>CM056053.1:308003493-308406801 GCA_029574335.1 Rana kukunoris
GGCAACTGTCCCTTAATGTATGGTGAAGAGGTGGCGAGGCCTACCTGGGCAGAATAGATCTATGTGTACAAGAAAAATAGTAAAATAGTAGTACCCTCTAGAGACCACTAATAGTGGTGGTGCTCTTGGTACTATGTGGCATATGTTCTAATAGTAATCTACAATATATCAAGTCCGCTGACCACATTACACATAACACAATGTAAATATTGCAGAGAAAGCCTTATACACCAACTTCTATGTACATGCAGACACCATATATATATAAAAAAGTAATTGACATGCAGGAGTCCATATGACAGAAATACAGGCTGGTAGGTAGGAGTGATGTGAGGTTCAGGGTGCACCTAACTAGGTAGGTGGTCTTTATACTGTACAACAGGTATTGCTCGCTGTACATCCTACCTCTACTGCCTGATTGGGTGACAGCAGTCGCATATCACGCCCCTACAATCCGTCAGGTCTATCCATATGATAGGACGCTGTACGTGTCACTCTTCACCTGATTGGCTAACACCATTGAGCGTCTGTATGTTGCCATGGTAGCGCCCTCTTCATATGCAGCAAGCTAGGGTATGCGTGTACCCGCTTCAGAAGACGTAATACCATACGAAACGTGCGTAAAGCGGACACACGCACACCCACACGCACTTCCGGTTCACCAGCTGACTGTGGTTGGAACGCACGCCGTTCCCACGCTGGTACGACCAGTCATCGGGCTATACAGTGCAGTGTATTTACAGTGCCTATACTCCGTTTTTAACATAGGCTGCTGTTATTTATCTTTTAATTTTACTTGTGGCTTTTTCTGACTGCTAGCTGTGCCAGTTTGTTATTCAGGATCACAGCCTGCTGTCATTATATATATTTTTTATATTTTTTATATTTTTGTATTTCTGCTTATGTTTTGATGCACACCTGTTGGTAGTGCCAATAAAACTTTCACATATTTTTAAACGTACTACTCTATGGGAGCTTTTTTCTTTGCCTTGGAGGAACTCAGAATCAACTGAACTTTAAATCATCCACACCAAGGACATACATCAGGAAGCCAGGAGACACACCAGGAGAAAGGGTCACGGTACGAAGGAGCAGCAGCCCGTTTGACACGCACTCTACCCCAGCAGGGGTGATTGCCTCTGGTGAGTGGGGACCCATAAAGGGGGAGCACTGGGCCCACAGCGAGCAATACCTGTTGTACAGTATAAAGACTACCTACCTAGTTAGGTGCACCCTGAACCTCACATCACTCCTACCTACCAGCCTGTATTTCTGTCATATGGACTCCTGCATGTCAATTACTTTTTTATATATATATGGTGTCTGCATGTACATAGAAGTTGGTGTATAAGGCTTTCTCTGCAATATTTACATTGTGTTATGTGTAATGTGGTCAGCGGACTTGATATATTGTAGATTACTATTAGAACATATGCCACATAGTACCAAGAGCACCACCACTATTAGTGGTCTCTAGAGGGTACTACTATTTTACTATTTTTCTTGTACACATAGATCTATTCTGCCCAGGTAGGCCTCGCCACCTCTTCACCATACATTAAGGGACAGTTGCCCTAATAGAGCCTACTAATTAAACCTGGAAGGGTTACTACCGGCTCAGCAATACAACCAATCAGCGACAGCGCCACGACCCCCATATCCCGCTCATCTCTATCAAAGAGAGGCATGTCTCTAGATTGAGGTGGTGATCTTTTTTATTGCAAATGCGGAAATACAGTTGCGTGTCGTCTGCATATGAGTGATAGAGCAGTTTTTGACTGCTGATAATCTCAAAAAGAGGACGGAGATAGATGTTGAATAACACCGGCGACAGAGGGGATCCTTGAGGGACTCTGCACGATAATGTGCGTTTTTCAGAAATGAACGGTCCTAACTTCACTACTTGCGATCGGTTTTCCAAAAAAGAGGAGAACCAAGATAAATCGCCTTCTGCGACTCTGGCTACTTCAGTTAGCCGGGTCAATAAAAGCTTGTGGTCTACTGTGTCGAAAGCTGCGCTCAGGTCCAACAAAACCAGAAGACAAGAATCTCCTTCGTCTGCGGCCTCGAGAACGTCGTCATATATCTTGAGCAGTGCTGTTTCCGTCCCGTGTCCGGGGCGGAATCCCGATTGAAATGGATCGAGTAGGTTGTGGGTATCTAGATGCTGTTGCAGCTGTTGTACCACTACTTTCTCCATGACCTTGGAGAGAGCGTTTAAGCCTGTTATGGGGCGGCGGTGGAGTGGATCCTTGGGGTCCAGGGTGGGTTTCTTCAAGATGGGTCTAATAACGCCCTCCTTCAACTGGGAGGGCACTATGCCCTCCACGAAAGATTAGTTAATAAGCTGCGTGATAGGAGGTGCGCATTACTTCAGCAGTTTGGTGGGGATGATATAATTCGGTGCAGTGCTATTACGCAGAGCACCGATGATATTTTTAGTGGCTTGGATAGAGATGTGTTCCAGCGTGAACTTACCTGGGTGTGGTGAATTGCTATAGGTGTTGTGTAAATTATTACGGGGGGGACTACAGGGGGAATTGTTTTGCTGAATGCTTTGCCGGATTCCCTCGATTTTATTGATGAAGTAATCCGATAATTCATTGCAAAATTCTTGTGTGTCCAAATTGGGGGCTTTAATACATCCTGGATTCATGGTCTGAGTGACCAGCTTGAAGAGTTTGCAAGGGCGATTCAGGGCGCTGTTGATAGCCTCAGAAAAATAATAAAGATAGAGAGGTTCTCATCTGATGGACTTCTTTTCCAGGCGGCTTCTGCCCTTCTGCGCTCTTGCTTCAGTAACGCCAGTTGGTTGTTGAACCAGCTGGATTTTTTTTTCCGGATGTGGGTTTTACGTTTCGGCGCTATTAAGTCAGCTGACTGTAATAGGGCTGTGTTTATGGCATCCAGTATTTCTTCAGCCGTTTGATGCGGCTGAATTGTTTTTATTTTTTTCCTTAACGTGGCTTTGAAGAATTCCGAGTGGAGCTTCTTCAGACATCTAGTCCAGTGTGTTTAAGGTTTGTTATAGGGCTGACATCGAAATGTAGGACAAATTGAATAAATCCGAGTACACCTGAATCCTTCAAAGGTATTGAAATAGAAAGATTACCCATAAAACAATGGGATAGGGGTTAAGGATTCTCAATGGTGTATCGGAAATAGATAAATCTATGAGTCTGATCAAGTCTCAGTAAATATTGGTTCTTAGACACGTTCAGTGTTTTTGAAAAAATGACAAAGATTTATTTATACAAAAAATACAAAAGCATTGTACAAAATTGTTAAAAAACATTAATATTAGGAGAGAAAGTATATTAAAACTGCAGAATAACTGCAGACCATCTTCTGAGGTCCAAGCGTGTTTCAGGTTCAACTAGTTTCGCCCATAAGAGAGCTTCGTCAGGAACCCACGATTGAATGTACTTTCTATGTGAATACAAAAAAGTACAATGAGCTAACATATCAGAATAATAGAGAGAATGTTACATAATATAGAACATACATAATTACTGGTCTCTTGGCAAAACATATAACAGGTGGTATATTTGATCTTTAAAGAATTTATTATACTAAAGTGAGGTCTAGGCGCAATTATGTGGAGCGGGAGAGGGCACATACCTGAGACGGCTGAGAGGGTGATCTCAAGGAAGGGATGTCCACGAGGGCATAATCTCTGCGATTAGAGAAGAGGCCACCACGCGGGCGAGATGGATTATAGTCGCCCGGGTGGGGGTGACAAAGACAGCTGTGTTGCTAAGTGCTGATGATCTAATGGAGAGAGAGTATGATATGTCAGAAAACTAATTATCTGGGTATATGGTTCCCAAACACTTCTGATAAGTCAGATAAGAAATCTCACTTACTGGTGCCTGATGGTAAAGGGACTGACTTGGACTAGATCTATGCTAAGTCCAAGAAAAGAGAGGAGGTAGGCTAATGCTGGCCAATTGTAGTGGCTGCTAAATTGCTATCATCGAGTCCTATGTGTAAAAAACAGGATAGATGAGAACCAGTTAGTGGCCAAAAAAGATGAAAAAAAGATAAAAATAAATATAAAAATGAAATATGAAAAGTAATAATAATAATATAATGAGATGAAAAGGTAGATATGTAGATGGAAATGAAAATAAAAAATAGAAAATAAATATACATATAAATATAAGTATAAATATAAATATAATTATAATTATAACAATATATAAATATGTGTAAATAATTAGAGCTGGGAACTGTTTGTTAGTAAATAGATATATATATAAGTAAATAAATAAATAAAGCAACACTGTCCATGCATGGCTATACTGAGCCTTCTAATGCAAGAGCAAGGGCATAGAGCCTCATAGTTGCTGATTACCAACATTGTTAATAAGTAGCAGGAGACGCCTATAAGGGCAAGTCCATGTGCAGCTATTGCTACAACTGATTAAATCAGGTTGGCCTGATGTAAAGAAATAAATGAAAAATGACAATCAATATTGAAAAAAGGAAAAATAAAAATAAATATAAAAAATAAAAAATAAATAATAAGGTTCTTATTAAATTTCTATGTGCCATAGATTAGAATAACTACATGGCAGAGTGAGAAAATAAACAAAAACCAAAAAACAAAAAGTGTATCTTAGAGTATACCTGTAGGGAATGATGTTGTCAGCAAAAGGAGTGAGCAGCTTGTCTCTACCTGAGCGCTGCACTAAATGATGGCAGCTAACAGGGCTGTTAATATACCTCTCTCCATTAGGTCAAATACGCCTCAGCTGATAGCGCATGGGGTTAACCTCACCCTGTGAACATATTAGTAATACATATAGATAATTCACTTACTTGTTTGTTCATTCAGGCATTCCACATAAGTACCTATACCTCAACAAAAGTATAAGTGAATTATCTATATGTATTACTAATATGTTCACAGGGTGAGGTTAACCCCATGCGCTCTTTGTGGAGCATGACAGTGCACTGCACAACCTGCGGCTTGAATGTACTAACATCATCCCATCCAAGGACACGCTGGATAACAACAGTGCTCGATCAGCTGTAGTTGCTATAGAGCTTATGTGGGCGGGTAGGGGCCTGTCCCGATGCACATAGTTGTAGCATCGAATCCAAGCGGAGGCTCGGGTGCTGGCCAGGTCCGTAATCTGACAAATCCCATTGGCCGAGCGGCAGTCCGCTCCGCCCATGGGATGTCCACGGCTTCCTCCGTCTCCGTGAGCTGAGCAACCCGCTCTGCGTGTCATCACGCACGAGCGGCTTCATGCCTCTCACAGGGGGAATCCTAGTGACGCGTCATCTCTCCGCCCACCATGAATCAGATCTCCGCCTCATGCTATCAGCTGAGGCGTATTTGACCTAATGGAGAGAGGTATATTAACAGCCCTGTTAGCTGCCATCATTTAGTGCAGCGCTCAGGTAGAGACAAGCTGCTCACTCCTTTTGCTGACAACATCATTCCCTACAGGTATACTCTAAGATACACTTTTTGTTTTTTGGTTTTTGTTTATTTTCTCACTCTGCCATGTAGTTATTCTAATCTATGGCACATAGAAATTTAATAAGAACCTTATTATTTATTTTTTATTTTTTATATTTATTTTTATTTTTCCTTTTTTCAATATTGATTGTCATTTTTCATTTATTTCTTTACATCAGGCCAACCTGATTTAATCAGTTGTAGCAATAGCTGCACATGGACTTGCCCTTATAGGCGTCTCCTGCTACTTATTAACAATGTTGGTAATCAGCAACTATGAGGCTCTATGCCCTTGCTCTTGCATTAGAAGGCTCAGTATAGCCATGCATGGACAGTGTTGCTTTATTTATTTATTTACTTATATATATATCTATTTACTAACAAACAGTTCCCAGCTCTAATTATTTACACATATTTATATATTGTTATAATTATAATTATATTTATATTTATACTTATATTTATATGTATATTTATTTTCTATTTTTTATTTTCATTTCCATCTACATATCTACCTTTTCATCTCATTATATTATTATTATTACTTTTCATATTTCATTTTTATATTTATTTTTATCTTTTTTTCATCTTTTTTGGCCACTAACTGGTTCTCATCTATCCTGTTTTTTACACATAGGACTCGATGATAGCAATTTAGCAGCCACTACAATTGGCCAGCATTAGCCTACCTCCTCTCTTTTCTTGGACTTAGCATAGATCTAGTCCAAGTCAGTCCCTTTACCATCAGGCACCAGTAAGTGAGATTTCTTATCTGACTTATCAGAAGTGTTTGGGAACCATATACCCAGATAATTAGTTTTCTGACATATCATACTCTCTCTCCATTAGATCATCAGCACTTAGCAACACAGCTGTCTTTGTCACCCCCACCCGGGCGACTATAATCCATCTCGCCCGCGTGGTGGCCTCTTCTCTAATCGCAGAGATTATGCCCTCGTGGACATCCCTTCCTTGAGATCACCCTCTCAGCCGTCTCAGGTATGTGCCCTCTCCCGCTCCACATAATTGCGCCTAGACCTCACTTTAGTATAATAAATTCTTTAAAGATCAAATATACCACCTGTTATATGTTTTGCCAAGAGACCAGTAATTATGTATGTTCTATATTATGTAACATTCTCTCTATTATTCTGATATGTTAGCTCATTGTACTTTTTTGTATTCACATAGAAAGTACATTCAATCGTGGGTTCCTGACGAAGCTCTCTTATGGGCGAAACTAGTTGAACCTGAAACACGCTTGGACCTCAGAAGATGGTCTGCAGTTATTCTGCAGTTTTAATATACTTTCTCTCCTAATATTAATGTTTTTTAACAATTTTGTACAATGCTTTTGTATTTTTTGTATAAATAAATCTTTGTCATTTTTTCAAAAACACTGAACGTGTCTAAGAACCAATATTTACTGAGACTTGATCAGACTCATAGATTTATCTATTTCCGATACACCATTGAGAATCCTTAACCCCTATCCCATTGTTTTATGGGTAATCTTTCTAGTCCAGTGTGTTGTCACTGGATTTGATGTTTTAGTTAAGAGGGGAAATTGGAAATAATGAATTTGATTGCATGGTGATCTGTCCATGGCAATGGTTCATTTTCCAGGATTTTTATTTCCAGATTTTGTCTGTGCCAGGAAAGGTCCCCCCTGCTGGTAATTCTGCCTGTTATTTGGGCTGCAGTACTGGCCTCCACCAGCGGGGGGTTCTTGGCAGTATGGAGCACACAGCCCTTCCTGCGCTCAGCTGTAACCTGAACTCATCAACAGCTCTATTTATACCCGGCGAGCTTAAGCAGAGCTCGCCCTGGTATCGTCATATCTTCCGGACCTGAGCCTGTCTCTTGGATCCTGATTCTGTGCCTTGATCCTGTTCTGTGACTCTGATCCTTGATCCTGATCCCTGCCTGGTTCTGTCCGCCCTGTTTTCTGGTTCCTGTCTCCCCTGGATTCTTACTGTAATGCCATTGTCGTTACCACAAGTAGAACGACACCAGCTGTACCTTTTTCAAACAGCTGCGCTTCATTCTGTAAGACGTCCCCGTCACTTCCGGTGCGCGGACGTCTGCGTTCCACGCTGGAACGCGGAAGTGCGTCTCGGCGTGCTCTGCCCTCTTCTCTTCCCAGCCGGGCTATTTAAACCCCCAGGTTCGGCAGCAGGGTGTTCGGTTATTCTTGTTGGACCCCTGCCGCCACCTTGGACCCGGAAACCCCCTGCTGAGAAACCTCATCCCCCTGGATTCTCTCACCACATCAGACCTCGTCTATACCTACCTTCAGGCCTCAGCTCCTTGGGACGCATCCACTACCCCTCTGTCTAACACGGATCACATACTGGATCATCAGCCTCCACCTGCTTGATTGTTATCGGAACACTTTAGTAACATCCAGCTGGAAGGAACCACCAGCAGTGACAACCAAACCGCAAGTACCTTGTCTGACATATAACAAGACGTATTGATTATAGTCATTTGTGTACATTAAAAGGACTCTGTTCATTTCCATACTACTAAAATACCTGCCATGTACATTGCCTGTCAGTAGCTTTCACCACTGGAAGTGGAGTGAACCTGTAGTGAAAGCATAACCAGCTTATTCCAACTACTATACCTCTTCTTAAACAGACCTGCCATTCACTATTTGTAGAGACTATTTATTTACGTTACTGGTCAACTACGCTTATGAAGTAATAAGCTATCTCAGATATATGTTTTGTTCTAAGTGGAGGTTGTGATGACCTAACCCCAAACTCTCTGTATAACCTTGAGAGTGAACCGGTGGTTGAGACCTGAGAAACCTCCACAGCTGGGATCCAAACTTATAATTTAGAATCCAAAATAACTGCAGAGTCGTAACATAATAACCGAACCCTAAAATATGGATCCAGCGGAGATTGCTAATCACTTAGTCGGACTTTCACAAAGGGTAGATACCCTAACCACCTCCATGAACGAACTACGTTTAGAGAATGATGCGCTTCGTAACCAAAATTTTGCGCAAGCCAGAGAGAGACCTGAGCCTAAGGTCTGTCCTCCAGAAATCTTCTCTGGAGATAGAAAACTCTTCCGTCAGTTTATTAGCTCATGCCGTCTGATGTTTGAGTTACGCCCCCGCACCTATTACTCCGATAGGGTCAGAACTCTCACCCTAATTTCCTACCTTAAGGGCGAACCCAGAGTTGGGGCCGATGCTTATCTGGAAGAGCACGGGGACCTCCTGGTCACTTTTGACACTTTCCTGGATGAGATGTTCTTGCTTTATGAGGACCCCAATAAGCAGCTGACTGCAGAGAACTCGATCAGGAATCTCAAACAGGGAAAAAGACCTGTGGAGGACTACATATCTGAATTTAAATGTTGGAGCAGAGAGACCCAGTGGTCAGATATTGCACTCCGGAACCAATTTCGCTTAGGCTTAACGGAAGCAATAAAGGATGAAATCGCCCGGGTTGAACTTCCACCCTCTCTAGAGGATCTTATGCATCTCTCTATTGCCATTGATCATCGCCTTCGCGAAAGGAAAGCTGAACACATACCTTCCTACACCTTTCAAGAGATCCAAATCACCTCCCAAAGATGTTCCTATGGAACTTGGTGCTATTAAGGGTCCATTATCCCCAGCTGAGAAACAACGCCGCAAGGCCCAAAACCTTTGTTTATACTGCTCAGCTCCAGACCACATTGTATCCTGTTGTCCACTCCTCAAGAGGAACTCTGATGGTAAATTTTCCCACATTAGTAAACTTAATTCAACTGGAACTACCTCTTAGGCCTTGTACACACGAGGGAATAAATCCGCTGAAACTGGTCCGACGGACCATTTCATCCGAAAAATCCGCTCGTCTGTATGGGCAAACGGACAGTTTTGGCCAGATTTCTCCTGCGGAAAAATTTCAAAGCATGCTTTGAAATTTTTCCGCCGGACACATGTCCGTCGGATATGTCCGCTCGTTAGTACACAAAAGCATCGGACCAAAAACCTGCACATGCTCAGTCAAAACGATGGGACGGGAGCACTCGTTCAGGTAAAACTTGCGTTTGTTTGGGACATGGCACATTCGTCACCTAAACTCTCTATATAGTGTCCCGTTTCTAGCGTTTTTTTGTTCTTTGTTCTCTTGCTAGAAGAAACCCGTTCTCTTGCTGATGCAGTTTTGTCCCGATGTCCCATACTGAAAGCTTGCATTTTCGTTTGTGTTTTTTCTATTTGACACTGTTTGCTAGCCAGATGTCCCCACATTTGTTTCCGTTCTCCACATTTTTAGTATGTCTATTTCGACTTAATGTTGAGCGTATCAAAATGTATTTTTTTTGTTTGCTTTTTATTTTTTGTTGTATTTTACGGTTTTAGAATTTTTCCAACTTATGTTATTGTTGTTGTTTCATCATGTTTTTTTTTAAATATATTTTTTTTCCCTTTTTTTTTTTTTTTTCTTTTTCCCAACTATGTCATTTTGTTGTTTCATCCTTTACTTTTTCCTTATTTTTTTGGGGGTTTTCATTATTTCAAATTGTTAAGCTTCTTTTGGGTTTACCAAGTTCTACCACAAAAGGTCCCCCCCCCCCCAAGGAGTTTGTGTCCTTTGCAAATGCCACATTTTATTTTACAAATGTCTGATGCTTACTCACCACAGTATAAAACACATTAGACAAGGTTTGAAAATAACTACAAAAGCCATTTATTTCCGGCCAAAAAAGAAATTATAAATCACCAGAATGGCAGCACTTGATGAGATTGCAACATACATGCAGACTTCGGAATTACAACATGACTAAGGATAAATTTAGTAACCTCAGGAGTCAATAACAAAAATCAGAATCAGCAGCACATGAACAAAGGAACCCAAGCTGTGCTACTCCAACGAGCTCAGTTTTTTGGACAATCAACTGGATGGCAGGGAATCATCATCTCGACTTCTTTCCAGACTTCCTTCCGGCGAAACTTCCACGGGTCCGTCCACGGACCCTTGCAGGTGGGGCTGATGTGGCAGCAGGAGGAGGATGATGATGATGGGGAGCAGGCTGGGTCACACAGCACAGTGTCCCTGCTCAGCTCGTCCCTTTTCATCCAGGCCAGGACCTGATTAATGAGGTCCCTGGCCAGGCTTTTTTGCTCCTCCCCCCCTTGGTTTAGCTCATTGGCCACAAACGCACTGTAGCATTCCGTGGGGTTGAGGGGGGCACTCATGATTTCAGCAGCCTCCCGGATGACCTCCAGGCTCTCATCCTGCACCACCCTCCTGCGCCTCCTTGCAGCTGGTGGCCTCATCTGGAGGGGAGGAACTTGGCTGATGGTGCTCAGCCTGGGCCTGGGGACCTGCTGCACCTCACTTGGCCCGGCCTCCTCCTGGCTGCCACTCCCCCCTTCCGCCTGGCTGACATGGGCCTCAGTAGCTGCCACCTCCTGGCTGGTCTCTTCTTCCTGTGTATAAAAAAGGGACATGTTGTAATATTTTGCACAATCAATCACACACATTTTCTTTCTGTAGACTGTTTTAGTTTGTATTAATTTTAATTAAACAGACTGTCCTTCTGACCCCTGCATTTGGCATCCCTGACACCTATTTGTAGGCCCACAACTTTGGTTTTTCTTCCCAAGGTTTGTTTTTTGTTTACCAGATGAACTCACTAATTCAAAATAAATAGCAGCACCAAAATATGTTGGAAAATACTATACCTCACTGAAGATGGCCAGATCTGGCTCCATGTCAGCCAGCCCCGCTGCAGACTCTGCAGGGCTCCTGGGATCCGGGGAAGTTCCGCTGGGAGGAAGGCTGGAAGGAAGTGTGGCCTGCCATCCAGTTCATCGTTCAAAAAACTGAGCTCTTTGTAGTACCAGAGCTTGGGTTCCTTTTTCTTAGCTGCTGCTGATCCTGATTTTCGATATTTGAATTTTTTATATACATTTCTGTAGCTTCTCCTGAGGTTACTAAATGTATCCTTAACCATGTCGCCTGTGCAACTTGGCACCCAAGTGTGCAGGTATGTAGCAATCTCATCAAGTGCTGCCGCTCTCTTCACTGTGTCCAAATATTCCGGGTGCCTGCTGTCCCAAAGAAGGGGCATATCCCTATAGCGGTTTATTAGCTGCATGGTTGCCTCCTTCCCTTTGAGCAAATCCATGTTTCCACGCTTTAAGCTCCTAAAATGACCTTCAATAATAATGTCTAGAATAGAAAATGACAAACAAACCTAAAGCACAAATTAAAAAAGGCTCAGCTTTGACATTCTAAAAATATGTGCACATTCCTTCATTTTAGAGCAACTACAGTATACAAACACAGTGTCTTCTGCTGCTACATTGCTGGCCAGCTGTGCCGCATTGTTGTACCCCCCAAAAAAGGTGTCATGCAGAGCCATTTGTTTAAGTTGTAGCATGTAGCATATAGATAAGAACACATCCACCATGAATATTAATGCTAGCACTCATCAAGGCACTATTTCATGTGTAGCTATCATGCCCCTCAGCATTGATGGCAGAAAACACTACCTAATTATCTCTGTACAACCAACACACAACAATACTTGCATGATCTGACTGCATACTCTAAAATCAAAATAAAGAGGATAGAGCATTCTCTACATATATCTTGATGAAGTGATGTGTACAAGCACTTGCTCTCTAAATTTGATGGTGTGCCCCAAGATACCCAAATAACAGTAGCACAAAAA
This sequence comes from Rana kukunoris, assembly GCA_029574335.1. Classification (NCBI taxonomy): domain Eukaryota; kingdom Metazoa; phylum Chordata; class Amphibia; order Anura; family Ranidae; genus Rana; species Rana kukunoris. The sequence continues at coordinate 308,015,657 of CM056053.1, forward strand.
GGGTGCAAACAACATTGAAAAGCCCCATCCCCCATGGCTGTTCAATTTCTAGGCCTCTGATCCGATGTTGTCATTTACCTTTGTCTCTCTATCTCCTCGTTTCCGCTCAAGTAATCTCCGCGTAACCTACGTAATCACGTCGTTTCCATTATATCCCCACGCAATCAAGAAACGCCGCCCTTGTCTCCACCCATGACGTACCAATTCCTGTTTTCCACGCCCCTATGCAATGTTAATTGGAAAATATGGCGATGTCACACGAGCGCACATTAGCCTCTGATCGGGATCAGGAAGGGACAGAGGCCGGAAACGTCCAGATCCAGGCCAAAACGATACAAGGCCACAAACATGTCTCTACAAGAGATGGTGGAGATGGTGTCCATCCTGCGACGGAAGGACTATGATGGTGAGCATGGGCCATACAGCACCCCTAACCGGAGGAAGTCCAAAATTATGGATAAGGCGGCGAGGAAACTTTATGAGATGTTTGGGGTCACCAGGTCAAAAGAGCAGCGCCGTAAACGCTGGTCCGACTTAAAACTGCGCGAGCCAGAGCAGTATCGCAAAATCAAGAAAATCATAGAAAAAAGTAAGTACTTTAAAATGTCTTTGGAGTGCCTATTGTTTTTTTAAATGTTTTGCCATGTCTATTTCGCCATCTGCCTCGTTGGCCTGGTTGTACTTTTGAACCCCTGCATAGAAAATTTAGTAATGTTTGTATAATCAATCTGATGACTTGCCACGATCCTAATAAACATCGTTCCATCACATAGTTTATCCTAAATCCGCGGTTCCAGGAACATCACACCTGGACGTGGCTATTTGGCAAAAAACATCGTTTCGAAACAATGTTGAAAAGATGATGTGTTTGTGCAAACTAATTTGATTTTAAAACGCAAACAGGATTCATTCATTCACACAGTGATGATATAACATAATAAGCAGCTGTTTTAAAATCTGGAATTAAGAAAACCTGTGTCTCCCCCCATAAACTAATAATTTGTACTTTTGGTGAAGGGACTCCAAAAACTACTTATTCTGGAAGCCAGCCATGTGTGTCACTTCACCAAAAAGGCTCATTATATCACAGCTTGGGAGAAGTCATCTACCAAAAAAAGGAATATGGTTTGTGCTGGAATAAGCCCAAAACTACAATTGTAACGCCACTTCTAAGCAATGTTTGCAAATTAGGCCCTCCAAAAATATCTGTTTGCTGATGAGTATCCCTTTTTTTTGTTTTTTTTAGGGGAAAGAAGAGGACAGCGCTATGAGGAGTCAGGGAGGCCCACACTGTCTCCAAAACGTAAGAAAAAACTTGTGGAGGAGGAGGATGATGAAGAAGGAGAGGAGGAAGAAGGAGAAGAGGAAGAAGGAGAGGAGGAAGAAGGAGAGGAGGAAGGGAGAGAGGAGGAAGGCGGATTGGTGGAATTAGGCGGATTGGTGGATGATGGCGGATTGGTGGAGGAAGGCGGATTGGTGGAATTAGGCGGATTGGTGGATGATGGCAGATTGGTGGAGGAAGGCGGATTGGTGGAATTAGGCGGATTGGTGGATGATGGCGGATTGGTGGAGGAAGGCGGATTGGTGGAGGAAGGAGAAGTTGAAGAAGAAGGAGAAGTTCTAGAAGATGTTGAAATTCTCAGTACAACAGGTCAGTGACACCCCAGCTTTGCAGGGAAAAAGAGATGTAGATAGGCCTGCACCTTACTTACTTACAATGTTATTTTTGTTTTTTTTGTTTTTTTAGGGGATGAAGATGGGATTAGCACATCTGTTGCTCCTAATTTTTCTCGTGCAAGTGCACAAATCCTAATACAGCAGATAATGGAGTGCAGCACGGAGCTGGCCAATATGAGGGAAAGGATGGTGGTGATGGACCAAAACTTCAAAAACATGCTAGATATTTTGGGACGTATATAGAAGACTATCCCCCCCCCCCTGCCCTCACCCCCAACCACCCCACTCTCAAAGATGTTTTATATTTTTACATTAAAATACGCCAAAATTTGAGGATGCACACACACAGTTGGGTTTATTTATTAAAGCTAGAACGTGCAAAAGCAGCCTCACTTGGCATATAAACCAATCAGCTTCCATGTTTAGATGCAAAAGCTTAATTGAATAAGCTGAAGTTAGAAGCTGATTGGCTTATATGCAGAAATAAGCCTGAGTTTGCACTCTTTAGTAAATAAACCCCAGTGTGTGTTCACATGTGCTATCTGCCATCACAGGACATCGATTGTCTGTGCTTTGTGGGTGCAACCCCTTCCTCGCTTATCAAGTAGGTGAGAGAAAGGGGTTGCACCCACAAACCACATACATTGATCACCCATGATGGCAGATAGCACATGTGAACATTTGGCATGGGATCTCAGGCGGAAATTCACCATTTGGCCCATCACACACAGCATGTGTGCATCCTCAAATTTTGGCGTATTCCGGGGTGACATAAGACCATGTCATCTGAGACCAAGCCCGAAAGCCTCGTCCGCTAAAAAAACAAACGGAAGTCCTTCCACATTGTCTTCATCCGGTGGCAGTTCAAGACCACCAGTTTGTAGACGCCTGTAAAATTCGGTCCGCGCGAACACTCCCCCATCAGACAGCCGGCCATTCTTCCCCAACTTACCTTAATAAACTCCTCCTGCATCACTTGTATGATGGCAGAACACATCTCCGGTATGATGACCCCAAGCGCCTGGGGAGAGATGCCTGTTGAGAACTTGAGGTCCTGCAGGCTCTTCCCAGTCGCCAGGTACCGCAACATGGCAATAAGCCTCTGCTCAGCCGGAATGGCTTGACGCATCACAGTGTCCTGCCTCGTGATATAGGGGGTGTAACAGAATGGCCCGTGACACCCAGAGACGTTGGAAGGATAAGAGATACTCCTGTGCCAGCAGCAACAATAACTCGTGGGTCGAAATCCACCCTGTGCTCTTTTGGGTGTAGGGTGGCTAATAGTGAATTATAATTCCTTTACTAACAGATGGGACATAATTAATACTTCATATTTCAGGACTGAGATATCACAAGGAGTTCATGATGACATGACCAGGTCAACCAGACAGTGACTCATACCTTTGTATAATAGGCTATTGAAATATCTTAAGGTGTTGGCTATTCACTGTAAAGACATTCCGTTGAAAAGGTGTTGATTGCACCCACTCTAACAAGACTCTGCCATTGTGTGATAAAGCTGTCTAGATAACGTATTCAACTAGATGTCTTTGTTATTATTCAAGGTTATTGAACTCTATTGATGATGCGGTGCCGTCATGTCTAGCTACCAATTAAAGAATTATCCTCAGTGAGTGAATAGGGGGGTGGGGACTGCATTGTCCTGTGATGAACTGTATTATGCTGTACTGGATATATAAGCAAGCTAAGAAAACCAATAAAGTCATTCATACATTTTGGAAACTAGAGAACAGAGCGCAGTCTCGTTTATTCTGGGAAATGGAATGGATCATGTCTGCCTGGTTGTTGGTGTGTCGGATAAGCTTGTCGTGGTCGGATGGAAGGTCGTAAGCGGTGGTGACCGTTACAGGGGGACAGGAGATCCAGCAGACGGTGGAAAACTGGGTCCGTCATACGGAGAAAGTTCCTGAAGTCATCAGGATTATTCTCCCGGATCTCCCTAAGCAGAGACATATGGCCCAGGAACTCCTCCTCCTACTGTTCCTGTCCAAATCACTGGAATGCACACAGACTCCAGAACAAAACTCATAAACAGCACGAATTCGTGAAAAGTTGCGCTGCTGCTCCATCATGGCTTCAAACCGCCCGGCTGGTCAGTCAAGAACACACTCAAACAGAAAGCACCCCCAAATCCAGCAATACCTGCAAAGATCGCACATCAAACAGATACGACCGTACAGGACGGCACTGCAAAGCAGAAACGCCGCGCACGGCGACACTGAATGACAAATACGAGCCCACAAGCACACACTGAACCCGAAAATACGACCTGTTAAGCGCGGAGACTGAAAAGCACGAATCAGCTCTAACCAAACCTTCGCTAACACGGAACTAGCAAAAGTGGAACAGAGGGCGGCGCCGTAGGCTTTGGCATTCCCCTTTATAGTGACGTCGTACGTGGTTTACGTGCCCGCGTTCTGGTCCACTGGGATTTCTGTCCGATGGTGTGTACGCTCATCAGACCAACGGACAAATTTGCCTTGTCCGCTGGGAAATATCCGTCGGATGTTTCCGACCGGATAAATTACATTGTGTGTACAAGGCCTAACCGTTATATCTTTACAGGGAGTGCAGAATTATTAGGCAAGTTGTATTTTTGAGGATTAATTGTATTATTGAACAACAACCATGTTCTCAATGAACCCAAAAACTCATTAATATCAAAGCTGAATATTTTTGGAAGTAGTTTTTAGTTTGTTTTTAGTGTTAGCTATTTTAGGGGGATATCTGTGTGTGCAGGTGACTATTACTGTGCATAATTATTAGGCAACTTAACAAAAAACAAATATATACCCATTTCAATTATTTATTTTTACCAGTGAAACCAATATAACATCTCAACATTCACAAATATACATTTCTGACATTCAAAAACAAAACAAAAACAAATCAGTGACCAATATAGCCACCTTTCTTTGCAAGGACACTCAAAAGCCTGCCATCCATGGATTCTGTCAGTGTTTTGATCTGTTCACCATCAACATTGCGTGCAGCAGCAACCACAGCCTCCCAGACACTGTTCAGAGAGGTGTACTGTTTTCCCTCCTTGTAAATCTCACATTTGATGATGGACCACAGGTTCTCAATGGGGTTCAGATCAGGTGAACAAGGAGGCCACGTCATTAGTTTTTCTTCTTTTATACCCTTTCTTGCCAGCCACGCTGTGGATTACTTGGACGCGTGTGATGGAGCATTGTCCTACATGAAAATCATGTTTTTCTTGAAGAATGCAGACTTCTTCCTGTACCACTGCTTGAAGAAGGTGTCTTCCAGAAACTGGCAGTAGGACTGGGAGTTGAGCTTGACTCCATCCTCAACCCGAAAAGGCCCCACAAGCTCATCTTTGATGATACCAGCCCAAACCAGTACTCCACCTCCACCTTGCTGGCGTCTGAGTCGGACTGGAGCTCTCTGCCCTTTACCAATCCAGCCACGGGCCCATCCATCTGGCCCATCAAGACTCACTCTCATTTCATCAGTTCATAAAACCTCAGAAAAATCAGTCTTGAGATATTTCTTGGCCCAGTCTTGACTTTTCAGTATGTGTGTCTTGTTCAGTGGTGGTCGTCTTTCAGCCTTTCTTACCTTGGCCATGTCTCTGAGTATTGCACACCTTGTGCTTTTGGGCACTCCAGTGATGTTGCAGCTCTGAAATATGGCCAAACTGGTGGCAAGTGGCATCTTGGCAGCTGCACGCTTGACTTTTCTCAGTTCATGGGCAGTTATTTTGCGCCTTGGTTTTTCCACACGCTTCTTGCGACCCTGTTGACTATTTTGAATGAAACGCTTGATTGTTCGATGATCACGCTTCAGAAGCTTTGCAATTTTAAGAGTGCTGCATCCCTCTGCAAGATATCTCACTATTTTTGACTTTTCTGAGCCTGTCAAGTCCTTCTTTTGACCCATTTTGCCAAAGGAAAGGAAGTTGACTAATAATTATGCACACCTGATATAGGGTGTTGATGTCATTAGACCACACCCCTTCTCATTACAGAGATGCACATCGCCTAATATGCTTAATTGGTAGTAGGCTTTCGAGCCTATACAGCTTGGAGTAAGACAACATGCATAAAGAGGATGATGTGGTCAAAATACTCATTTGCCTAATAATTCTGCACTCCCTGTATTGCTCTTACCTTACAGTGGGATCAAGAAAGGATTACCATTGATGCCATGGTCGACAGCGGAGCCTGTGGCAACTTTATAGATTCAAAAATTGTAGAATCTAATAAAATCCCTTGTGTGTTTAATCAAATCCCTGTGTCACTCACTTTTATTGATGGCTCTAGTTCCTCCTCTGGCCCAGTCTCTTCTCAAACTTCCCCCCTCTTGGTTACCTGTGGGACTGGTCATACTGAGACCCTTGTTTTCGACATTATTTCGTCACCTGTATTCCCAATTGTTCTCGGTCTACCCTGGTTACTTCTTCACCAGCCTACTTTTCAATGGTCTACCAATTCCCTATCTCTACAGTCCACTTACTGTAAGGAAACCTGTTATCCCATGTACACTATCTCTTTTACGGAAACTTACCATGCTGATCTACCAGTTCACCTACGTGATTTCGCGGATGTCTTCAGTAAGACCAACGCAGAGATACTCCCTCCACACCGCATCTACGACTGTCCTATAGATCTTATTCCTGACTGTCCTATCCCTACTGCACGTATTTATCCATTATCACAACCAGAACTTGTACATCTCAAGGATTACCTTGATGAGAACCTCAAGAAAGGATTCATTAGACCTTCCACTTCTCCAGCAAGTGCAGCAATTTTCTTTGTTAAAAATAAGGATGGCTCACTCCGACCAATAATTGACTACCGATCTCTCAACAGCATCACTGTAAAGAATAGATATCCTTTACCACTTATCCCAGAGCTCATTGAACGTCTCCAGACCTCAAAAATTTTCACAAAATTAGACCTTAGGGGTGCCTATAATTTGATAAGGATCCGTCCAGGTGATGAATGGAAAACGGCATTCAAGACTCGGTATGGTCTCTACGAATATACTGTGATGCCATTCGGCTTATGTAATGCACCTGCAACTTTCCAGTGGTTCATTAATGACATCTTCCGCGACTTGCTTGACATTTGTGTAGTAATCTACTTGCATGACATCTTAATCTATACTGACACTCCTGAGGAACACACCAAACATGTGCGTTGGGTCTTGGCCAGACTCAGAACACATTCCCTATACGCAAAACTCGAGAAGTGTGTTTTCAGTCAGTCTAGCATTTCCTTCCTTGGATATCAAATTACTCCAAAAGGTATCCAGATGGACTGCTCCAAAGTGGAGTGCATCCTATCCTGGCCGGTTCCTCATTCTAGGAAGGCTCTCCAGCGATTCCTTGGATTTTCAAACTATTACAGAAAGTTCATTAAGAACTTTTCAGCAATTGTGAAATCATTAACTAGTCTAACTAGCACATAGACACCTTTTTCTTGGTCCAATGAAGCACAGAAGTCATTTGATATGCTCAAGCTCAGTTATACCTCCGCTCCCATCCTTCAACTCCCTAATCCACTATACCACTTTACACTAGAAGTTGATGCCTCACATTTCGCTTTGGGAGCTGTACTCTCCCAAAGACCAACTTTATCTGAGCCTTTGCATCCAGTAGCCTTTTACTCCAGGACCCTATCACCAGCTGAAAAGAATCATCCCATTGGGGAAAAGGAACTCCTTGCAATAAAGGATGCTTTGGGTAACTGGAGACATCTTTTGGAGGGTTCCACACACCCTATCACCATCCTTACAGATCATCGCAATTTGCAACATTTGAAAGCCTGCAGGACCTTGTCCGCTCGCCAAGTTAGGTGGAGTTTATTCTTTGACAGATTCGACTTTATCATTTCTTACCGCCCGGGTACACAAAATATTAAGGCTGACTCATTATCACGTATGTACGAAGACCAGACGACTGAAATTCCTCCTCTTTCCATTATTCCATCCAACTGATTCGTAGGGGCTACTACTTCTTTTAAGCAGTTGCTTACCCAAACTCTTTCTAAAGAGGTTTCCCAATTACCTAAAGATCTCATTAAACATCCTAATGGACTATATACCTTCAACAATAAAATTTACGTTCCACCTAAGTTACAACTCTTACTTCTGAAGCAACTCCACAATTCTCCACTGGCGGGTCATCCTGGTATCAGTAAAACCATTCACTTTGTTAAGAGAGACTACTGGTGACCCCAGTTATCGAAGACATTTCAGGATTATGTCAATTCCTGTGTGATTTGTGCCACCAACAAACATTCAAGAAAGCCTCCCTATGGTCTCCTAGCTTCCATCCCAATACCTAACAGACCCTGGGATGTTATCTCCATGGATTTCATAGTTGATCTCCCTAGGTCACAGGGTGCTAATACCATCATGGTCACAGTAGACTTATTAACAAAGATGGCTCACTTCATTCCCTTAAAGAATTTGCCAACATCTCTAGAAACAGCGAAAGCTTTCATTTCCCATGTTCTTAAGCTCCACGGATTGCCTTCCCAGATCATTTCAGATCGTGGCTCTCAATTCATTTCCAGATTCTGGAGAAACCTTTGTCAGACTTTACAAATTGATTACCGTATGTCCACTGCCTACCACCCACAGACAAATGGACAAACAGAACGTGTCAACCAGACACTCGAACAGTATCTACATTGTTACTGCACCCATCTACAGGATGACTGGTTTCAGTTGCTTCCCCACGCTGAATTTGCGTATAACAACGCCACAAGTTCTTCTTCCCGACTCTCGCCATTCTACGCAAACTACGGGTTCCATCCCAACAGTCTGCCATCCTCCTTTCTCCCAAATAATGTTCCCGCGGTGGAACATTATCTTTCGACCTTGAAGAAGACTCTGGGTATACTCCGTTCCAACCTTGAAGCTGCTCAGCAAAGACAAAAAAGGTATTATGATTCCCATAGAACAGTACCTCCTACATACAAAGTTGGCGACCTAGTCTGGCTATCCACTCGGAACTTACGCCTTAAGATACCTTCAAAAAAACGTGGTCGTCAATTCACTGGACCTTTCCCAATTACCCATGTGATCAACAATAACGCTGTTAAACTACTTCTACCACCAGATTGGAAGATACATCCCTCGTTTCATGTTTCACTTATCAAACCTTTCACATCTAATCCGTTCCCTAACAGACATCCTCCTCCCCCTTCTCCAGTCGAGGTTCTCGGTGAAACAGAATATGAGGTTAAGAAGATTCTTGATTCCAGAAAGCAGGGTTATTCTCTTCAGTATTTGATACGTTGGAAAGGCTATAGTCATCTTGCTGATTCCTGGGAAGACTCCTAAAACATTCATGCTCCCCGACTCATTAAGCAATTTCATCACAGGTATCCTGATCGATCGTCTCCTACTGGCTGCACTGTTGGTGCCCCCTTGAGGGGGGAGCATGTAATGCCATCGTCGTTACTACAAGTAGAACGACACCAGCTGTACCTTTTTCAAACAGCTGCGCTTCATTCTGTAAGACGTCCGCGTCACTTCCGGTGCGCGGACGTCTGCGTTCCACTCTGGAACGCAGAAGTGCGTCTCAGCGTGCTCTGCCCTCTTCTATTCCCAGCCGGGCTATTTAAATCCCCAGGTTCGGCGGCAGGGTGTTCGGTTATTCTTGTTGGACCCCTGCCGCCACCTTGGACCCGGAACCCCCTGCTGAGGAACCTCATCCCCCTGGATTCTCTCACCACATCAGACCTCGTCTATACCTACCTTCAGGCCTCAGCTCCTTGGGACGCATCCACTACTCCTCTGTCTAACACGGATCACATACTGGATCATCAGCCTCCACCTGCTTGATTGTTATCGGAACACTTTAGTAACATCCAGCTGGAAGGAACCACCAGCAGTGACAACCAAACCGCAAGTACCTTGTCTGACATATAACAAGACGTATTGATTATAGTCATTTGTGTACATTAAAAGGACTCTGTTCATTTCCACACTACTAAAATACCTGCCATGTACATTGCCTGTCAGTAGCTTTCACCACTGAAAGTGGAGTGAACCTGTAGTGAAAGCATAACCAGCTTATTCCAACTACTATACCTCTTCTTAAACAGACCTGCCATTTACTATTTGTAGAGACTATGGGCCAGATTCAGGTAGAGTTAGGCTGGAGTATCAGTGATACTCCAGCCTAACTCTCACTTTGAGCCGGCGTTTCTGTTTTCTGTAAGCAGAAAACAAGAAACGCCGGGTTGGAGTTCCTATACGAGCGGCGTAATTGTATTTCGCCGTCGTATCGGAACTGCAATTTTAAAAATGGTGCTCGGGGCGTTCCCGCTGATTAACGCCGAGAATATGCTAATCAGCGAGAACCGGCAATTCACGATCGTATTCGGGCCCGACGCAGTGACTTTCCGACGTTTCCGTAAGAGATACGCGGCCTAAAGAAAAACCAGCCCCCTAGTGGAGTATCCTATGTTAAGTATGGCCGTCGTCATCGCGTCAAATTTAAAAATGTTTGCGATGTTTGCGTAAAATGTCCGTGAATGGGGATTGACGTCATTGACGTTCACTGACAGAATTTGGAGCATGCGCACTGACAGTCGATGCATGCGCAGTATATTCGGCGTGGGATCGCGCCTACCCGCCCAATTTGAATTCCGCCGGCTCATTTTTGCTACGCCGCCGCAACTTTAGGAGCAAGTGCTTTGTGAATAACAGTACTTGCTCCTAAAGATTCGGCGCAGTAACGTAAATGAGAAACGTTACTCTAAAATAAAGATTCGCCCATCTACCTGAATCTGGCCCTATTTATTTACGTTACTGGTCAACTACGCTTATGAAGTAATAAGCTATCTCAAATATATGTTTTGTTCTCAATGGAGGTTGTGATGACCTAACCCCAAACTCTCTGTATAACCTTGAGAGTGAACCGGTGGTTGAGACCTGAGAAACCTCTGCAGCTGGGATCCAAACTTATAATTTATAATCCAAAATAACTGCAGAGTCGTAACACTTACCCTGAAGCTGGTCCATCCATCCGCTCCCTGCTCTGTCCTGTCCCATCCTCACCCATCGGCTGACATCCCACGTGTATGACCTCGGCCTGGCTTGGTTTATGAATACGGTACCTCCCTTTGACTATATATATACTGTTTGCTGTTTATTGCACTGGTTGTCCCTACTTATTTGTAAATAAACACCTTTTCACTTCACTAATCATATTGTTTGGTCTTCTCTGTGCAGTCACACAGTACTGATCTACTATATTCTCCTGACAGTATACCAGGGCCAACCCTTGATCAGACGTGACTGCATTTAGGAACCATCCTGGTGTAGTGCATTGCTCTAAACATGGATTACAATGAAATCCTTTACCTTTCTCTGCTGGCAGAAGAGCATGAGGGGTATTGTCGTCAGGTTTTGGAGGGTTGGACTAGTGACCAACTGATGGAAACTATCCGATCAGCTCATTCCTGGGTGGATCAGGGTTACATGACTTTTGATGATGTTCAGGCATTAATTCGGCTGTGTGTAAAGCCAGCCCTGTCATTTATTCCTGACGGTAGTGACGATTTCTCTCCCCCCTTCAGTCATGACCAAGTTGAATCCCTGGTGTGGTTATTAGAGGATGATCCGGTGTCTTTTGATGAGCATTATTCTTCTTGTCCCCAGCAAAAGTTATCTGAGTGTATTAGTTCTGTGCAGTCTCTGATTAGACAAGGTGTGTGTGAGCCTGCTTTTGTTCAACCTGTGCTGCAGGCATGGTCAGATCTCCTGATTCCAGCCAAGCCAGTCCGTTCTAGCCCAGCTATTAACCACCTGCCTTCCCAAGGATCCATCTGTCCATCACCAATGGCAACCCCAGTCCAGATAATTCTGCACTCTACCAAATATTACTACCCAGTTTCTATTAATTGTACCTACCCTGCCTTTAATCCACCTGTAACAACTCCCCAAAAACCTCCTCCAGTCACCTTCCCTGTGTCTCTGCCATATTCCAACCCTTCCTCCTACTTAATTCCATCCTCTTCATACACCCCTTCTGTTAACAAACCTGCAGTGACTAAGTCTAAAAAGAAACGGAAGTACTTCCCAACCCATACCATCGTGCCAGTTACCCAGCCTGTTCCAGTGCCATCTGCTCAGCCCGTTCTAGTGCCCTCTGCTCAGCCTGTCCCAGTGCCATCTGTTCAGCCTGTTCCAGTGCCATCTGTTGAGCCTGTCCCAGTGCCATCTGCTCAGCCTGTTCCTGTGCCCTCTGCTCAGCCTGTTCCTGTGCCCTCTGCTCAGCCTGTTCCAGTGCCATCTGTTCAGCCTGTTCCAGTGCCATATGTTCAGCCTGTCCCAGTGCCATCTGTTCAGCCTGTTCCAGTGCCATCTGTTCAGCCTGTTCCAGTGCCATCTGTTCAGCCTGTTCCAGTGCCATCTGTTAAGCCTATTCCAGTGCCATCTGTTCAGCCTGTTCCAGTGCCGTCTGTTCCGGTGCCATCCGTCCAGTCTGTTCCGGTGCCCTCTGCTCAGCTTGTTCCAGTGCCAGCTGCTCTGCCTGTGCCAGCTGCTCTACCTGTTCCTGTGCCAGCTGCTCTGCCTGTTCCAATGCCAGCTGCTCTGCCTGTGCCAGCTACTCTACTTGTTCCTGTGCCAGCTGCTCTACCTGTTCCAGTGCCAGCTGCTCTGCCTGTGCCAGCTGCTCTACCTGTTCCTGTGCCAGCTGCTCTGCCTGTCCCAATGCCAGCTGCTCTGCCTGTGCCAGCTACTCTACTTGTTCCTATGCCAGCTGCCCAGCTTGTGTCAGCTGACCAGCCTGTTCCAGTGCCAGCCAACCAGCCTGTTCCAGTACCAGCCGCCCAGCTTGTGCCAGCCGACCAGCCTGTTTCTGTGTCAGCTTCCCAGCTTGTTGTTCCTGTGCCAGCTTCCCAGCTTGTTGTTTCTGTGCCAGCTGCTCGGCCTGTTCCAATGCCAGCTGCTCTGTCTGTGCCAGCTGCTCTGCCCGTTCCAGTGTCAGCTGCTCTGCCTGTTCCGGTGTTAGCTATCCTGCCTGTTCCAGTGTCAGTTGCCCAGCCTTTCAATCCTGTGCCATCTGCTCTACCTGTTCCAGTGCCAGCTGCTCTACCTGTTCCAGTGCCAACCACCCAGCCTGTTCCAGTGCCAACTGCCCAGCCTGTTCCAGTGCCAACTGCCCAGCCTGTTTCAGTGCCAACCGCCCAGCCTGTTCCAGTGCCAACCGCCCAGCATGTTGTTCCTCTGTCTGCTGCCCAGCTCGATGACCTGGAGACTCTGTCTGCTGCCCAGCTCGCCGACCCGGAGCCTCTGTCTGCTGCCCAGCTCGATGACCCGGAGCCTCTGTCTGCTGCCCAGCTCGATGACCCGGAGCCTCTGTCTGCTGCCCAGCTCGATGACCCAGAGCCTCTGTCCGCTGCCCAGCTCGATGACCCGGAGCCTCTGTCTGCTGCCCAGCTCGGTGACCCTGAGCCTCTGTCCGCTGCCCAGCTCGATGACTCGGAGCCTATGCCCGCTGCCCAGCTCGATGACCCGGAGTCTGCTGCCCAGCTTGATTTGCCCCTGTCTGCTTCCCCACTTGATGTAACTTTATCCACTGCCCGGCTTGACACCATGAGTTTCCCCCAGCAACAGCTAGGTGGAGCGTCCGGAGGCCGCTCCTTTGGAAGGAGTCCCCCCTGCTGGTAATTCTGCCTGTTATTTGGGCTGCAGTACTGGCCTCCACCAGCGGGGGGTTCTTGGCAGCATGGAGCACACAGCCCTTCCTGCGCTCAGCTGTAACCTGAACTCATCAATAGCTCTATTTATACCCGGCGAGCTCAAGCAGAGCTCGCCCTGGTATCGTCATATCTTCCGGACCTGAGCCTGTACCCTGACCCTGTCTCTTGGATCCTGATTCTGTGCCTTGATCCTGTTCTGTGACTCTGATGCTTGATCCTGATCCCTGCCTGGTTCTGTCCGCCCTGTTTTCTGGTTCCTGTCTCCCCTGGATTCTTACCCTGCAGCTGGTCCATCCATCCGCTCCCTGCTCTGTCCTGTCCCATCCTCACCCATCAGCTGACATCCCACATGTATGACCTCGGCTTGGCTTGGTTTATGAATACGGTATCTCCCTTTGACTATATATATACTGTTTGCTGTTTATTGCACTGGTTGTCCCCACTTATTTGTAAATAAACACCTTTTCACTTCACTAATCATATTGTTTGGTCTCCTCTGTGCAGTCACACAGTACTGATCTACTATATTCTCCTGACAGTCTGAAAATGAGATCAAGTGTGTGACCTGAAGCATGTGTGGGCCCACATACTAATTGTTGTAGCCCTAGACCTTTCAGGTGGTCAATGCAGGCGTCGGCAACGGGGTCTTGTGGGGAGTTGGCCCAGAGGTTGAAATCCCCGAGCAGCAAAAGGTGTTTGCTGTTCAGGGTATAGGTGGAGATAAAGTCCGTCAATGATGGGAGAAGCTGCGATTTTGGGCCAGGAGGCCTATAGCAGAGTAGAATCCGGACGGTCTCCTGGGAGTTTGCTTGCAGTTGTAGAGTAAGGGTTTCCATAAATGGAAGAGGGTTTTGAAGGAGTGGTTTAGTGATCGCAAGATGAGTCTTATGGATCACCGCCAGTCCTCCTCCTCTTTGCCCTATTCTGTTTTCCGTAATAATACGATAGTTTCCTGGCACCAATTCTTCTAGAATGGTGTTACAGTCAGCTGTGAGACAGCTCTCTGTAATAAAGAGGCAGTCTAAATCGTGCTGTAGGATGAAATCATGGATTTCTAGTCGGTGTTTTACTGCCGATCTTGTGTTTATCAAATCACATAATATGTGCTTCGGTTGTGGCAAACGGCTGAGATTTTTGATAGTTGATCGTCGATTGATTCTCAAAAGTCGGTCAGTTTGCAGGGCTTTTTTGGTGATGGCTGGTAGTATTGCGGCAAATCGCCTCAGACCCCAAATGGTCTCTGCTGAATATTGCAGATTAACCATGGTCGCCAAGCACCGGTGAGGGGGAGAAGGATTTCAAGGATTAGCCGAATCCTCTATCCTGACTTGGTCCAGAGGAAGGCAAAAAAAACTGACCGTGCTACGCCAATATGCAGTGGCAGGGAAAAAAATTCCTTCCTGACCCCTCGAGAGGCGATCGGGCGAACCCTGGATCAAGTTATTATGGTGTTGAGCAAGGGGAGCTTGGGGCTGGGTGTAGTAAGATGGCCGCCGAACCAGCAGTGTAACTTGCATCAGTAACTGTCAAACCAAAAAAGAGTGTGCCAGCAAGGACCTCAGGCAAAATAACTCACTCTACAGCTGTTTCCTGGTTTCCTGTGACTGCGCATCCTCAGGAGCGTAAATGTTGAAACAATGAAACACCATGAACAATTTGTCATCCTTTCAACTGGACAGACCTTTAATATCAGAGGCAGAGAACAGGCAGGTTTTATCATTAAATAATTTAATATTGAATTAATCATCATTATTTCTGAGACAAATTCAGTAATATTGTAAAGTAATATTGTGCAATAGGTCAACCTTTTTACTAGGCTGCAATTTTAGAGGTAGACACCACACTCTTAAGCTAGAAATAGTAAATAAACTGTATTTCACAGAAAGGCAGAAATGTTTGGCAGACTCTACGCACACTATGAAAGCACTTTTAAGCCTCGTACACACAATCTAATTATCTGACGGAAATTGTGTGATGACAGGCTGTTGGCGGAAAATCCAACCGATTGTATGCTCCATCGGACAATTGTTGTCGGATTTTCCACAGACAAATGTTGGATTGCAGGCTTTAAAATTTGAGACTTTGTCTGCAGAAAATCTGATTGTGTGTACGAGGCTTTACTAGTCTTCAGTTTCAGGAAGAGTCTATGCACGGTTTAATCAATCAAAAGTAAAGTATATTATTTAACAAAAAAAAGCACACACACAAACCACACAGGTATTGTACCGATTCCATGCACAGTATGTATATTTTACTAGGTCACATTTTCATCCAAGGTTATATTTAGAAAATTATAATGATAGTGTATCATTGTACACTCAATGCACAGAATCTAAACCATTTTACTAGGCTGCAATTTCAGAGGGAGAGAACAGGATTTTTTTTAATTGTGAAATAAAAATTCAAGCCGTAATTATTGATGAAAATAATATAGTAGCAACTCTCTCTACTTCCAAAAAAAAGTCATCTTTACTTATCTACTCCAAGTCTCCAATTTAAGCTGAGGCCGCGTACACACGACCCAGAACCTCGACGGGCAGAACACATCGTTCCGCCCGTCGAGGTTCTCTCCCGGCCGTCGAATTCGGCGACCCGCCCGTCGGGAATGGCAACCAGCCATTCTTCCAGGCGGGCCGTCGAGAAAAAAGAGAGCGTGCTCTCTTTTTCGGCTCGACGAGCTTCCCGACGGGAAGCTCGCCGAGACCGTACACACGGCCGAGGTCCTCGCTGGAATGTGCATTCCAGCGAGGTTCTCGCTGATTTTCAGCGAGAACCTCGGCCGTGTGTACGGCGCCTGACTGTGTATTGAACCAATTGTAAACAAACCACTGTTTAGCAGTACTGTGTAGTACTATAGCAGCGACTATCTCTTACTGCAAAGACTAATCTGACAACTCATGGGGCCCCCAGGCAATAGGAGATTATGGGCCCCCAGGGCAATAGGAGATTATGTGGCCCCCAGGCAATATATTATGGGGCCACACAGTATACATATATATATATATATATATATATATATATATATATACTGTATATATATACACACACTGAGTTGGTACTGGAGAGGCAGTGCAGCTATAATCTTGGGATTTTTAGACCAAAAGGATGTCGGTAAGGGACATTTCAGGGACAGATGTGTAAAAAAAAAAGAAAAGATTTTTACATACTGTTCCAGTTTTTACTAATGCC
Source organism: Rana kukunoris (assembly GCA_029574335.1). Classification (NCBI taxonomy): domain Eukaryota; kingdom Metazoa; phylum Chordata; class Amphibia; order Anura; family Ranidae; genus Rana; species Rana kukunoris. The sequence goes on from CM056053.1 coordinate 308,032,240, forward strand.
CCGTACACACGATTCAAATATCGTACGACAGATCGTATGACTTTTTTTGCTTAATAGTTGCAAGTAGAAATTGAATAGGTTATCAAAGTCACGAAAATTCTTGTACAACAGAAAAAAAAAATCGGAAGTGATGATTCTTACTCTGAATGGTCCAAGGTTATCAGCGGTGTACCCCAAGGTTCAGTGTTGGGTCCCTTACTTTTCAATATATTTATAAATGATATTGGGTCTGAGATCAAAAGTAACATTTCTGTTTTTGCAGATGACACCAAGCTATGCAGTGGAATAATGTCCTTGCAGGATGTCTCCAATTTACAAGCCGACCTCAATGCTCTGTCTAATTGGGCGACTAAGTGGCAGATGAGGTTTAATGTTGATAAATGTAAAGTTATGCACTTGGGGGCTAAGAATATTCATGCATCATACATGCTAGGGGGAGTACAACTGGGGGGATCTGTAGTGGAGAAGGATCTGGGGGTTTTAGTTGATCATAAGCTCAATAATGGCATGCAATGCCAAGCTGCGGTTTCCAAAGCGAGCAAAGTCCTTTCTTGTATTAAGAGAGGTATGGACTCCAGAGATAGAGATATCATTTTGCCCCTGTACAAATCATTAGTAAGACCTCATCTGGAATATGCAGTCCAGTTTTGGGCACCAGTTCTCAAAAAGGATATCGGAGAACTGGAGAAAGTGCAGAGAAGGGCAACCAAACTGATAAGAGGCATGGAGGAGCTCAGCTATGAGGAAAGATTAGAGGAACTGAATTTATTCACTCTTGAGAAGAGGAGAATAAGGGGGGATATGATCAACATGTACAAATACATAAGAGGTCCATATAGTGAACTTGGTGTTGAGTTATTCACTTTAAGGTCAACACTGAGGACAAGGGGGCACTCTTTACGTCTGGAGGAAAAGAGATTTCACCTCCAAATACGGAAAGGTTTCTTCACAGTAAGAGCTGTGAAAATGTGGAACAGACTCCCTCCAGAGGTGGTTCTGGCCAGCTCAGTAGATTGCTTTAAGAGAGGCCTGGATTCTTTCCTAAATGCACATAATATAACTGAGTACTAAGTTTTGTAGGTAAAGTTGATCCGGGGTAAATCCGATTGCCTTTCGGGGGATCAGGAAGGAATTTTTTCCCCTCCGGTAGCAAATTGGATCATCGCTCTGCTGGGGTTTTTTGCCTTCCTCTGGATCAACTGTGGGTATGGAGTTGGGTGTATGGGAGGATGTACTGTGTTTTACTTTGTTTTATTTTTATTTATTTTTTTATGGTTGAACTGGATGGACTTGTGTCTTTTTTCAACCTGACTAACTATGTAACTATGTAACTATGTATGTGTTTTAATGTATTTGTATTGGATTTTCGGACGACAACTGTACTGACTAAACAAAAATCGTACGGTATGGCATCGTACGAGGAAAATTTTCGTGCTTGTCTGATCAAAAAATATAAGATGAACTGCCCTGATCGGCTCTCGGAAGTAGTGTACACACGATCCGAAAATCATACGATTCTTCCTCGGATGATTGCTTTTGTCCGATATTCGGATCGTGTGTACGGGCCATAGGGCTGGCAACCCTGATGGGGCGCCCTAGTGTCATGGGGCCCTCAGGGAGTGCCTGAATGGTCAGTCCACCCCTGCATTGACTGTGCATATTACTGACTGTAGACACTAATAAGCAGCACAGTGAAGTAGTATAGCAGCTATTCTTTGCAAACATTCTGTGTGACCCCCCTCCCTTTCTACTCAAGTCTCCAATATACACTGACTAAGTATATCACCGACTGTAAATAAAGCACTGTTCATTAGCACTGTATAACAGCAACTCTCTCTCCCTGCAAATATTCTGTGATCTCTCCCCATCTACTCCAGGTCACTCCAATACAAGCTGAAGAAAGGCTGCTGGAAACTATGTTATGGGGAGCTAAAAAGAAAACCCCCATCATTGGGGATTTTAAGCCACATAACTACAGCTCCGAGACCAAGAAGTGCATTACTGGCAATTGGCTGCTATAGTGGTGAACAACCCAATTAGTTTGCCATTTTACTGAAATGCAAATTACTTGTGTTTGGGTCAAACTCATACTAGATCTAAACTCCAAGCCAATGAGTGTAGTAAGCAATAGATATGTGCGTTCCCGTTCGTAACAAATGTATTTTCGTACAAACTTGTTCATTTTCGTACCTGCGGAATAATGTGTACATACGAAAAAATTAAAGCACCAAAATACAAAAACTACGGGATTACGAATGAGCCGCATAACGAACAAGCGCAAATACGAACAAACGATACGACAATCTTACGAAAATACGACAAAATGGAAACGGCAAAATAACGATAATGACATCTATAACGAATGATTTGCATTCTGTATTTTAAATCCTTTTTCTGTTCGTATTTTCAGTTGTATGTTCATATTTTTATTTGTGTGTTTTGTAAATCCGTTTTTTTTGGTCTGTTTGTAAATTTGTGTACTTGATTCGGTTTTTTGAATGGGCAGTGAGTGAGTGTAGTTAGTGAATCAGCTTTTCTTTTTTCCCAACAGCCGAGTACAGTAAAGCCAAAAAAACTTTTCAGTTGTATGTTCGTATTTTCAGTTGTATGTTCATATTTCAGTTGTATGTTCGTATTTTCAGTTGTATGTTCATATTTTTATTTGTGTGTTTTGTAAATCCGTTTTTTTGGTCTGTTTGTAAATTTGTGTACTTGATTCGGTTTTTTGAATGGGCAGTGAGTGAGTGTAGTTAGTGAATCAGCTTTTATTTTTTCCCAACAGCCGAGTACAGTAAAGCCAAAAAAACTTTTCAGTGGATTTTCGTCTGAAGGGAGATCAGTTGGCCAGACTTTTGAACCCAAAAATGGTTTTCTGATGGAGATGGAGCTTACAAACGAACGGATTTTTTGAAAACGAACGGAAAACGTTCGTTTTTATGTTTGTTGGCAAAAAAGTCTGACCAAGTGTACGGGGCTTAACAAGAGTTAATACGGATGAGCCGCATGTTGAAAGTGCCGCGAATCCCGTGATATATTTACGAAAGTACAAAATGACAAAAATTCACGAAAATTATTGTCTAACAAGAAACGTCAATAAATTAAACAGAATAACGAATCACCCCGCATGTACGAAAATAAAACGGTAACCAAAATACGAAACGATCGAAATATAAAACAATTGCGTCGTACGAAATACGAACGGGAACGAACAGGAAAACGGGTGTCTTACGAAATTACGAATCAGTACGAACCTACGGAACGATACGAAACGGAACAAAATAATACAACATTTTTTGCTGTGCACATGTCTAGTAAGCAACCTGTTTTCTTTCACAGCTGATGGCTGTAAAAGGAAACTATTAAAAGGCTGCAGACATGCAGCCTTTGTTTAAAAATTATAATTGCTGTGATTGGCCACAACAAACCACAATTTAATCGGTCCTGTACCCTGCTCTGTAATCCACTGTGGCTCTAGGAGCTGTGCATGATTGATGGAGGTAGATAAAGATATAGATAGATAGTTAGATAGATATACACATACACACACACCCAATATCCCTACTGAAGAGCTTAACTTTGAGACTGTTGAATTTCATGTAATTGAGGATCTAATGGAACTGTGGGAGGAGGGTCACACCAAATCAGGGGTACAGCTCATTCCCCCTTTGGAGGATGTATGCACCACTGATGTCACCTTCCTCCGCCTCCATCTTTTCAACCAAAATCACAGACATTTCTGCTTCAACAATCCCAACATTTGTGGAACAGACCACTAAAATCTATCTCAATGTTAGATATAATACTTGTCTCTTGAACAAAGAATGGCTAATAAATCCCTTCAGAACAATGCCCATATCGTACTCAAACCAGCAGATAAGGGAGGAAATGTGGTGGTTATGAATGTTGGTGACAACAAAACCATATGTGGGAACATTCTTACCAATGGAGAATGGTACCGACCTATATCTAAACTCCTGATTGATCATTTTAACTTGGAATATTATTCCTTAATTGTTGAAGAATATAAAAAAGGGACTTATCAATAAAAACATGGAATTATCTTAACATCAAAGAACCAAGAATCCCTATGCTATATGTACTTCCCAAAGTGCACAAATCCATGACCAACCTACCTGGGAGGCCGATTGTGTCTGGATGCCAAAGCCTTACTGAAAAGGCTAGGGCACTTGTCAATAAATATCTCTATCCTCATGTAACCTCCTTTCTTAAATGGGGAATCAATCCCTTACAAATCATTAAGGGCATGCATGTCTCTCAAAATACTTGGCTGCATAGGTGTGCGCAGCCTATTTCATTAGGATGTGCACCCCAAAGCCCAAACACACACTACCGATCACTCGCGATGTTCTTTCAGAAAGGGAAAGGGCCGGTAAATTACATATTTACTGGCACCTTTCACATTCACAAAACATCCCAGCAGCAACAGCCGATAGTAGAGGAGGGAAGCTGGCAGCGCTGCGGGGGGGAAGATAGGAGCCAGGGCAGTAGGGGGAATCTGTGCTGCTTAGGGTGTGTCTGGGCACACCTGGCACACCCTGTGCGCACGCCTATGCTTGGCTGGTTGCCATAGAGAGTTTGTATAATGTCATTCCACATGCTAAAGGCCTTGAAATTATAGGGAATAATTTAAAAGAAATGGGCAAGTCTGCCCATCAGTACAATTTGTTTATTCTAGAACTATAGAATTTCATCTTGACCCGTTATGTATTTTTTTTTGATCTTCCCACTTCCTCCAGGTGCAGAGGGTTGCAATGGGGACCAGGTGTGCCCCATCGTATTCTAACCTATATTTGGGGGGTGGGAAAAATAATTATTCTCATGTGACATATAATCGATGTGCCTGTCCCACGTCATTTTGTGGTACAGGTAGATGTCCTACTCCTTTGGTCTGGCACCAGAGATGAGCTAACGCAATTTATGCAAATTCTAGCTGAGAATTCTTATAACCTTAAATTCACCATGGAATGCAGCCAACATTACTTTAACTTTCTTGATCTCAGGATTGCCATTGACAAAGATGGCCTTCTTCATTCTTTCCTTCATCGTAAGCCCTTCTCAGAGAATACTATTCTACATGCCCCCAGTAGACATCTGCAGTCCCTTTTAAAGAGTATTCCATTTAGTCCATTTAGTCAATATATCAGGCTTAGAAGAAATTGTGCTCAGGATGAGGATTACCAGATAGCAGCTGATGCATTATATACTAGACTGAAAAACAGAGGTTATAGTCATAGACTGCTCAAAAGAGCATATAAATGGTTTCTAAACGTGATAGGAAATGCCTAATTTTTTCTACTCAATCTCAAACCACTCGGCAAGCTGTTAGAATTGTTATACAATACTGCAGACACCATGTATATATTTAGAAATATTCTAACTTAATATTGGCCTCTACTCTTTGCTGACACCTCTGAACAAAAATACATCAAACAACAACTGGAAATTACTTATCGGCGGGCCCCATCCCTCAGGGACAGACTGATCCATAGCCATTTTGACCCTGGGGGGTTTTGACTACCCACCCCAATCTGGTACTTATGCTTGTAAAAAATACGATGTATGTTGTTTTATTTTGGATGGTCATATTTAGGGATGAGCCGAACACCCCCGCGTTCGGTTAGCACCAGAACCGTCGAACAGACCGACCGTTCACGCGAACATTTAGAACCCCATTGAAGTCTATGGGACCCATTAAATGGATATAAAAAATAACTTGAACTGCTGGTTAAACGGGGATTGAAAAGTGGTATCCTTAACAACAAGGGGGCCCTTTTTCTGGTACCTAGTACCCCTAGGACCCCTGTTATTTATTAGCTACCCAAGGTTCACAATAATCAAACTTGCCCCCCGGGACGACCCATTGTGAGTGGTATAGATTCCATTACGTCCCGGGTGGGCAAGTACATTGATTCTTTCTTGCAACCACTTGTACAGAAGATCCCATCGTACATCAAGAACACAAAGCAGGTTATTAATACACTTGCTAGTATCTACCCCAAATCAGGTATATGGTTGGTCACAGCCGACGTGACCTCTTTGTACACGATCATACCTCATCATTTGGGTTTCGAAACAGTACTTTTGTACCTAGAAAGACAGTCTGGACTTGTCATGGCTCAAATAGAATTCATTATGGTTCTGTTAAAGTATGCAGCCAACATGTTCTATAGACAAGACAGAGGAGTGGCCATGGGGGCTAAATATGCCCCCAGCCTGGCCAACCTCTTCATGGCCAAGTGGGAGGAGGACGTCATCGACAGATGCCGTCGTCTGGAAATTCTACTCTGGGCTAGGTATATCGATGACGTCCTCCTCCTTTGGGAAGGCAGTAAGACTGGTCTCAAGGATTTTATGTCTGGTTTGAATCAGAACACCAGGGGCGTCAGATTCAATTTCGAGACCAGCCAGCACTCTATCCATTTTTTGGACCTTCAGATTACCCTTGAAAATGATAGATTTATCACATCGACATTTTTCAAGCCAACTGACCGCAACGCATACATCCCATTAGACAGTTGCCATTTACCTTCTTGGCTCAAATCTGTACCCTTAGGCAATATATGCGTTTAAAACGGAATTGCACAGACCCTCTCACATTTGAGAGCCAGGCCACAGTCCTTTCTAAAAAGTTTCAGGAGAAGGGGTATGACAGCCATTCTCTGCTCCAGTCAATGGAAAGAGCCAGAAATATGAACAGATCTTTGCTTCTGGCAGATAGAACCAAGGGAGTCCCGAATTACCGTTTATCACCACCTTTTCTGCACAACACTTCAGCGTCAAGAAACGTATACAGAAACATTGGCATATCCTTGCATCAGACCAGGTTTTGGCCCCTATCCTCCCAGAAAGACCAAGTGTGATCTTCAAGGGTGCCTCCACGATTGGCAATCGTATTGCCCCTAGTGTGCATGACCCTCCAAAAACATCTAGGACGTTCCTTGAGAAGCTCACGGGATATTATAGGTGCAACCGCTGTCAGGTCTGTGCTCTCAATAGGTGTAGAGAGAGAAAAATCTGTTCCTTTCAATCTACAGCCACTCAACCAAATGTTTGAGGTAGAACCGTTTATAACCTGTGCATCAAAGGGGGTCATATATCTCATTCAGTTCCCTTGTGGTCTGCAGTATATCGGCCGCACTAAGAGAGCCCTATCAGTCAGGTTGAATGAGCACATTGCCAAAATTAGGAGTGGCTTTGAGAAACACTCAGGGCCAGATTCTCAGAGGCGATACGACGCTGTATCTCAGATACACCGTCGTATCTCAATGGGTATCTATGCGTGTGATTATTAGAATCACTTACGCATAGATACACTAAAAATCCGACAGGTGTAAAAGAATTACACCGTCAGATCGTAGATGTAATGACAACGCTGGCCGCTAGGTGGCAATAACGTTGTTTTCTCATTTGCCTATGCAAATGAGCCTAATACGCCGATTCCCGAACGAATCAAACATAATAGAGACCCGTCCAATACACTATTTGTCGGGATCAACAAATACCGCCCCCATTGGAGAGGCAGTAATCTAGTTCGTGAAATCTCCAGACAAGAAATGGCTAGGATATACCGTGTCAAATCGTACACACTGTTTGGTTTGAACATTGACACGGATATCAATGCTTTTATCAACAATTCGTAATGAATCTTTCACAACACTCGGGAACAGCTCTGTGAGCTAGTTCCCGTAAGGATACTATAGGTCGAACCCCACTTTGTAGCCCAGTCTTTCCAGTCACCATTAATAGACAGTAGGTTACTTATTTTCAGGTTGGATCACCTAAGTTAGCCTACGTTGATATACCGGTGGTTGGTTTTGCTAGTGACACCTTATTTCCAATGTTTTCATTTACAGCACCTTTATTCATGTATTTTTATGCTGGGTGTATTACTATGATTGTCTGCATCAACTTCCTAAATGTGGATTATCTATTATCTTGCCCTATTGGATTTAGATATATATGGGTGAAATCTATGTTTACTGTAGTATTTTGCTTTTTATGTTTTTATTTCCCTGGTGAGGCGGTGCATCGCCAACGTCCGTAGACTCTTCACTTCTTTTTGTTAAGGAGATTTGTTCCGTGGATGTTGGTTGGTGCATCGCATCTACCTGTGTTTTAACCTTTGACCAATCGGGTACTGAAGGTTTTGGTCCGGACCTCATAATGAGGCTTGGTCCCTTGCTCTCGGCAGATTGGTTGGTGCGGTCAGATGAGTAGATGGGCGTCGTCGTGGCCTTGCGTCGACGTGTGACATCGATGTTTACAGTCACGTGACGTTGACATCTCCTCATTTTGTTCCAGTCACAGCCTTCGGCTGATAGGTTTGTGCGGTCAGGTGGGTGAAGGGGCGTCGCCGTGGCCCTGCGTCGACGTGTGACGTTGACGTTTTTGGTCACGTGATGCGGACATCTCCCCATCGCGTCCTGTCACAACTCCTTTTTTAATCATTTATCTAAAGCCTTCTGACATTGATGTTTTTATTAACTGGCAACATTATTGTTTAGTAAGGTGGCCATTGTTTGTGCCATTCGGCGCTTCTCGGCGGTGTGCGCATGCGCGCTGCAGGGCTGACAATATCGAGGCTTGGTTTGCCTGTATGTGCGCATGTGCGCGTCCTTGTTGACGCCCGCAATGACGCTTGGTGTGTCACAGCAATGGATCACCTTATAAAGGGGGATGATCTGGTGTGTCACCTGTGCCCCAAGAGGAAGCGATATCTCGCGAAACCGGTCGGGCGGAACTTGTGTTGCATCGGATCATCCCCCGCTGAATTCACTCTTTCCTTACCTTATTGGACGGGTTGTTTTTTTTTGGATTACTTCCGGCCGGAGTACCATCTTTAACCGACATGCCTTTTTAACTATGTTACAATGTAAGTGAGCTTTTGTCTCTTTTAAATACATTTTACCCCATGGTGTTACACTATTGCGGCCTTTTGTGTTTTTCCATGTCAACTGAATTCGAGTTTCCTATCCAACTGGCTTGAACGAGGATTGACACCTGACCTGGTCCAACTTCAACCTCCCAGATGCTTTCTGGGGTCTTCTTTTAAGTAAGAGACCACCAGAAATCTGGTAAGCAGATTTTATACTTTCACGGTGGAGGATCTCCTATCAGTTTTTCCCATCAGATTGTCACCATAATATGTATATTCAAACCTTATTTCACTGGTGCACTGGATTCACGTTGCTCATCATAAGACTCTGATCACTTCTTCTTGTGTTGATGTTTACAAGGACAATCATTTATGCTATTAATTTTGGACATATTTATTGACTTTAATTTTTGTAGCGCATCTCGTTTTTTCACATATGGGACTCGAACGTTCGAATTCAAAAACAATCATTTTAAAGACCAAAAATATAAAAGTGAATTTGCGCAAAAAAACACACATCAATCCATATCAAACATAAGTGATATAAATATAAATATAGTGAAAAAGTAGAAAAATCAATTAAATAGAACAGAAAAGTCCATATGTGTTGGAAAAGTCCATGTAATGCAAACGTGCAGTGCACAAAAAACTTTCAGTGAAGCTGTAAAGCTGGCGATAAAGTGCTAGTGCTCCTCCGTGCATTCAGCCTCTCAGGCCTCTCACCTTAGTGGCATATATAAATGCCGTGATACTAAGTCGTGCCACTCCCAACACACAGCCTCACAGGCCTCTCACCTCCAAGTAGAATAATATAAGCCTCCAACCAAATCCTCTGGGTAAATTCAAAGATAGTGGGCGACACCAGGAGCTATTCAATCATCTCTATGTCTTGTGGTACCCCTTCGCTGTATCACTCGGGGAAACATAAAGAAAAATAGGCCTCCAATGGTGTAGTATGTCACAACGTATATATTTATTAAAACAAAGTAATCTCCTTACATCAATAAAAATCAAAGCAGGCATAAACAATCAATAGGCGGCATCTGCCATATATCTCACGTCACTTCCAGGTGTACGTCTGAATCCCTACGCGTTACGGCTCTCTTGCCTTCATCTGGGGAACCTGATTTGGTGTGGCAGCATTCAATATATATGCCGTATGGCAGATGTCTGTCAATCTGCCATAATTGCGGGGTTCGACGGAAATTGTCGATTCGCCATCTTGTCGGAGTCCGGTGGATTCGAACTTTGGGCGGAAGTGTAAATTCCGTCATTCTAAACTCCGTCGGGGTATAGTTAGTTCGATCGTTATACCGCCATCATTCGCCATTTTGTCGAAGTTCAGTGTCTCCGATCATTGACCGGACATACGTACGATCGTTGGACAGATGCTCTACTCCATTTTGTCGAAGTTCAATGCATATGTCAATAGACCGGAAACACATACGATCGTAAGGCGGACATAATTCGCCATTTTGTCGAAGTTCAAAACATCCGATCATTGACCGGAAACCGACACCCGTCATCACTGGACCTCCGACCAAGACGTTTCTGATAGGGCTATTCCTATCAGTGATAAAATAGTCATCCACACTCCCATAAGATCAGACGTAGTTTGCATGTATCTCCTGCACATGCAAACTTGGTCTAATGTTCTGTCCATATATAAAATTAGATAAACTATATATATATGTGGGACATATTATTAAAAGTGGACTAAAATGATAAAGATTCCTCGATAAATGATGTAAAGTTATAAAGCCATGATCAGGTGTATTAGTCATAGAGAACATTAGAGATCTCCATAGAGGTTCATCCATATTCCAATCTAGGGCTATAATTTATTCTGCCTAGGGTAACGGACGTACACCTCGATTAAGCATACCTCATCTCAATAGCTCATTCACATTTACATTCCAGAATCTACAATATACAGGCAACAAGTATAAAATCAATCTATTAAAATATTAAAATATTAAAATATTAAAATCTAATAATAAAATATTAGAAATTACTCAAAAAACAGTTCAAGTCAAATTCTACATTGAGGCCTCTAGGAGTCAAAGTATTCATACTATGTATCCATTTTGATTCTAATTGACTAATGGTCCTCACTAAGTGGCTCCCTCTCCACGATTTGTTATATTTATCAATGCCCCAGAACTGTAACTGTTTGGGGTCTTTGTTGTGAACCCTTTCAAAATGTCTTGATACATTATGTTTTGTACACCCTTTGATGATCTTTTTGACATGTTCTTTCACTCTCACTTTTAGTGCTCGTTTAGTTCTTCCCACATATTGTAGTTTACAACTACATTGGAGAACATAAACCACTCCTTCTGTATGGCATCCGATAAAATCTTTGATGTCATATTTCTCTCCTGTGTTTGTGGAAATAAATTCCGTCCTTTTTCCTTGGAACTTTTGTGCATGTTTACACGCAAAGCAATTCTTACAGGGGTAGAAACCCTTTCCTGTAAAAAAGGAAAATGTGTTTTTACGAGGGGGTTCTATTACGGATTTGACAATTATGTCTTTTAAAGTCGGGGCTTTCTTATACAGGATCCTTGGTTTTTCTGGTAGTATCTTCTGTAGGTCTTTATCACTCCTCAGGATGTGCCAGTGTCTATTGATCACTTTGGCCACATCCTTATATTGAGTGTTATAGTTAAGGATGATGTTTGGGGCCGTTTGTTCTCCATCTTTCCTTCCATTAATTTTATCCTTAAGTATCTTCTCTCTGTCCATTTTGTTGACCTCTTGTATTTGGTTATCAATCCAGGTGTCTTCATATCCTTTAGTTTTGAATCTCTTATCTAATATTTCTGCCTGGTTCTTATAATCCGATTCTTTTGTACAGTTCCTTTTCATTCTTACGAACTGTCCTCTCGGGATATTAACGAGCCAGGGTTTGAAATGGCAGCTATCCATCGACAGATAGCTGTTCGTATCCACATTCTTAAAAAAGGTTTTGGTCACCACCTTGCTCCCTTCTAAGTTAATTTGCAAATCAAGGAAATCCACTGTCTTTCCGTCAATCTTCCAGACTAGCTCTATGTTCAGATCGTTCTTATTTAGACGATTCAGAAATTCTTCCAGCTTTATTTTGCTTCCATTCCATACAATAATCACATCATCTATATATCTTTTATATAGGGATAGCTCTGGTGGAGTGTCATTATATATAGCGGACTCTTCCCATCTTGCCATAAAGGCGTTCGCTACACTCGGCGCAAATTTCGAGCCCATGGCTATTCCCGTCGCTTGATTGTAATAGCTGTGATGATACCAAAAGAAATTGTACTTCAAGCAAAAATCAAGGCATTTAACTAAAAACTTCCTTTGTTTGCAGATCAGGTCGCTATGTTCTCGTAGTACCCATTTGGTTGCTGCTACTGCTTCGTGGTGTTTGACTATCGTATAAAGTGATGTCACATCGGCAGTGGCTAGTATTGTCCTCCCTTCCAGGACTGGTACTGTCTCTAACAGCTGTAGCACTTGTTTCGTGTCTCTTAGAAAAGCCTTTGTGTTTTGTACAGCTGGTTGCAGAAAAAAGTCAATATATTGGCCCATTCTCGCTGTCAGGGAGTCAATGCCATTGACTATTGGTCTTCCTGGTGGATTGTCCTTTGATTTGTGTATTTTCGGAAGGGTATAGATTATTGGTATTCTGCATGCTTCTGGGACCAGGTATTTAGACTCTTTCATATTTAGGATATTTTTCTTCCTACCAAGATTCACTAATGCTTGTAATTCCTTCTTATATTTGTTGGTTGGATTGCCCAGCAGTTTCTTGTATGTAGACTCATCCTGCAATTGTCTCATAATTTCCTTGTGGTATTGTTCTTTGGATTGGATAACCACTGCCCCTCCCTTATCCGCGGGTCTGATCACGATGTCTTCCCTTTTCTTCAATGACTTCATGCCCTTCTTGATATGTATCGGATCCGAGTAGTTTTTAATCTTCAAGGACTCAAGGTCTCTCAGAACTAACTTTTTGAACACGTCAATATGTTGGTTATTGGTCATTTGTGGGTTATACACGGAGTTGTTCCTTAGGGAACTACACTTTGATTCCTCTAATTTATTCGTTTCCACTCTCTTAGATTTAAAAGGATTATTCAGTATGTATTTCTTAATGTTGAGTTTTCTCACATATTTCTGAATCCCAATGTACGTCTCAAACTTATTAAGATTTTTTGTTGGAGCATGTTTTAAACCTTTGTCCAGTACTGCCAATTCCTCTGCACTAATTTCTAGACCACTCAGGTTCACCACATTTTCTCCCACTATTCTCTTCTTTGCCTGGATTCTCTTTCCTGCTCGGGTGCCCCTCCTCGTTCTGGGCTGCCTTTGTTCCCTTGTTGGTGTCTCCTTGGTGAGCGGTAGGGGGCTTGTGGTTGTCGTCGTGGAGAGTATTCTCTCCTCTCCCTGTCTAAAAAAGGACGTTGTGTATTGTATTGGCTCTGTTGTTGGTACTGGTGTTGTTCATATTCATTTGTATCCGAATACCTCCTGATAGGTTCGAATCTATTCTGTGTGTACATCGGGGACCTCCCATATCCATTTTGATGTTCATAGTGTTGCCATGGGCCTCTTGTATCCCTTTGGTCTCTATCATTATTCTGTGTGTTATGATAGGCTTTCTTAAAGGGTTTCTTAAACTGTTTCTTCCATTGTTTCTTTGGTGTTTTCTTTGTGTAGTGTTCATTGTTTTGTTGATGAGATCTCTCATCCCTCTCTCTCTCTGCTCCTCTTAATCCATCTTGGGCATAAGCCCTTATTGGATCTTCAATCCTTACTTCTTTTTCTGGTGTGGAGTAGGTAGATGTAGGCACTACCGGTTCAGTCTTCTGTTGCCATTTAAAAACATTGTCCGCTTTGTAGTCTGCTATATCCCTCTGGAACTTTTTGATCTTACGTTGTTGTACTTCTAAGTCCTTACTGATGAGGTCTTTGTTCAATAGTGTAGATAATTTATTGAAATCTGTACTGTCCTTATGGGGATCTAGTTTAGATTTCATATCATCTATTTGTTTTTCCACCATCCTAATTTTCTTCTGTTTACGTTTCATAAGGAATCTCAATCCTTCTAGACTTTTATTATTAAAGAATTGATACCATTCATCCATTGATTCCTTGTCTGTCAGGCCATCATTCGGGGGTACATCCCACCGAAGTCTCCTGGGGACAATTTCTTCCTTAATGTATCTATCGAAGGTGTTAATATCCCACCATAGGCTGATTTTTTTCTCCATTAGATGTCCCAATTTTCTGATCAGGCCATCTACATCACTAGTGTGTGTTTTATTCTGTGGGTTAAAAATATCATCTAAGTTGACATTCCTGTTCTCCACAAACGTGAAGACATCCATGATAGCAGCAACGGTAAAATAAGTAACTAACCAAAAAATAAAATTGTGAAATCCTTCGCGCTAAACACAATCAATGTGACTATATAACAATGTTCAGATTGCAGCAAAAACTAGTAGTGTTTACTATACACAAGTGAAGCATAAATATAAAAGTGAATTTGCGCAAAAAAACACACATCAATCCATATCAAACATAAGTGATATAAATATAAATATAGTGAAAAAGTAGAAAAATCAATTAAATAGAACAGAAAAGTCCATATGTGTTGGAAAAGTCCATGTAATGCAAACGTGCAGTGCACAAAAAACTTTCAGTGAAGCTGTAAAGCTGGCGATAAAGTGCTAGTGCTCCTCCGTGCATTCAGCCTCTCAGGCCTCTCACCTTAGTGGCATATATAAATGCCGTGATACTAAGTCGTGCCACTCCCAACACACAGCCTCACAGGCCTCTCACCTCCAAGTAGAATAATATAAGCCTCCAACCAAATCCTCTGGGTAAATTCAAAGATAGTGGGCGACACCAGGAGCTATTCAATCATCTCTATGTCTTGTGGTACCCCTTCGCTGTATCACTCGGGGAAACATAAAGAAAAATAGGCCTCCAATGGTGTAGTATGTCACAACGTATATATTTATTAAAACAAAGTAATCTCCTTACATCAATAAAAATCAAAGCAGGCATAAACAATCAATAGGCGGCATCTGCCATATATCTCACGTCACTTCCAGGTGTACGTCTGAATCCCTACGCGTTACGGCTCTCTTGCCTTCATCTGGGGAACCTGATTTGGTGTGGCAGCATTCAATATATATGCCGTATGGCAGATGTCTGTCAATCTGCCATAATTGCGGGGTTCGACGGAAATTGTCGATTCGCCATCTTGTCGGAGTCCGGTGGATTCGAACTTTGGGCGGAAGTGTAAATTCCGTCATTCTAAACTCCGTCGGGGTATAGTTAGTTCGATCGTTATACCGCCATCATTCGCCATTTTGTCGAAGTTCAGTGTCTCCGATCATTGACCGGACATACGTACGATCGTTGGACAGATGCTCTACTCCATTTTGTCGAAGTTCAATGCATATGTCAATAGACCGGAAACACATACGATCGTAAGGCGGACATAATTCGCCATTTTGTCGAAGTTCAAAACATCCGATCATTGACCGGAAACCGACACCCGTCATCACTGGACCTCCGACCAAGACGTTTCTGATAGGGCTATTCCTATCAGTGATAAAATAGTCATCTTTATCATTTTAGTCCAATTTTAATAATATGTCCCACATATATATATAGTTTATCTAATTTTATATATGGACAGAACATTAGACCAAGTTTGCATGTGCAGGAGATACATGCAAACTACGTCTGATCTTATGGGAGTGTGGATGACTATTTTATCACTGATAGGAATAGCCCTATCAGAAACGTCTTGGTCGGAGGTCCAGTGATGACGGGTGTCGGTTTCCGGTCAATGATCGGATGTTTTGAACTTCGACAAAATGGCGAATTATGTCCGCCTTACGATCGTATGTGTTTCCGGTCTATTGACATATGCATTGAACTTCGACAAAATGGAGTAGAGCATCTGTCCAACGATCGTACGTATGTCCGGTCAATGATCGGAGACACTGAACTTCGACAAAATGGCGAATGATGGCGGTATAACGATCGAACTAACTATACCCCGACGGAGTTTAGAATGACGGAATTTACACTTCCGCCCAAAGTTCGAATCCACCGGACTCCGACAAGATGGCGAATCGACAATTTCCGTCGAACCCCGCAATTATGGCAGATTGACAGACATCTGCCATACGGCATATATATTGAATGCTGCCACACCAAATCAGGTTCCCCAGATGAAGGCAAGAGAGCCGTAACGCGTAGGGATTCAGACGTACACCTGGAAGTGACGTGAGATATATGGCAGATGCCGCCTATTGATTGTTTATGCCTGCTTTGATTTTTATTGATGTAAGGAGATTACTTTGTTTTAATAAATATATACGTTGTGACATACTACACCATTGGAGGCCTATTTTTCTTTATGTTTCCCCGAGTGATACAGCGAAGGGGTACCACAAGACATAGAGATGATTGAATAGCTCCTGGTGTCGCCCACTATCTTTGAATTTACCCAGAGGATTTGGTTGGAGGCTTATATTATTCTACTTGGAGGTGAGAGGCCTGTGAGGCTGTGTGTTGGGAGTGGCACGACTTAGTATCACGGCATTTATATATGCCACTAAGGTGAGAGGCCTGAGAGGCTGAATGCACGGAGGAGCACTAGCACTTTATCGCCAGCTTTACAGCTTCACTGAAAGTTTTTTGTGCACTGCACGTTTGCATTACATGGACTTTTCCAACACATATGGACTTTTCTGTTCTATTTAATTGATTTTTCTACTTTTTCACTATATTTATATTTATATCACTTATGTTTGATATGGATTGATGTGTGTTTTTTTGCGCAAATTCACTTTTATATTTATGCTTCACTTGTGTATAGTAAACACTACTAGTTTTTGCTGCAATCTGAACATTGTTATATAGTCACATTGATTGTGTTTAGCGCGAAGGATTTCACAATTTTATTTTTTGGTTAGTTACTTATTTTACCGTTGCTGCTATCATGGATGTCTTCACGTTTGTGGAGAACAGGAATGTCAACTTAGATGATATTTTTAACCCACAGAATAAAACACACACTAGTGATGTAGATGGCCTGATCAGAAAATTGGGACATCTAATGGAGAAAAAAATCAGCCTATGGTGGGATATTAACACCTTCGATAGATACATTAACCACTTCAGCCCCGGACCATATTGCTGTCCAAAGACCAGAGCACTTTTTGAGATTCGGCGCTGCGTCGCTTTAACTGACAATTGCGCGGTCGTGCGACGTGGCTCCCAAACAAAATTGGCGTCCTTTTTTTCCCACAAATAGAGCTTTCTTTTGAGCTTTCTTTTGGTGGTATTTGATCATCTCTGCGGTTTTTATTTTTGCGCTATAAACAAAAACAGAGCGACTATTTTGAAAAAAATGCAATATTTTTTACATTTTTCTATAATAAATATCCCCAAAAATATATTAAAAAAAAATATTTTTCCCTCAGTTTAGGCCGATACGTATTCTTCTACATATTTTTCGTAAAAAAAATCGCAATTAGCGTTTATTGATTGGTTTTGCGCAAAAGTTATAGCGTTTACAAAATAGGGGGTAGTTTTATGGCATTTTTATTATTATTTTTTTTTTTACTAGTAATGGCGGCGATCAGCGTTTTTTTTTCGGTACTGCGATATTATGGCGGCACTTCGGACACTTTTGACACATTTTTGGGACCATTGGCATTTTTTTAGCGATCAATGCTATAAAAATGCATTGGATTACTATAAAAATGCCATTGGCAGTGAAGGGGTTAACACTAGGGGGCAGGGAAGGGGTTAAGTGTGTTCCTAGTGTGTTTCTAACTGTATGGGGGGGGGGTGGACTCACTAGGGGAATCACTGATCTTTGTTCATACATTGTATGAACAGAAAATCAGCGTTTCCCCCGCTGACAGGAACGAGCGCTGTGTGTTTTCACACACAGCTCCCGTTCCCCGCTCTGTAACGAGCGATCGCGTGTGCCCGGCGGCGATCGCGCCCGCCGGGCACACGCACGGGACTCGGGGCGAGCGGGGGCGCGCCGCCGCGGGCCGCCGGCGGCGCGCACGCGCCCCCTAGTGGCCGCGAAAGGCGCGACGTAGAGCTACGGGCTCTCGCGCACCCGTGCCGACCTGCCGCCGTATAACTGCGGCGGCTGGTCGGCAAGCGGTTAAGGAAGAAATTGTCCCCAGGAGACTTCGGTGGGATGTACCCCCGAATGATGGCCTGACAGACAAGGAATCAATGGATGAATGGTATCAATTCTTTAATAATAAAAGTCTAGAAGGATTGAGATTCCTTATGAAACGTAAACAGAAGAAAATTAGGATGGTGGAAAAACAAATAGATGATATGAAATCTAAACTAGATCCCCATAAGGACAGTACAGATTTCAATAAATTATCTACACTATTGAACAAAGACCTCATCAGTAAGGACTTAGAAGTACAACAACGTAAGATCAAAAAGTTCCAGAGGGATATAGCAGACTACAAAGCGGACAATGTTTTTAAATGGCAACAGAAGACTGAACCGGTAGTGCCTACATCTACCTACTCCACACCAGAAAAAGAAGTAAGGATTGAAGATCCAATAAGGGCTTATGCCCAAGATGGATTAAGAGGAGCAGAGAGAGAGAGGGATGAGAGATCTCATCAACAAAACAATGAACACTACACAAAGAAAACACCAAAGAAACAATGGAAGAAACAGTTTAAGAAACCCTTTAAGAAAGCCTATCATAACACACAGAATAATGATAGAGACCAAAGGGATACAAGAGGCCCATGGCAACACTATGAACATCAAAATGGATATGGGAGGTCCCCGATGTACACACAGAATAGATTCGAACCTATCAGGAGGTATTCGGATACAAATGAATATGAACAACACCAGTACCAACAACAGAGCCAATACAATACACAACGTCCTTTTTTTAGACAGGGAGAGGAGAGAATACTCTCCACGACGACAACCACAAGCCCCCTACCGCTCACCAAGGAGACACCAACAAGGGAACAAAGGCAGCCCAGAACGAGGAGGGGCACCCGAGCAGGAAAGAGAATCCAGGCAAAGAAGAGAATAGTGGGAGAAAATGTGGTGAACCTGAGTGGTCTAGAAATTAGTGCAGAGGAATTGGCAGTACTGGACAAAGGTTTAAAACATGCTCCAACAAAAAATCTTAATAAGTTTGAGACGTACATTGGGATTCAGAAATATGTGAGAAAACTCAACATTAAGAAATACATACTGAATAATCCTTTTAAATCTAAGAGAGTGGAAACGAATAAATTAGAGGAATCAAAGTGTAGTTCCCTAAGGAACAACTCCGTGTATAACCCACAAATGACCAATAACCAACATATTGACGTGTTCAAAAAGTTAGTTCTGAGAGACCTTGAGTCCTTGAAGATTAAAAACTACTCGGATCCGATACATATCAAGAAGGGCATGAAGTCATTGAAGAAAAGGGAAGACATCGTGATCAGACCCGCGGATAAGGGAGGGGCAGTGGTTATCCAATCCAAAGAACAATACCACAAGGAAATTATGAGACAATTGCAGGATGAGTCTACATACAAGAAACTGCTGGGCAATCCAACCAACAAATATAAGAAGGAATTACAAGCATTAGTGAATCTTGGTAGGAAGAAAAATATCCTAAATATGAAAGAGTCTAAATACCTGGTCCCAGAAGCATGCAGAATACCAATAATCTATACCCTTCCGAAAATACACAAATCAAAGGACAATCCACCAGGAAGACCAATAGTCAATGGCATTGACTCCCTGACAGCGAGAATGGGCCAATATATTGACTTTTTTCTGCAACCAGCTGTACAAAACACAAAGGCTTTTCTAAGAGACACAAAACAAGTGCTACAGCTGTTAGAGACAGTACCAGTCCTGGAAGGGAGGACAATACTAGCCACTGCCGATGTGACATCCACTTTATACGATAGTCAAACACCACGAAGCAGTAGCAGCAACCAAATGGGTACTACGAGAACATAGCGACCTGATCTGCAAACAAAGGAAGTTTTTAGTTAAATGCCTTGATTTTTGCTTGAAGTACAATTTCTTTTGGTATCATCACAGCTATTACAATCAAGCGACGGGAATAGCCATGGGCTCGAAATTTGCGCCGAGTGTAGCGAACGCCTTTATGGCAAGATGGGAAGAGTCCGCTATATATAATGACACTCCACCAGAGCTATCCCTATATAAAAGATATATAGATGATGTGATTATTGTATGGAATGGAAGCAAAATAAAGCTGGAAGAATTTCTGAATCGTCTAAATAAGAACGATCTGAACATAGAGCTAGTCTGGAAGATTGACGGAAAGACAGTGGATTTCCTTGATTTGCAAATTAACTTAGAAGGGAGCAAGGTGGTGACCAAAACCTTTTTTAAGAATGTGGATACGAACAGCTATCTGTCGATGGATAGCTGCCATTTCAAACCCTGGCTCGTTAATATCCCGAGAGGACAGTTCGTAAGAATGAAAAGGAACTGTACAAAAGAATCGGATTATAAGAACCAGGCAGAAATATTAGGTAAGAGATTCAAAACTAAAGGATATGAAGACACCTGGATTGATAACCAAATACAAGAGGTCAACAAAATGGACAGAGAGAAGATACTTAAGGATAAAATTAATGGAAGGAAAGATGGAGAACAAACGGCCCCAAACATCATCCTTAACTATAACACTCAATATAAGGATGTGGCCAAAGTGATCAATAGACACTGGCACATCCTGAGGAGTGATAAAGACCTACAGAAGATACTACCAGAAAAAACCAAGGATCCTGTATAAGAAAGCCCCGACTTTAAAAGACATAATTGTCAAATCCGTAATAGAACCCCCTCGTAAAAACACATTTTCCTTTTTTACAGGAAAGGGTTTCTACCCCTGTAAGAATTGCTTTGCGTGTAAACATGCACAAAAGTTCCAAGGAAAAAGGACGGAATTTATTTCCACAAACACAGGAGAGAAATATGACATCAAAGATTTTATCGGATGCCATACAGAAGGAGTGGTTTATGTTCTCCAATGTAGTTGTAAACTACAATATGTGGGAAGAACTAAACGAGCACTAAAAGTGAGAGTGAAAGAACATGTCAAAAAGATCATCAAAGGGTGTACAAAACATAATGTATCAAGACATTTTGAAAGGGTTCACAACAAAGACCCCAAACAGTTACAGTTCTGGGGCATTGATAAATATAACAAATCGTGGAGAGGGAGCCACTTAGTGAGGACCATTAGTCAATTAGAATCAAAATGGATACATAGTATGAATACTTTGACTCCTAGAGGCCTCAATGTAGAATTTGACTTGAACTGTTTTTTGAGTAATTTCTAATATTTTATTATTAGATTTTAATATTTTAATATTTTTAATATTTTAAT
The DNA here is from genome assembly GCA_029574335.1 of Rana kukunoris. Classification (NCBI taxonomy): domain Eukaryota; kingdom Metazoa; phylum Chordata; class Amphibia; order Anura; family Ranidae; genus Rana; species Rana kukunoris. The sequence goes on from CM056053.1 coordinate 308,053,584, forward strand.
AGATTGATTTTATACTTGTTGCCTGTATATTGTAGATTCTGGAATGTAAATGTGAATGAGCTATTGAGATGAGGTATGCTTAATCGAGGTGTACGTCCGTTACCCTAGGCAGAATAAATTATAGCCCTAGATTGGAATATGGATGAACCTCTATGGAGATCTCTAATGTTCTCTATGACTAATACACCTGATCATGGCTTTATAACTTTACATCATTTATCGAGGAATCTTTATCATTTTAGTCCACTTTTAATAATATGTCCCACATATATATATAGTTTATCTAATTTTATATATGGACAGAACATTAGACCAAGTTTGCATGTGCAGGAGATACATGCAAACTACGTCTGATCTTATGGGAGTGTGGATGACTATTTTATCACTGATAGGAATAGCCCTATCAGAAACGTCTTGGTCGGAGGTCCAGTGATGACGGGTGTCGGTTTCCGGTCAATGATCGGATGTTTTGAACTTCGACAAAATGGCGAATTATGTCCGCCTTACGATCGTATGTGTTTCCGGTCTATTGACATATGCATTGAACTTCGACAAAATGGAGTAGAGCATCTGTCCAACGATCGTACGTATGTCCGGTCAATGATCGGAGACACTGAACTTCGACAAAATGGCGAATGATGGCGGTATAACGATCGAACTAACTATACCCCGACGGAGTTTAGAATGACGGAATTTACACTTCCGCCCAAAGTTCGAATCCACCGGACTCCGACAAGATGGCGAATCGACAATTTCCGTCGAACCCCGCAATTATGGCAGATTGACAGACATCTGCCATACGGCATATATATTGAATGCTGCCACACCAAATCAGGTTCCCCAGATGAAGGCAAGAGAGCCGTAACGCGTAGGGATTCAGACGTACACCTGGAAGTGACGTGAGATATATGGCAGATGCCGCCTATTGATTGTTTATGCCTGCTTTGATTTTTATTGATGTAAGGAGATTACTTTGTTTTAATAAATATATACGTTGTGACATACTACACCATTGGAGGCCTATTTTTCTTTATGTTTCCCCGAGTGATACAGCGAAGGGGTACCACAAGACATAGAGATGATTGAATAGCTCCTGGTGTCGCCCACTATCTTTGAATTTACCCAGAGGATTTGGTTGGAGGCTTATATTATTCTACTTGGAGGTGAGAGGCCTGTGAGGCTGTGTGTTGGGAGTGGCACGACTTAGTATCACGGCATTTATATATGCCACTAAGGTGAGAGGCCTGAGAGGCTGAATGCACGGAGGAGCACTAGCACTTTATCGCCAGCTTTACAGCTTCACTGAAAGTTTTTTGTGCACTGCACGTTTGCATTACATGGACTTTTCCAACACATATGGACTTTTCTGTTCTATTTAATTGATTTTTCTACTTTTTCACTATATTTATATTTATATCACTTATGTTTGATATGGATTGATGTGTGTTTTTTTGCGCAAATTCACTTTTATATTTATGCTTCACTTGTGTATAGTAAACACTACTAGTTTTTGCTGCAATCTGAACATTGTTATATAGTCACATTGATTGTGTTTAGCGCGAAGGATTTCACAATTTTATTTTAAAGACCAATATTCAAGTTATTGTTGGAAAACGTCTTTGAGAACCCGGGTCTTGCCCCAGGGAACATGTATCAATGGAAAAAAGTTTAAAAAACAGTAGTTTTTTCAGGAACAGAACTCCTGAAAAAAAGACCGTTTTTAAAACTGTTTTCCATTGATACATGTTCCGTCGGGCAAGACCCGGGTTATCAAAGACGTTTTCACAGGCAAACTATAGACACCCAGCAGGTACAATATTTAAAGGAATTTTTTCATTATTTTTTTTTAATGTAAACATTATTAAAATCACTGCTCCAGGAGCAGTGATTTTAATGATGCTTAAATAAAAAATAAAAAAATGAAAAATTCCTTTAAATATTGTACCTGCTGATAATGCTTTAAATAGCACAATCACCTGCCTGCCAGTAAATTAGAAATAGCTGATCTAGCTAAGCTATACAGTGTATAAATATATGTACAACTCCTAGGGATGTATATGTATCCTCTACACACTGTAAATTAAGCTAAACTGACTAGCCTGCCTGCCTGCCTGCCTGCCTGCTCGATCTAGCTATATAAAAAGACTATCTCTCTGTCTCTCTGACTGCTCTCATTAACAACCGCAACACACTACACGAGGCCGCCCAGCAGGCGGCCTTATATAGTGTGGGACGTGTGCTAAAGCAGTGCTTTACAATGTATAGGGGGAACAGCACAATTACAGTACAGTTTAATACAAAAGGTACAGGAGGGCCCTGCTCGTAGAGTTTACATTCTAAAGGGAGGGGGTGGTGGTACAAAAGGTAATAGCTGCAGAGAATAATTTTTCGGGGGTGTCTCAGGGACAGTTGTTAGGTGGGTGTGGCAAAGGCTTCCCTGAATAAATGAGTTTTTAGGGATCTCCTGAATGTTGACAGGGTAGGGGCTGATTGGACATACTGGGGCAGGGAGTTCCAGAGGCTCTGGAGAAGTCCTGAAGGCGAGCATTGGAGGAGGTAACAAGGGAGCTAGAGAACAGAACAGGAGGTCCTGGGAGGAGTGGAGGGGACGATTTGGGCAAAATCTGCAGGTGAGGTTGGTGATGTAGATAGGGGTGATGCTGTAAATGGCCTTGTACGTTATGGGGAATTTTACACAGTGGGGTAGGGGAAGCCAGTGAAGGGATTGGCAGAGAGGAGCAGCAGTCAAAAATCGGTTAGTGAGTTGTATTAGTCTAGCAGCAGAATTCATAATAGACTGAAGGGGGATAGCCTGCTTAAGGGTAGGCCATTAAGGAGAGAGTTGCAGTAGTTAAGGCAGGAAATAATCAAGGAGTAAATAAGTTGTTTTATGGTGTCATTAGTGAGAAAGGGTCGAATTCTGGAGATGTTGCAGAGGTTAAGGTGGCAGGATTTAGCCAGTGATCGGATATAGGGGCTGAAGGAGAGGTCAGAGTCAAGGATTACACCCAGAACCCTGGCATGTGTGGAGGGAACCAATGTGTTGTTGATATTAATGTTAAAGTCATGGGGGGGGGGACCGTGAAGGAGGAAATATAACAAGCTCAGTTTGACGATTGGGTTTGAGGAAGTGGTGCGACATCCATACCGATATGTGGTTCAGTAAGTTTGAGAGTTGAGGAGTGGAGAGATAGATATGGGTGTTGTCGGCATAGAGCTGGTATTGGAAGCCATGGAAGGTTATCAACTATCCCAGGGAAGAGGTAGAGAGTGAGAATAGGAGAGGACCAAGGACAGAGCCTTGGGGTACCCCAACAGAAAGAGGAAGAGGAGCTTAAGTTGTAAGTGATACTCAAAGTGTGCTGAGATAGGTATGTAGGAGAACCAGGATAAAGCAGAATCACGGAGGCCAAAGGGAGTGTAATTTGCTGAGGAGGAGCAGGTGGTCAACTTTGTCAAAGGCAGCAGAGAGGTCTAAGGCCTCATACACACGATAGGATAGCCAGAGGACAACGGTCTGATGGACCGTTTTCATCGGTCAAAACCGATCATGTGTGGGCCCCATAGGTTGTTTAACCTTAGGTTAAAAAAAAGCCAACTTGCTTTAAAATTAACCTATGGACTCCTAACTGATAGGTCAAAACCGATCGTTAGTAGGCATGACCATCAGTTAAAAATCCACGCATGCTCAGAATCAAGTCGACGCATGCTTGGAAGCATTGAACTTCATTATTTTCAGCACGTCGTTGTGTTTTACGTCACCTGTGTAGGCACATCAGACCATCAGTCAGCTTCATCGGTTAACCTATGACAACGGTCCTTCAGACTGTTATCATCGGATGGACTGATCGTGTGTACAAAGCTTAAGAATACGAGTATGGAGTAATGGGCATTGTTTTTTTATCAGTTAAAATATATCCCCACATAGACATTCATCCTATGCAGCTGTTTTAATATAGTGGCCAGAGGGGAAGCAAGGACAGATAGAGAGAGTGAATCTCCAAAACAGGAGGTACAGCACAGCAGTAAATACCTGACAGCTATTCTATTCTACTATGTTCTATCCAAAACTAAGGGCTAGTTTCAGGTAGATTGGCGCATACTTATGCAGGCGTAGCTTATCCCATTAGCGCTACGCCGACATAACTCAGAGAGGCAAGTACAGCATTCATGCAGCACTTGCACCTAACTTTGTGCCGGTATAACTTATTTTTGTCGGCTTAACTGGAAGCGGGTGTGACCATATGCAAATGATGTCCAGAACGTGGATTACTGATTTCCGGGCGGCGTATCATGAACGGAGCATGCGCAGTACGTTTGTTCCCTTGTGCGCATGCTCACAAATAACGCCGGCCCAGCTTCCAGAGAAACTACTCCCAACCGGCCTAACTGCCCATACATGCGCCCGTCCTGCGCAAAAGTACATTCTATTCCCCCCCCCCCCTCAGGGAAGGTACTTTTGTTTGGCGATGGCTGCTGTCCCAAAAGACAGACGCAAAAAAAATGTCTCCATTCGGGAGAGGGAGATACTTGTTGATGGGATCGTTCGCTACAATAAGTACCTCCATGGTGCCCTCAGCCTGCAGACCAGCAAGGCCCGAAAGCAGGAGATTCTGAGGGAGCTGAGCATTCGGGTCAGTGCTGTGGGCATAGCGGAGAGGCGCCCACAGAACATACAAAAAAAAATCAACGATATGCGGCGGAGGGTCAAGGAGAAGCTGGCCCAGATTAGTCGGTATGTCAGGGGCACGGGAGGAGGCCAGCATGTCCTGTGGAGTTGACCCCAGAAGAGGAGGCCATCGCCCAATGCCTGCAGCGTGAGCAGCTAGAGGGCATGGAGGGCTACGATTCGGGCGACCAGTCCTTGAGGACAGGTAAGTGTGTTTTACCTACTATCTGGTGTGTAGCATGTGGGGGGAGGGGAAGTGAACATGTGACAAGTGTGTTGGTCCACCAACATGTGCATCTTTTGTGTCATCCACAGATGTGCAGGAGGGAGCTGGGCCGTCGTTGGCTGCTGCTGGACGGCCCAAGCCATTGCCAGAGAGGAGTGCCCACACCTCTCCTCTGGAGGAAGTCGAGGAGGAGCACAGGGACCTAGAGGGAGCGGTGTACTTGGTGGAGGATCCCACCATCCCTGTCCCCTCCTAATCCTCCTCCCCATCAGGGATCCCTCACCACTCTCCTGCCCTATCAGCGGTCCCTCACCACCCTCCTCCCCCATCAGGGAAAGCCCCTCAAGGGCCTCCCCGTACTCACAGCCCCCAGCCTCTCCTGTTCCCCGGAAGGCAACCCAGAAAACCAGAGGTGTTCCTGCGTGCCTCCAGGAAACCCTTGCCAGGGATCAGGCCCAGCAGACCCGTCATGTGGGGGACGTGTCTGTCAATATCAGGCATCTGGCAGACAGCCTGCACCATCCTTGCAGCTGGTTGACAGCCTGCAAGATATGACGTGCAATTCTGCAGCGCTTGTCACCATCCTGGGGGAGGTGCAGGCCACAACAGCAGGCCTCGCGTTGGAGGTCAGGAGCCTGGCAGAGGCCATCGTGGAGGAGGGGAGGCAGACCAGGCTGATGCTTGGCCAGACCAATGCCATCCTCACCCGGATTGCTCTGGCTTTGGAGGGCAGGTAGCCAGCCAGGGAGCCTCCAGGGGATGCCCAACCCCCCCCCCCCTCCTGATGCCCAACCCTCCCCCTCCTGTGGCTCCCCCCAGGCAGTTAAGGAGCCGGGGACGTGGCACTCGTCGAAGCCCACGTCAGGGCAGATGAGTGTTTATGTTTTTTCTGTAGTGTGTTTTATTTAAATTGTGGTTATTTTATATTCAGGGTATGAGTTTATTTATTTTGTTTACACTCAGGGTATGAGTTTATTTATTTTGTTTACACTCAGGGTATGAGTTTATTTATTTTGTAGTGAATGCACACGGTGAGGAGTGCAGGCTACAGTGTGAATGGTGTGTGACTGGTGTGGGAATGTGGGGGGGTGGCACTCCTGCCAGTAAGGGGTGTCACCCTTGGTCTTTGGGGATAAGTTCCCCCCAATGACCGTATGAATGACGTATGAATGGACAGCGACATCATTGGGGCCTTGACGCGGCGTTGCTGCTCCCAAGTCCTGCATGTTGGACTTGGGCTAACCCAATGTGATGTGGATGTGGTATGTGTGATCTAGGGACCACAGTGGTGTGCATGCGTGCATTGTCCGTGTGCCATGATGAATGTGTGTGTGTTTAACGGGCAAAGAAGCCTTCCACGAGGACCCTCCTGACTGCTCTTCCCTCAGCAGATGGGTGAGCCTCGTTCAAGGGGGGACTGTGTGGTTGGGGGGTCAGGTCATCATGTAGCTCAATCTGCAGGCCCTTTCCCATGGCAAAGTTGTGCAGAATGCAACATGTACCAATGATCTGACACACAAAGTTTGGGGAATACAACAGGGTACCCCCAGACTTATCCAGTGATGTCTGCATCATGAGGTTGGACAGTCATGCCTGACTCCCATGTCACTCACCAACCAACCAGCTGTCCCCATACACATTCTGTTCAAATTCTGTTGGGATGTTGCTTTGACGGTATATGTAGCTGTCATGGCTGGATCCGGGGTGTTTGGCACGGACGTGCCATATGAGGCATTGGGCATTGGCTATCACCTGTATGTTGATGGAATGCCAATGCTTGCGATTGCGGAATATGTGCTCTGTGGCACGGAAGGGCTGTAGTGCCACATGTGTGCAATCAATGCCCCCGATGGTTCGTGGGAATCCTGCAAATTCGTAGAAATCCTGCAGTGCCTTCTGCCGCTGATGTTCCTGGGTGGGTTTGATAATGTGGTGGGACATGCGTCTGAGGATTGCGGGGACAACCTGGTGCACACATCTGCTCATGGAGGATTGTGACATCCCAGCCACAACTCCACTTGTACGCTGGAACGAGCCACTGGCAAGTAAATGGAGTGCTGCCAGTACATTGACCAGTGGCTGCCCTGCTTGTGAGCGGTGTGTCTTGCTGGTGATGTCATCATGCAGGGTTGTGGCTATTTCCTGGATGGCTTCAGGGCTGAATCTGAACATGCGAAACACCTCCGAATCACCCATGCCAAAGACGTTTATGTGCGTGCAGTATATCCTCTCCCGTGCCCTCCTCCTCCTACGTGGCGGGGGACCCATAAGTAGTGCTAGGACCACGGCTGCAATGTGTTGTCCTGCAAGTGTGGTTGCTCAGCTCGTCTGTAACGGTGCTGCTGAAGCTACTCTCCAGCTGACTTGAGCAAGTCTGGTGCAAAGTTATCCCTGCTTTATGAGGGATAACTTTAGGCCGGTCATACAGCTTAGGCGCACCGCGCCTAGCCTGTGCCGAACGGGCCTATGTTCGGGAATCGGCATTTCTCCCTCATTTGCATATTTGCATAGGAAATCAATAGTGCGGACGGAATAAATGTGCGCCTAGGATGTGCAGATGTTAGCAAGTTAGGCCGGTCGGGAATAGCCTATTTTGGCGCGTATCTAGTTCTGTGGGTACGGTGCAAATTTAGACATAGGCGGCACATCTCAAGATAGACCGTCTTAAATCCTACCTGAATCTGGCCCGAAATGTTTAGCCTTTTTATACTTTAACCACATAACTTAATTCATTAAGACAGCACAAGCTTATTAGAAGGTGGCGGCCAATAGATATCAGCCAACACCCACTGATCGATGAGGAGAGACACAGAATAGAGCTTTGCTATGTAAACAAGACAGGGCTCCGTTCTGACAGGAGAAACGTGATTGACTTTGCATCCCTGCAAAGAGAAAAAAATCCACCACTATTTTGCTTCTGAATCAAACTTACGATAATCTGATGGTTAGTGATCAGCTCTCAAAAGCTGTGTATGAGGCGGCGTACACACAACCGAGGTACTCGCTGGAAACCAGCAAAAACCTCGCTGGAAGCTGCATTCCAGCGAGGACCTCGGCCATGTGTACGCTCTCGGCGAGCATCCCGTCGGGAATCCCGTCGAGCAGAAATAGAGAGCACGCTCTCTATTTGCTCGAAGGCCCGCCTGGATGAATGGCTGGTTGCCATTCCCGACGGGCGGGTCGCCGATTTCGACGGCCGGCAGAGAACCTCGACGGGCGGAATGATGTGTTCTGCCCGTCGAGGTTCTCTGCCGTGTGTACGCGGCCTGACAGTTCATGCAATATTATTAGATGAGAAAAGCACAAACATTTCTTGCTCATACATCAAGGGACACAGAGCCTTAATTACGTAATGGGTTATGTAGTCACTACAGGTGATTGGACACTGGCAAACCCAATTAGAATTGAGTCGCTCCCCTATATAACCCCTCCCAAATGGAGAGTACCTCAGTTTTTTCGCCAGTGTCTAAGGTGGTTGGTCACGTTGAACATGTGCTAAGAAGAAAAAGCTCTTTTGATGATCTTCTGCAGAGACCTAGGGGCATGTTCACCATCTTCCTGAGCAGAAGAGGATTCCAGAAACTTGGGGTAAGACATCCTTGCCAGACTAACCTATAGGCTGGGTTCATAGCCACAGACTCACAGAAGATCTCTAATTGAGATCTTCCCATCTGGTAAGAAGCTGCTAATCAATGTGGTGGAGGATCCTCTTTACTATTTGGTCACCGTTTCAGGGTGTTTTGGATGCCATTTCTTTCTTCTAGAGCAGCAGCACATCTTGAGAGAGACGTTCACTCTTCTAATCACTTTCTCTTTATTTATTTTTAATATTTGGTCACAGAGACTTGATTTATGTTGAGAATTTATTTTTCATTCAATTAATTTTTTTTGTTTGTACTTCGATTGTGTTTACATTCTCTTCGGAGATCTTGTTTTTTTATGATTGTCCACTTGGTGGTCGATATTCATGTTTTTTGCACAGCTTGTTTTTTCCATTTGGTGTACTAATGCAACTGTGGCACGAAAAGTAACTGGCAGAGTCTTCTACAGGTCCAGGTATGAGGTTCCTTTAAAGTAAGAACCCATGGAAACCTGAAGGTTGGCACAACATTACCCGCCGTGATGGGTGAAGGCTGGATCTACTATTTTCAGTATCTTTCCTGCGGCGGGGATAAAGGTAAGAGAGGATAATTTTTTTTTAAATGTAATCTTCTGTGAGTAAGGATGTCTTACCTGTTTTTCACCACTAGAGGGAGTAAGTTACATACCTGGTGTATTCTTACATAGCCATCCAGGAAAATACGCTCACCTCTTTTGCTGCAGGCTCTGCCACAAAACACATACAGGGGTCCCCCAAAGCCCCCCAGTGGTCTGCTCTCTTTCCTCTTCGCCATAGGGCGCCGCCATGACGGTCAGCAGGTGTGCCCACCGGGAGCACGCTTTTGACTGTCTATAGGCAGGTTGAGAGGGGGAGGGCCATGGTTGCTCGTGCCCGTGTGCGTGCACTTCACACCTGTGTGCAGGCGCCAAGAGGCTTGTTTAAAAAGCCCAGCACGCCAGAGCCTTATGTAAAGCGGCATGAACACAGAGCTGTGGGCTGTAAGCATTCTTGTGGATTGAACCAAGCAAACCTAAGACTCCTACTCGTCATCAGGTTTTGCAGTGAGCTAATAATGTGTATTGTAAGACTATAGCACATTAGGGATGAGCTTCGTGTTCGAGTCGAGCCCATGTTCGACTCGAACATCGGCTGTTCGACTGTTTGTCGAACAAAACGGGTCGTTTGCGCCAAATTCGAGTGACACGCCACGGCCCATAATTCACTGCGGCATTGCATGCTGATGATTGGCCAAGCATGCACTATGACCCGCATGCTTGGCCTATCACAGCGCGCAAAAAACGGAGAGCTATAACTGGCAAAAGCCAGGGTGGCTTTGGCCAATTATGGCTCAGGGCTTTAGCACACGCCCCACACTATAAAAGGCCGCCTGCAGGGCGGCCACGTGTAGTGTGTTCCGGGCTTGTTACAGATCAGACAGAGAGAGAGAGATTGTCTTTTTTTCTAGCTAGATAGAGCAGGCAGGCTATTCAGTTAAATTTACAGTGTGTAGATGATATATATATTTTTATTTATTTTTTATTTATTTTTTTTGCCTTCCTCTGGACCAAGCCGGGAGAGAGGATTCAATGAATCCCCCCTCCATCGCCATCTAAACATCACAGCCCCCCCCCCCCCCAACATCTGCAACTATGGCTCTTTTGCAATATTCTGCAGAAACCATTTGGGGTCTGAGGCGATTCGCCACAGTCTCACCAGTCGTCACCAAAAAGGCCTTAAAATTAGAGCAACTATTGAGAACCGATCGACGATCGACTATCAAGAGTTTCAGCCATTTACCCCAGCTTAAGCACATATCATGTGCTCTGATCAACGCAAGATCGGCAGTAAAACACCGATCAGAAATCCATGATTTCATACTACAATATGATTTAGACTGCCTCTTTATTACGGAAAGCTGGCTCACAGCCGACTGTAACACCATTCTAGGAGAACTGGTGCCAGAAAACTACCGTATTATAACGGAAAACAGAATAGGGCAAAGAGGTGGAGGCCTGGCGGTGATCCACAGGATTCATCTTGCGATCACCAAACCAGTCCTTCAAAATCCTCTTCCATTTATGGAAACCCTTACCCTGCAACTGCAAGCAAACCCCCAGGAGACCGTCCACATTCTTCTCTGCTATAGGCCACCCGGGCCAAAATCGCAGCTACTCACATCATTGACGGAGTTTATTTCCACTTATACCCTTAACAGCAAACACCTTTTGCTGCTAGGGGACTTCAATCTCTGGGCAAACTGCTCTCAGGATCCTGTTGCCGACGCCTGTATTGACCACCTGGAAGGATTAGGGCTACAGCAACTAGTATGTGGGCCCACACATGTTTCAGGTCACACGCTTGACTTAATTTTCAGACAAAATCTGAAAATAAGCATTATGGAAAATGAACCATTGCCATGGACAGATCACCATGCAATTAAATTCATAATTCCCAAAATCCCCCCATTGAGAAAAACACCCAAGCCGGTGACAATACACTGGACTAGATCTCATAAGAAGCTCCATTCGGAACTCTTCAAATCTACCTTGGAAAATAAAATAAAAATAATCCAACCACTTCTAACAGCCTCAGAAACACTGGATGCCATAAACGCAGCCCTACTACAGTCAGCCGACTTAGTAGCACCGAAACGCAAAACCCCCGCATCCAGAAAAACAAGTCCGGCTGGTTCAACAACCAACTGTTACTACTGAAGCAAGAACGCAGAAGAGCGGAAGCCGCTTGGAAAAGAATCGCTTCAGAGGAGAACCTCATCACCTACAAGGAATTAACAAGAAAATACCATAAAGAAATCTTTAAAGCCAAGAAACATAATTTTTCTGTGGCTATCAATAGCGCTTTAAATCGCCCCCGCGAACTCTTCAAGTTGGTCACTCAGACCATGAACCCAGGTTGCCTGGAAGCCCCCAATTCAGACACCCAAGAATTTTGCGATGAACTATCGGATTTCTTCATTAATAAAATTGAGGGAATTCGGGAAAGCATTCGGCAAATCAATACCCCCTCTCACCCCCGTCCCAACCAACCACATAACATCCACAGTCCCAACCAACCACATAACATCCACAGAAACCATCGAACGATGTTCACTCTGAAATCTCCATCTCCAGAGGCCACTAAAAATATCATCGGTACTTTGCGAAACAGCACAGCGCCTAATGATATTATCCCCACTAAACTGCTGAAGGAATGTGCCGACATTCTGGCACCACCTATCATGCAGCTAATAAACCAGTCATTTAAGGAAGGCATAGTGCCCTCCCGGCTGAAAGAGGGCACAATCACGCCCATCTTGAAAAAGCCCACCCTGGATCCCAAGGACCCAACTCACCGTCGTCCCATAACAGGCCTTAACGTTCTCTCCAAGGTAATGGAAAAAGTAGTGGTACAACAGCTGCAACAGCATCTGGATACCCACAACCTACTTGATCCATTTCAATCAGGCTTCCGTCCCGGACACGGAACGGAAACAGCATTACTTAAAATATGGGATGACGCTCTTGAGGCCGCAGACGAAGGAGAATCCTCTCTCCTGGTTCTGCTGGACCTAAGCGCAGCCTTTGACACTGTAGACCACAAACTTTTATTGACTCGGCTGGCTGAGGTAGCCAGAGTCGCAGAAGGTGATCTACCATGGTTTTCCTCCTTTTTGGAAAACCGATCACAAACAGTGAAATTGGGACCTTTCACCTCTGAAAAACGCACGGTGTCATGTGGAGTCCCTCAAGGATCCCCTTTGTCACCGGTGCTCTTCAACATCTATCTTCGCCCTCTCTTCGAAATTATCAGTAGCCAAGACCTACTTTATCACTCATATGCAGACGACACGCAACTGTATTTTCGCATCTGCAACAGAAAGGATCATCATCTCAGTTTAGAGAATTGTCTCTCTTTGATAGAAAACTGGATGACTAAGAGTTATCTTAAACTCAACAGTTCCAAAACAGAACTTCTTCTGTTTCATGCCAGTCGCAAGAGTCAACTGACAACTACTTGGAAACCCCCGCCCATTTTGGGCCAGATCATCACCCCTAGCGCCAAAGTCAAAAGTCTCGGGGTCATCTTCGACACCTACATGACTATGGACGCACAAATAGGGTCAGTAGTCAGCGGATCTCACCATCTGCTGCGCCTACTACGCAGACTTACTCCATTTATTCCCAAAGAAGACGTAGCAGTCGTGGTAGGAACAATTGTAAACTCCAGATTGGACTATGCAAATGCCCTTTACCTCGGACTCCCTAAGTACCAAATCGCTCGTCTGCAAGTCGTTCAAAATACGGCCGCCAGACTTGTGACTGGGAAAAAACCCTGGGAATCCATCTCACCTTCACTTAGATCCCTTCATTGGTTGCCAGTAAAGGACAGAATTGCTTTCAAAGCACTCTGTCTGACACATAAGTGCATCCATGGGAAGGCCCCGCAATATCTATGCGAAAAGATAGAAGCCCACAATTCCAATCGCGTTCTGCGATCCACCGACCAAAATCTGGTCAAGGTACCCAAAGCCAGATACAAGTCCAAAGGAGAAAGAAGGTTTGCTTTCCAGGGTCCCAGACTATGGAACGCTTTACCAACCAGCATTCGGTTGGAGGAAAACCACCTGACCTTCAGAAGACAGATTAAAACTCTGCTCTTTTGATGTCAAGAGAGACAGAAACAACAAGCGCCCAGAGGCGATTTAGTTCGCATGTGCCGCGCTATATAAGTTTTTCATTCATTCATTCATTCATATACATCCCAGAAGTTGTACATATATTTCTACACTGTATAGTTTAGTTAGATTAGTTCTTCCTAATCTGTCAGGCAGTTGATTGTGCTAGCCGCAGTGTTCTCACGTGTTGTATTGCCCGTGTGCTCAGTGCACCTAAACCAACTTGCTGTTTACTGCAAGTTTGTGCATTACTTTGCAACTAAACCCACTTGGTGGTGCATAGTGCAAGTGTGCTCAATACTTACTTTTCAACTAAACCCACTTGGTGGTGCATAGTGCAAGTGTGCTCATTGCTTTGCAACTAAACCCACTTGATGGTGCAATGTGCAAGTGTGCTCATTGCTTTGCAACTTTACCCACTTGGTGGTCCATAGTGCAAGTGTGATCATTACTTTGCAACTAAACCCACTTGGTGGTGCATAGTGCAAGTGTGCTTATTACTTACTTTTCAACTAAACCCACTTGGTGGTGCATAGTGCAAGTGTGCTCATTGCTTTGCAACTAAACCCACTTGGTGGTGCATAGTGCAAGTGTGCTCATTGCTTTGCAACTAAACCCACTTGGTGGTGCATAGTGCAAGTGTGCTCATTACTTTGCAACTAAACCCACTTGGTGGTGCATAGTGCAAGTGTGCTCATTACTTACTTTTCAACTAAACCCACTTGGTGGTGCATAGTGCAAGTGTGCTCATTGCTTTGCAACTAAACCCACTTGGTTTTGCATAGTATAAGTGTGCTCATTACTTTGCAACTAAACCCACTTGGTGGTGCATAGTGCAAGTGTGCTCATTATTTACTTTTCAACTAGACCCACTTGGTGGTGCATAGTGCAAGTGTGCTCATTGCTTTGCAACTAAATCCACTTGGTGGTGCATAGTGCAAGTGTGCTCATTACTTTGCACATAAAGCTACTTGTTGTGTATTGCACGTGTCCTCTGCAGTTTGCACCAAAAGCTACGAGGTGTGTGTACTGCCTTTGACATTATAATGTCTAGAAGGGCAACAAGGAAAGGCAGAGAGTCACGAGGGCAAGCAGGCTCTGCGTCTACATGCAACAGTGCTGGTCATGGACATGGTGCATCCTCATCAGCAAGTGGCTGTGTGACACGCTCATCCTTCTTTTCGGCAGCTGGCCGTGTTGAGCCGCAACATGCCAAAGACTTGGTAGAGTGGATGACTAAGCCATCCTCATCCTCCTCATCCTCTCTCACCCATGCTCAGGGTACTTTGTCTGGCAAAGTAGCTGCCAAGGCGTCCTCTTTCCCTCTGCTCAATGGCATCACTTACTCCTTCCCTAGTCCCACCATGTCCTCCTGAGGAGTCCCATGAACTGTTTGAACACAGTGTTGGGTACATGCTGCATGAAGATGCGCAGGGTTTTGAAGGCTCCAATGATGGAACACAGATAGAGGAAGGCAGTAATGTGAGCCCAGAGAGAGGGGGTGCCCAAGAAGGACAGCAATCTGGCAGTCATCTTCCCTCAGTTGCAGCATACTGCCAGGTTTCCGACAGTGATGAGGAGGGAGGGGATGATGATGTCACTGACTCTAGGTGGGTGCCTGATAGAAGAGAGGAGGAGGAGGAGGAGTAGGAGGCACAGGCACATCTCCAAAGAGGCAGGATGCCCTCCAAGGGACAGCTTAAGGGCAATACACCAACTACATTACATCGCAGAGCTACGCCTGTGCAGGGCGCTGCTGTGTCTCAGCGTTACTGCAAAAGTTCTTTGGTGTGGGCCTTTTTTGAGACATGTGCATCCGATCGCACCGTTGCTATTTGCAACATGTCTCAAGCGTATCTCGCGTGGCCAAAACATCAACCGCTTGGGCACCACATGTTTGACCAGACATATGTCGACCTGCTATGCAGTTCGTTGGCAAGCATACCTGAAAGACCCACACCAAAGAACAAAGGGGACCTCCCCTTGCCCCTCATCAGCTGGGATCCCCAACCCCACTATACCATCAGTCCTCTCTGAAGCCTGCACTGATAGGCCTGAAGGTGAAAATTTAGGGGTGTCACAACCTAGAAGTACATGCGGGCAATCTACTATTGGTACACCAAAGGCAGATTGTACCAGACAAATTTCCCTGCCCCAGCTGCTGCAGCGCCGAAAGAAGTACTCTCCCAGCAATCCACATGCCCAGCGGTTGAATGCTAGCTTAGCGAAATTGCTAGCACTTCAACTGCTGCCTTTTCAGTTGGTAGATTCTGCCCCCTTCCGTGAGTTTGTGGAATGTGCGGTACCTCAGTGGCAAGTTCCCAAACGCCAATTTTTCTCACAGAAGGCGATTCCGTATCTCTACCGCCATTTGGAAGGCAATGTCCATGCCTCGCTGGACAAGGCGGTCAGTGGTAAGGTGCATATTACCGCTGACTCATGGTCCAGCAGGCATGGACAGGGACGTTACCTCTCTTTCACGGCGCATTGGGTGACTTTGCTGGCAGCTGGGAAGGACGCAGGGCAAGATACAGTAGTGTTGGAGGTTGTTCCGCCACCACGCCTCCAAAACACTACTACTGGTTGCGACACACCTCTATCCTCCACCCCTCCTCTTCTTCTTCCTCGGTGGCCTCTTCCTGTGCTGATGTGTCCTCGGAACCAGCCGCGCTCCGTAGGCGTACAAGGGGATACGCAGAAATGAAGTCAAAGAGATGCCATGCGGTGCTAGAGCTGGGGTGTTTGGGAGACAGGAGCCACACTGGGGCAGAGGTTCTGTCAGCTCTGCAGGGGCAGGCTCAGAGGTGGTTGACGCCACGCCAGCTTAAGCCAGGAATGGTGGTTAGCGACAATGGCACCAACCTCCTCTCTGCCCTGCAACAGGGACTCTTTACGTCTGGAGGAAAAGAGATTTCACCTCCAAATACGGAAAGGTTTCTTCACAGTAAGAGCTGTGAAAATGTGGAACAGACTCCCTCCAGAGGTGGTTCTGGCCAGCTCAGTAGATTGCTTTAAGAGAGGCCTGGATTCTTTCCTAAATGCACATAATATAACTGAGTACTAAGTTTTGTAGGTAAAGTTGATCCGGGGTAAATCCGATTGCCTTTCGGGGGATCAGGAAGGAATTTTTTCCCCTCCGGTAGCAAATTGGATCATCGCTCTGCTGGGGTTTTTTGCCTTCCTCTGGATCAACTGTGGGTATGGAGTTGGGTGTATGGGAGGATGTACTGTGTTTTACTTTGTTTTATTTTTATTTATTTTTATGGTTGAACTGGATGGACTTGTGTCTTTTTTCAACCTGACTAACTATGTAACTATGTAACTATGTAACTTACCCATGTGCCCTGTTTTGCTCATGTTCTGAATTTGGTGGTGCAGCGGTTCTTGGGCAGGTACCCGGGCTTACAAGATGTCCTGAAGCAGGCCAGGAAAGTCTGTGTGCATTTCAGAAGGTCATATAGGGCCACCGTTAGGCTGACAGACCTCCAAAGGGAATACAACCTGCCCAAGAACCGCCTAATCTGTGACATGCCCACCGATGGAACTCTACATCGGCCATGCTGCAGCGGCTGCACACACAGCAGAGGGCTATCAATGAGTACCTGTGCCAATATGGCAGCAGAACTGTGTCAGGGGAACTTGGTTTTTTTTCACCACGCCAGTGGGCCTTGATCAGGGATGCATGCACTGTCCTGTCACCATCAGTGAGACTGTCCCTCTTATTCACATGTTGGAGCACACGCTACGTGGAATAATGGGCAGGGCCCTTGAGGCAGAACAGAGGGAGGAAGAGGAGGACTTCCTTACCTCTCAAGGCTCCCTTTATCCAGACAGTGGTCCTGCTTGCCCGCCTAGCACACAGGAAGAGGAGAAGGAGGAGGAGGAGGAGGATTGTATTAGCAGCATGGAGGTGGAGCTTTTGACTCAGCATCAATAGCAGTCTTCAAGGGATCAATTACAGTCCCAAGGAACCCATGGACTTTTATGTGGCTGGGATGAGGTGTCTGCGGATCCTGTCATGCCTCAGTGACCAAGGGCAGATCCAGAGTCTAGTCTCGGGAGGGGCACTGCCAGAAAATAAGGTGTTGCTTACAGAACTCAATTAGGTGTCCGATGTGTCCGCTGCAATGTTGCAGTACTGCTAAAAAATCAATGATTGCCACCATTACTAGTAAAAAATATTTAAATATAAATGCCATAAATCTATCCCATAGTTTTCTAGACTATTGTCAGGGACTGCAGACATGGTACAAGAGATGGTCAGAGAATGCAGACATATAGTTAGTCAGGTTGAAAAAAGACACAAGTCCATCCAGTTCAACCATAAAAATAAATAACAAGAGAAGGTACAAGAGAAGGTCAGAGAATGCAGACATGGTACAAGAGATGGTCAGAGAATGCAGACATGATACAAGAGATGGTCAGAGACTGCAGATATAGTACAAGAGATGGTCAGAGAATGCAGACATGGTGCAAGAGATGATCAGAGACTGCAGACATGGTACAAGAGATGGTCAGAGACTGCAGACATGGTACAAGAGATGGTCAGAGACTGCAGACGTGGTACAACGGATGGTCAGAGACTGTAGACATGGTACAGGAGATGGTCAGAGACTGCAGACATGGTACAAGGGATGGTCAGAGACTGCAGGCATGGTACAAGGGATGGTCAGAGACTGCAGGCATGGTACAAGGGATGATCAGAGACTGCAGGCATGGTACAAGGGATGATCAGAGACTGCAGGCATGGTACAAGGGATGGTCAGAGACTGCAGGCATGGTACAAGGGATGGTCAGAGACTGCAGGCATGGTACAAGGGATGGTCAGAGACTGCAGGCATGGTACAAGGGATGGTCAGAGACTGCAGGCATGGTACAAGGGATGTTTAGAGACTGAAGACATGGTACAAGAGATCAATGCAGCCTCATCAGTGCCCATCATTGCAGCCTCACTGTGCATATGAACGCAGCACCACCTTTGTATAAAAATTCAGATAGATAGATAGAAATAGATAGTCAGTGGCGGTGCGTCTATAGAGGGCGCTGGCGTGCCGCCCCCTCTGGCTCAGCCGCGACAATGGGCACAGTGGCGATGATGGGCACAGTGGCAACGATGGGCACAGTGGCGACAATGGGCACAGTGGCGACAATAGGCACAGTGGCGACAATGGGCACAGTGACGACAATGGGCACAGTGGCAACAATTAAAGGGCACAGGGGCATCAATTGGCACAGTGGCGACAATTAAAGGGCACAGTGGCTGCGTTTGATGTCATGGCACAGTGGTGACACTTGATGGCACAATGGCTGTGTTTGATGGCATGGCACAGAGGTGACAATTGATGGCACAGTGGTTGTGTTTGATGGCATGGCACAGTAGCTGTGTTTGATGGCATGGCACAGTAGTGACAATTGATGGCACAGTTGCTGTGTTTGATGGCATGGCACAGTGGTGACGATTGATGGCACAGTGGCTGTGTTTGATGGCATGGCACAGAGGTGACAATTGATGGCACAGTGGCTGTGTTTGATGGCATGGCACAGTGGTGACAATTGATGGCACAGTGGCTGCGTTTGATGGCACAGTGGCTGTGTTTGATGGCACAGTGTCTGCGTTTGATGGCATTGCACAATGGTGACAATTGATGGGCCCAGTGGCTGCGTTTGATGGCACAGTGAGGCTGCAATTGTTTTTTTTTTTTCATTTGCGCCCACCAAAAATTATGAGCACCAGCCGCCACTGTAGATAGATAGCTAGATAGATTATTATCTATCTATTATCTATCTATCTACAGTGGCAGCTGGTGGGGGGGTGCAAACGAAAAAAAAAAAAGAGAAAAAAGAGAGAGAGGGAAAGAAAGAAAGGTGAAGAGAGAGCGAGAGAGAGAAGGGAATGAAGGGCACCCCATACATCAGTGTACAGTACTCTCAGTACTCACTCAGAGGCAGGAGGGACTGACTGGATGGATGGATATCAGACTCCATCTGATTGCTGGGCTTGAATCTTCCCGCCCACATCCCTTAGGCAGCAGAACAGTGTCCGTCGGGAGAGTGGGCGGGGCAGACACGGGAGGAGAAGAAGAGATGAGGGGGAGGAGTAGAAGCAGCTCCTCTCCTCTAACTGGCCGTGGGGGCAGCAAGGGGAGGGGAGAAGTGTCAGAGCTAGCTATGATACCCCAGCTGATCTCTCTCTATCTGGCGTTGTGTTGGTGGTGTACACCCCTGGGGAGACGTGACATACGGCCCGCTGGCCGCCATGGGCCGTTCGCGGGCTGAAGACGTCCCGCGGCCCACATGCATTTGCTAGGTTTGCCCTATGGCCAGTCCGGGCCTGGCTGCAGGCACCGCAAAGCAGTTTAAAAAAAAAATGGTAAAAAAAAAAGCCAATGTGACATGATTGCCTCGGGGGGGGGGCAATTGCCCTGTTGCCCCCCCCCCTGGATCCGCCGTTGTCAGTGACCCAGAGGACTGTGCCCCGAATGCCTCAGCAAACCTACGCCGCATGACCTCCCTGATCCTGCAAATCCTCGTATTCGTGCTATTAAGGAGAGGGATCATTACTGGCTGACTACTCTCCTTGATCCACGTTACAAGGGTAAGGTTGCGGACCTTATCTTGCCGTCGCAGAGGGAGCAGAAGATGAAACATCTTCGGGAGGCCTTGCAGAAGAGTCTGTGAAACGCGTTTCCAGAACCTGGGGGATTGCCAAATCCTGGTCCTGGACAACATGTTGTTAAGGCTTCGGTGAGTCACAGAAGGAGTGGTGGAGAAGGTGGCCGTCTGACCGACGGTATGACTAGGTATGACCAGTTCTAGCAACCATCACCAGCATACCTAGGGGTAAGATCAGACTTGGACACCTTCCCTACCGAAAATCCTCTGGCTTACTGGGTCTTGAGGATGGATCACTGGCCAGAGCTTGCACAGTACGCAATTGAGCTACTGGCTTGTCCTGCATCCAGCGTTCTTTCAGAACGCACATTCAGTGCTTCTGGAGGCTTTGTGACCAATCACAGGGTGCGCCTCTCCATTGACTCCGTCTATCAACTGATCTTCATAAAAATGAATCAGGCTTGGATCACCACCAGCTACCAAGCACCTGA
The DNA here is from genome assembly GCA_029574335.1 of Rana kukunoris. Lineage (NCBI taxonomy): Eukaryota > Metazoa > Chordata > Amphibia > Anura > Ranidae > Rana > Rana kukunoris. The sequence goes on from CM056053.1 coordinate 308,073,858, forward strand.
TGCTGATGTAACTGAATATTTTTTTTTGAAATGTCAGATCAATTGGAGACTGCCTATGCTGATGCTGAGTAACTATCCTGTTCTGCTGACTGAATATCCTTCTCCTTCTCAATGATCTTGCTGATAGCTTGTAAGAACATTGTCAGTTCTGGGCACCGCCACCAGTGGCTAAGGGCCAAATTTTCTGCCCCTGTTTAACAGGGGCGTGTTATTTACAATTTTTGATGCAATAGTTTGCAGCAGGCCATTTGCTGCGCTACAACTAGAGTATCTGTGGGGGTTGCAGTGTTGTGGCACCAGCACCAGTGCCTAAGGCCCAATTTTTGTGCCCCTGTTCAACAGGGGCGTGTAATTACAATTCTTGATCTAATATTTCACAGCAGGGCGTTCCAGCGGCCACCAAAACTAACTGTAAGGGGTTGCAGTGTTGTCGCAACACCAACACCTAGGGCCCAAATTTCTGCAGCATATATACGGCAGGCCCCTACTTTAAAACATCCAACTTACAAACGAGTCCCACTTGGAAACGGAAGGAGACAACAGGAAGTGAGAGGAAATCTACCCCTAGGAAGGGAATTTCTCTTCTGTAAAAGGTATCTCCTGTCCATTGATGCTTTATCACAATCCTTGTTTCACAAAAAAAAAAAAAACATTTTTTTTCAAAAAATAATTTGTCATTGGGACAGAAAGTGAGGTGCAATCTTCTGAACAGATGCACACAGACAGCAAAACAAATGTTACAGGGGTATTTATCCTTCTCTATGTTTTCAAAGCTTAAAAAAAGATTCTATGGCTGAAGCTACAGTCTCTGTCTTGTTTGCACCACCTGTATACTGCTGTTCAAAGTATATAGAGTCAAATGGGCTTGTACTGACCAGGGGGGAGGAGGGCGGGGAAACCCATGCTATTTTTATCAGTGATTTTAATCCATATTGCAGGGACCAGACATTATATTAAAGCCACAAGCAGTCCTAAATTACCCTTTTCTTATAATAATCTCATTTTGTGCAGGGACAGTTCTAAACATGTGCCACTACTATAGACACCCAGCAGGTACTGTACGATATTTAAAGGAATTTAATTTTCCTTTTTTTTTTCACTTTAAGCATCATTAAAATCGCTGCTCCTGAAAAAACAACCGTTTAAAAAAAAAAAAATCCATTGATACATGTTCCCTGGGGCAAGACCCAGGTTCTCAAAGACGTTTTCAGACAATAACTTGCATATGGGGCATTAAAATTAGTGCTTTTAAATTCAAAAGCTCGAGTCCCATTGACGTCAATGGGGTTCCAAATGTTTGCGCGAACGGTCGGTCCGTTCAAAGGTTCTGGTGGGAACCGAACGCGGGGGTGTTCGGCTCATCCCTATAGCACAACAGTGATTGCATTTTTGTGATAGTACCTCTGCTTTGCAGTACAGGACTATGTCCCCCAGAAGAGGTACAAGGGCTAGTAAAAGAGGCACTAGGAAATCCCTGCTTATGGTTAAGGATTCTGAACATTCATGCCTGCAGTTTACCATCCCCCTCTGTCAGTCTGGTAGCAGCCTCACAGGATGATCATGTGCCCCTGTCTGGTTTTGCAGCTTCTCTACGGGGTACATCAGATGAGCATTCTGAGGGCGAAAAATTCCTTTCTGGAGATAAGGATCAGGTGCAGTCTGAGGACTCAGAGGATGAGAAGATTCCTTCTACCTCTCAGTCGCTAAAGGTGCAAGTGCAATATTATGCAGAGATAGTGCATACCACTTACAAATTGCCTCCTGTTGAAGTTTCTATGTCCTCTGTTTCCTCTTTGGGATCTCGAAAATCCCCACAGGCTGCATTCTCCTTTCCAGTTCATCCCTTGCTGGATAAACTGATGTATGATGACTGGGTTCACCCAGATAAACAGTTTTTTCCTCCTAAGCAGTTTTCACTTCTTTATCCTATGGAGGAAGGCTTCAGTAAAAAATGAGGGGAACCTGCTATAGATGAAGCTATTTCTTGTGCAAACAAAAGACTGACCTGTCCTATAGTCAATGCTCTGGGCTTTAAGGATCCAACTGATAAAAAGCGGGAATCGTTATTGAATACCTCCTCCTCTATGGCCCGATGCTGTAGTACAACCTGCAGTTGCAGCGATTGGCATATGTCAGTTCCTTAAGGAACAAATTAAGTAGATAGTTAACCTCCTCCCTACAGAGGAGATTGAGGTTTATGAAGACCTTCATAAAGCCCTATGTTTTAAGATTGATGCAATTATGGACTCTGTTCAGCAAGCATCCCGCTCAAATCTTCTGCTGGTTCACATGCACGGGTCCCTTCGGTTGAAACATTGGGAAGCCGAGGTTTCTTGCAAAAGATATTTGGCCGCATTCCCCTTTGGTGGAGGACGCCTGTTTGGGGATGTTTTGGATAAATACATCCAAAAGATTACTGGAGGCAAGTCTACTCTGTTGCCGGTTAAAAAGAAAATAGAAAACAGAATGTGTAGCGCTTCAGTCAAATAAATATACAAACAATATGAATTGAGTGCTCAATATGGAATATAAACACAAATGTGTAATACATAAAGGATCCAGTAAAGGAATTAGTATATTGAATAAATCAAGTGAAAAAAGTCCATGCATGTATAATTAAATAACATAAAGTCCATGAAGACATAAATCACCACATGGAAAAATGAAGCAACTGTAGTTTCTAATCCAAGTGTAGATATTCACTGCCACCAATGAAGATACATGGAGGCTTACCAGAGCTGGTGGACTTAAAATGACATACGTCACTAAAAGTCAAGATAGGCTTATAGTAACCAATCTGAGTACACAGGATCGATGTATGTAGTCATCTATGGCACTTGCTAGAAGCTGGATGTAGTCACTCCATACATGTCAGTGTGGTATAGAACCTTAGGTCCATTTCACTCCACAATTATCAAGAAGGTCAGAGAAGGCAAGGGAAGAAAAATGGCCACATAGTGTAATCCGATAAAAGTATATTTATTAAAAAGTAGCAAGTACACTCACATCTATCATGTACAGATTTCGCATATAATAATGTTGAGGCGGCAATGGAGACGACCCGACGCGTTTCGTGTTTAATTACACATTGAACACTAGACGATGATGTGTAATTGAACACGAAACACGTCGGTTTTATCTTCAATTTATCTTCATTGGTGGCGGTGAATATCTACACTTGGATTAGAAACTACAGTTGCTTAATTTTTCCACGTGGTGATTTATATCTTCATGGACTTTATGTTATTTAATTATACATGCATGGACTTTTTTCACTTGATTTATTCAATATACTAATTCCTTTACTGGATCCTTTATGTATTACACATTTGTGTTTATATTCCATATTGAGCACTCAATTCATATTGTTTGTATATTTATTTGACTGAAGCACTACACATTCTGTTTTCTATTTTGCCTAGCTAATCTCTATTAGCGGTGTTAGCAGCTAGTCTTATATTTTTACAGGCAGCGCAGTATACTTACTTTTTGTTTTCACGGTTAAAAAGAAAAGTAAACATCCTTCATTTAAGCGTATTCTTTCCCCAGCCCCTGGAACCTCATTCTCCAGGCAGTGGTGACAGCCTCCCCAAGATATTTGGCCGCATTCCCCTTTGGTGGAGGACGCCTGTTTGGGGATGTTTTGGATAAATACATCCAAAAGATTACTGGAGGCAAGTCTACTCTGTTGCCGTTTAAAAAGAAAAATAAACATCCTTCATTTAAGCGTTCTCTTTCCCCAGCCCCTGGAACCTCATTCTCCAGGCAGTGGTGACAGCCTCCCCAGTCTCATGCCGCGTACACACGATCATTTTTCAGTTTTCAAAAACGCCATTTAAAATCACCGTGTGTGGGCAAAACGTTGTTTTATGTCTTCAAAAAAACGACCAAAAATTTTTTGTGTCGTTTTTCAAAACGTCGTTTTTTGTGTCATAAAAAGTGATGGTGTGTGGGCAAAACTATGTTGAAAACAAAGTTTTTAAAGCCGCGCATGCTCAGATGAGACGGAGCTTCAATGGAACAGAGTGCTGTCGAACGTGGTGTACGTCACCACGTTTTGCTAGAGCATTTTGGAAAAATGTTGGTGTGTATGCAACGTCGTTTTGGAAAATGAAGTTTGAAAAACGTTGTTTTGTTTGATAACTTGAAACGTCGTTTTTTTTCATCACAAAAAATTATCGTGTGTACGCGGCATAACACTAGGGGAAAAGTCCAGATCCAAGCCCAAGGGCAGAAAAGGACTTGGGGTTCAAAATCTTGCAAGCAGAACCCCAAAACTTCCCTATGAAGGGATGCCCCCGCACGGGAAGGCTGCTGCAATTTGCAAACGCAAAGTTGAGGACAAGTGGGTCATCTCCACGGTGTCCTCAGGCTACAAACTGGAATTCAGAGAACTTCCGCCACCCCGTTTTCTGAGATCAAGAATTGCCAAAGATCCGGAAAAAGAAGGACTTTGTTTTTGGCCTTGGAATGCCTGTTGTCCCAAGGGGTAATCATACAGTTAGCCCCAGAGGATCAGGGATAATGGTTTTACGCAAACCTTTTCACGGTTCCAAAACCAAAATGGGGACATCAGACCTATTCTTGATCTGAAAAGCCTGAATCAGTTTCTGAACTTCCGCTCCTTTTGTATGGAGTCTGTCCGTTTAGTTGTCTCCACCCTCCAGGGAGGAGAATTCTTGGCATCAATAGACATCAGAGATGCATATCTACATGTGCCAATATTCCCCACTCAAAGATTTCTAAGGTTTGTGGTGGATCAGTGCCACTTTCAGTTTGTGGCCCTTCCTTTCGGTCTGGCTACGGCACCTCGAGTGTTCACGAAAATACTTGCCCCACCCCTGGTAAGGCTGAGGGCACGGGCATAGCAGTAACAGCCTATCTGGACCATCTGTTGCTCATAGATCTGTCCGCTGCACGCTTGGACCACACTGTCCATACAGACGCAGCAACCAAAACACAATGAATATATTCAGATAGGTCTTGAAAGCCAGCAGTGGGGTGAAGTCATGAATGGTCACCCAGGGATGCTTCCAAACATTAGATTGTATAAATATTAAAAAAATACTCTAACCAGCAGACAAGGACCCAAACCACCTTGCAGTTGTGGGTCAACTAGGCTTTTATCCACCGGTAGTGGTACTCCAGATAGGACTCCTCCAATGGTCTCCTCCTTCTGTTGGTGTAGGTGCCAAGAGGGACAGCAACTTCAGGGAGCAGGAAGTTCTTGGAAGCTGAATAATCCAATGACCAGACTCACCAAGGAGTGGATGATAAAAAAAGAAAAAAGAGAGAGCCTCCACATCTCAATCAGATATGGGTATTTATTAAGAAAATGTAATATATTCAAATAAATAAATATATAAAAATATATGGATTGCAATCTAGTAGTAAAAAAGCGCAGTGTGGAGCAGCTTGGGCTAGCTTGTAGACCGGATGCCATTTCGTCTACAAAGACTTCGACAGGGTCTTTGAAGCCGCCAACAAATGAGTCCAGGAGAATGGTCTCTACACCCCGACATATTTCAAATCTTATGTCAGAAATGGGGTACCCCAGATGTGGACCTGTTGGCTTCCAGGTTCAACACAAAACTGGACAGCTTTGTGTCAGGGACAAGAGATCCTTTTGCTTAAGGGTCGGATGCCCTGACAGTTTCGTGGGATCAATATTCTCTGATTTATGCGTTCCCTCCAGTTCCGCTTCTCCCACGATTCCTTCAGAGAGTCAAGAGGGAGGTAAGGCCAGTGATTTTGGTCGCCTTGGCTTGGCTCAGGAGACCCTGGTAAGCAGAAATCGTACGCTCGGACCTGCTATCGCAGGGTCCAATATTCCATCCTGCCTTCCAAAGTCTAATTTTGACGGTTTGGCTGTTGAGACCCACATTCTGAGAAAACGTGGGCTCTCAGGCCCAGTCCTATCCACTCTGGTTAATGCTAGGAAGCCGGCCTCCAGGCTCATCTACTACAGAATCTGGAAGGCATATGTTTCCTGGTGTGAACCCAGAAGATGACATCCTAGGAAGTATGTCATTAATAGGATTCTTGCCTTTCTTCAGTTGGGCTTAAATATGAAGTTGGCCTTCAGCACTATCAAGGGCCAAATCTTGGCCTTGTCGGTGTTCTTTCAAAGACCGCTTGCCTCTCATTCCCTAGTCTGGGCCTTTGTTCAGGGAGCACTGTGCTTAAATCCGCCAGTTAAGTCTCCCGTGTGCCCAAGGGATTTGAATTTGGTATTGTCTGTTTCACAGAAACTACCTTTTGAATCATTACACCAGGGGTGCCCAACCAGTGGCCTGGGGGCCACATGTGGCCCGTGACCTCCTGCTCTGGGATGGTGGTTTGGCAAGCCCAGATCTCAGTTTGCTGATACGCCATCCCAGAGCATCAGTTTTGTGAATGAAGCTCACTGTATAGCACCGGCTCCTGTCACAAGCAATACCAAATACACTCTGCTTCAGACAGCAACAGCTGGTGATACCTGAATGGAAGACTGTTATTAATGTAGCGCTACCCCATTCAGGAGCCGCTGAGTATAAGTGGAATCGGTGTGTTGTGTTACCTGGCAGGTGTCTAGGGGTGATACTTGTGAGTTAAGGAAGAGAGCGAATGTCCAGTCTTTAGTTGGGTTTTCTTCAATGGTTTATTCCAAGGCCCAACATGGCCTTCATCAACATGGTACAGGACAGGACAGGTCGATGAGCAGAGAGAGAGAGATCTTGAGTATTAGGCCTTGGATATGAAGAAGAAGGGAGCAGTCTTGCTCTCAGCAATGATGAACTAAGTTCGTCGCTATTCCAGTCGGAACGGGTAAAGTGCCCCCTGGACAGACCCCTGCCACAGGCCTGTCAGCCGGAACGTCACTTGCAAATGTTGGGAGGACCATGCCCCTCCCACAGGCCTGACTCGGGCCTCTGCCACAGGCCTAGTACTTGAGTGAGCGTGAAATTGAAATGAGCGAGTCCTCCCATTGGTTCACCGGCCCTGGGTTCTCCTCAAGCCGTTCCCCCACCGTACAGCTCCCAGCCTGGGATCCTTTCAGAAAAGTTTTGGGACCCAGCAGCTACTGGGATCCCTCTCTATGTCAGAGTAGAGCTCTGCATGGTGCGCAACTCTGGCCAGGTAGGCCACGGCTGCGGGGTCCATGGATGCGCGCACCCTGAAGGTGGGTGCCGCACCTGGAACTCTGACCCCGCAGAAAGCAAAAACGGCCCTCAGGCCAAGGCGGCTGCCCCAGATATAGCCTCCCTCAGCATGCCTTAGCGAGGGAACCAACCCCTCTGATTGGCTGCTGAGGAAAGTGACTCCGCCAGAACCCCTCTAGTGCCAGCTGCCGCCCAGGGGTGAAAACCTACCCCTGGAGCGCAGACCGACACACAGGACATTTCTGGGAATGACAGCAGACTAAATTTGACAAATTGTGAATGGGGGCCACATAACTATCCCATCCCCCACTAACTTTAGCGTAGCGCCCCTACAGAAAGTAAGGGGGCGCTACATTTGTTATTACCGGCAAATTTGGTGCACTTTCAGAAAGTGCACCACACCTGCAGGATATAGTAGAAATCTTTGGCAAAGTGCCGCTAACCTGCAGGAAAGCCATAGGTGCATGTGGCGCATCAGTATGAAAGCAGCTTTGGACCCCTTTCACATGATTGTTCTGACCCAATCGGACCCTCCATTCACATCTATGTTCATTTCCCCCGCTTATCTTCAATTTAATCTGCAGAAAAAACAAACAGAAGGGGATCTGTTCCCTTCCATCTGGGCGGAGTGAATTGGAGGGCCAATAGAGTAGCGTGAGCTGTGCCATGCATATACAGCATGGCACAGACCTGTTATCCACCTGTTGCTTCAGTGGCCCTCGCTCTTCAAAAGGTTGGGCATCCCTGCATTACACCATGCTTCTTTAAGTCTTTTGACAAAAAAGCTGTTTTTTCTCGTAGCCACATCTTCAGCAAGGAGGGTATCGAAATTGGCGGCTCTTTCGTCTAAAGAACCGTATACGATTATTCATGATGATAGGGTGGTGCTGCGTCATCAGGTGGTTTCAGGATTTCATCTGAATCAAGATATAGTCCTAACGTCTTTTTTTCCAGATCCGCAGTCTGCGGAAGAAGAGAGTCTACACTCTAGATGTTGTAAGAGCGGTAAAAGTTTATCTGCAAGCTACAGCTCAGATACGGAAGACTGTTTGTCTGTTTATTCTGCCACAAGGGCCAAGGAAGGTCCAGGCAGCGTCGAAATCTAGTATTGCATGTTGGATTCGACAAGTCATTATTCAGGCCTATGGTTTAGAAAAGAAGATCCCTCCTTTTCAGGTGAAAGCGCACTCAACTAGAGCAGTTGGTGCTTCATGGGCAGTGCATCACCAGGCCTCCATGGCTCAGATCTGTAAGGCTGCTACTTGGTCTTCGGTCCATACATTTACTAGGTTCTACCAGGTAGATGTAAGAGGGTATGAGCATGGCGACATTTGGCATGTAATTTTTTTACATGCTGACGCGAACTAGTGAGTCAAGTCCAGTATTCACCAAGCGCATGTTCGTTACTTTGCGGCGGAGTAACGAAAAAGCGCTGGCGCAACCCGACGCAAGTGGAAGTGGGTGTGATCATATGTAAATGATGGGCGGAGCCCAGCGCAGTGACTTACGTTCATCACATCATCCACAGAGCATGCGCAGTGAGGGAGGGCTCCACTCGCTCCCCTGTGCGCATGCTCACAACTTCCGTCAGCACCACTTCATGGGAAACGCCAGCGCAATGTGTTCCGTTGCGCGTATAAAAGCGTCCGCAGATGCGCCTTTCCGGCGCAAAAGTATATCCGGTTCCCCCCACCCCAGGGAAGTAACTTATGCTGTGTGATGGCTGCTCCCGTTCCCCGCAAAGAGAGGAGAAACCTCAATTTTAACGCCCAGGAGCTGTCAGTAGTGATCTCCCCTATGGAGACCTACAATTACTTCCTCCATGGCAGGAAAAGTCGGAAGACCAGCCGGGATAGGAAGCAGGGCATCCTGGACAGCATTGCTGGCAGGGTCAATGTTTTGGGCTACTCCACCCGGACTGCTGCCGATATCGGCAAGAAAATAAATGATTTGAGGCGCAAAGTCCGGGGCAAGGTGGCCACCATCAGGAGGCATGAGAGGGGCACGGGTGGTGGACCCCCATGTGCGGTCAGCCTGACCACGGAGGAGGAGGTGGTCGCCCGCTGCCTGGAGAGGGAGCAGTTGGAGGGGGTACCAGGATATGATTCCGTGGAGGAAGGCTCCAGGACAGGTAAGTGTTTTTTATCCCCTATTTGGTGTGTTGCATGTGGGGGGGGAGGGTACATGTGCCAAGTGTGTGGGACCACCCAACATGTGTCTGCTTTGTGTCATCCACAGATGACGGAGCTGGGCCATCATCTGTCGGCGGCCAGTCCACCCCATCCCCCCAACGGCATCCTGTGCCCGTCCCCCTGGGTGGTGAAGACACAGAGATGGAGGGGAGTGCCCACACCTCACCTGCTGAGGTGGTTGAAGAGGAGCCTGTTGGTTTTATTTTTGGAGAAGTCCTCCCCTTCTGCAGGGCCCTCTCTAATCCCCTCCCCTATCCTAGGAAGCCCCTCAAGGGCGACTCCATCCCCCCGGGGACTACCATCTCCTGGCCCCAGGAAGGTGACCCGGAAGACCAGGGGGGTGTCTGATGTGGTCCATGACCAAATGGCGAGGGACCAGGCCAGGCAGACCCAGCAGATGGGGGAGATTGCTGGGCATCTGGACCGGGTAGCTGGCAGCCTGGCCTCCGTGGGACACATGACAGAGGCAGTGCAGGACGTCAGCTGCAACTGCGCTGCAGTGGTGACCAGCCTGGGGGAGGTGCAGGCTGATCTTAGGCACCTCACTGCAGCCGTCCAGGCCAACACTGCTGCCATCCGGGACCAGGGGAGGCAGAGGCAGCGTGACCAGCGGCATAATGTGACCCGCCAGCTGAGGATGCAGGCCCAGACCAACCACTATCTCAGCCGGATTGCCGTGGCCTTGGAGGGCATGCAGCCAACACCTGCCAGGAGTGGCCCACCCAGGGATCAGCCACCTCCAGATGCCCCCCCACCCCCACCCTCTCCCTCCAGGCAGCCAGAGAGGGCCCACAAGAAAGACCCCCGTCAGCCCAGATGAGGGCTTTTTTTTTTTTTTTTTGCTCAGGTTATGAGTTTTTTTGTATTTTGTGCTCAGGTTATGAGCTTTTATTTTTATTTTGGTTTTTGCTCAGGTCATGAGCTTTTATTTTTATTTTGGTTTTTGCTCCGGTTATGAGCTTTTTATTTTGAGTTTAACTGCACACGGTCAGGAGTGCAGGGGACAGTGTGAATGGTGTGTGAATGTGAGGGGGTGGCACTCCTACCAGTAATGGGTGTCACGCTCGGCCGTTGGGGAGAAGTTATCCCCACGGCTGTGTAAATGATGTGTGAATGGTGTGTGAATGGACAGCGACATCATTGGGGCCTTGACGCCGGCGTTGCTGCTCCCAAGTCCTGCATGTTGGACTTGGGCTAATCCAATGCGATGTGGATGTGGTGTGTGTGATCTAGGGACCTCAGTGGTGTGCATGCGTGCATTGTATGTGTGATCAATGTTTTTGTTTATTGTCCAAAGATGCCTACGGCGAGGACCCTCCTGACTGCTCTTCCATCAGCTGAATGGGTCTCCTCTGGCAGGGTGGGGGCTGTCTGGTTGGGGGGTCAGGTCATCGCGTATGTCAATCTGCAGGCCTTTTCTCATGGCAAAGTTGTGCAGAATCAGTGGCGGAATTATCAGTGTTGCAGCAGTCGCCGTTGCGACTGGGCCCTGTAATTCCGCCAAGTACGGGGGGGCCCGCCACCCGCCCGTGTGAGCTGCCCAACCGCCGCTGGTGCGTGCTGTTCGTTCCAGGCAGGGCCGATTCGCCCTATACGTGGACTACACAGGCTATTAACACAGAGGAGAGCACAAGGGAGTATTAACTCGGGGCCCCGCGCCGCCGCTAGAGGTCCGCGGCTGGCGGAGATAATGTCTCCGCCGGCCGCCATTTTCTTGAAGACAACAACGAGAAGGGAGCCCTGCCTGCTGTAATAGTGCTGCGGCGCCTGCCGCCTGGTCTGCCGATGGGATCAGAGAGAAAATGCAGCCCCCTGTAACCTGAATAGGAGGAGCGGTGGGGTGGCTGCATAAAGAAGAAGAATTCTCTCCATCGTCCTCCCGTGGTCTCTGAATGCCTGCTTCTGCTCCTCTCCCTCTCGCAGGCATTCAGGTACTGCGGGAAGAAGATAGAGAGAATGATTCTTCTATATGCAGCCATCCCACCGCTCCTCCTAATCTGCTTATCTCTGCTGCCCCCACAGTGCTCTCTACCCCCCCCCCCACAGTGCTATCTAGCCCCCCCCAGTGCTCTCCATCTCCCCCATGCTCTCTGCTGCCCCCATGCTCCCTGCTGCCCCCTGTGCCCTCCACTTCTCCCCCAGTGCTATCCAGCCCCCCTGTGCTCTCCTGTGCTCTTCACCTCCCCCCATGCTCTAGGCTGCCCCCCAGTGCCCTCCACCTCTCCCCTTGTGCTTTTTATCTCCCCCTGTGCTCTCCGCCTCCCTACATGCTCTATGGTCTCCCCCTGTGCCCTCCGCCTCTCCCCCTGTGCTCTTTTCAATTCCCCCTAATTCTCTCCAACCCCCCCAGTTCTCTCTATTCGCCCCAGCGCTCTCCAGCCCCCCTCTTCACTCCACCTCCCTCCTGTGCTCTCCACCTCCCCACATGCTCTACACTGCCCCCTATGCCCTCCGTCTCTCCCCCTGTGCTCTCCACCTTCCCCATGCTCTACGCTGCCCCCCTGTGCCTCTGCCTCTCCCTCAGTGCTCTCTAGGCCCCCCAGTGCTCTCTAGCCCCCCTGTGCTCTCCACCTCCCCCCATGCTCTATGCTGCCCTACGCCTCTCCACCAGTACTCTCCAGCCCCCCCATTGATCTTCAGCTACCCCCTGTGCTCTCTGCTGCTACCCCGTGCCCTTCGCCATCCCCCAGTGATTTCCTCCTCCCCCAGTGCTCTACAGCCCCCCACGATCTCCGCCTCCCACCTGTGCTCTCCGCCCTGTGCTCTCTGTCCCCCCTGTGCTCTCCAAACCCCCATGCTCTCCAGCCCCCTTGTGCTCTCCTCTTCCTCCCTGTATTCTCTGCCTCCCCCGTGCTCTCACACCACCTCATGTTTTCAAGGTTCTTCCCTGTGCTCTCTGCTCCCCCTGCTCTTTCTCTGTCCCCTCGCCCCCTGCACCTTTGCAGGGTTTCCCCCTCCCCTTTCCCGGGGGATCCATCAGGATGGAGAGTGGAGAAGGGGCCGGTTAAGAAGTCATGGGCTGCTCATTCCAAAATGCCCGGGCCTATTTTTTGTCCCAGTCCGGGCCTGCCTGAGATGTAAGGAAGCACTCCGCTGGGGACACCTGAGATGTAAGAAAGCACTCTGCTGGGGACACCTGAGATGTAAGGAAGCACTCCGCTGGGGACACCTGAGATGTAAGGAAGCACTCCGCTGGGGACACCTAAGATGTAAGGAGGCACTCCGCTGGGGACACCTGAGATGTAAGAGGGAACTCCGCTGGGGACACCTGAGATGTAAGAAGGCACTCCGCTGGGGGCACCTGAGATGTAAGAAAGCACTCCGCTGGGGACACCTGAGATGTAAGGAAGCACTCCGCTGGGGACACCTGAGATGTAAGGAAGCACTCCGCTGGGGACACCTGAGATGTAAGGAAGCACTCCGCTGGGGACAGTGACACCTGAGATGTAAGGAAGCACTCCGCTGGGGACAGTGACACCTGAGATGTAAGGAAGCACTCCGCTGGCTGGGGACAGAGACACCTGAGATGTAAGGAAGCACTCAGCTGACTGGGGACCCCTGAGATGTAAGGAAGCATTCCGCTGGGGACAGTGACACCTGAGATGTAAGGAAGCACTCCGCTGCCTGGGGACAGTGACACCTGAGATGTAAGGAAGCACTCAGCTGACTGGGGACTCCTGAGATGTAAGGAAGCACTCCGCTGGCTCGGGACAGTGACATCAGGGCTCCCACTGATTCTGCATTATGGTGAGTTGAATAATTTAATTCTATATTACCATGTGATAATAGAAATAATGCTCTTCAATCATCCTGACACCATAACAACCATGGTCCCGGGATGATTGAGGTGCCAACACTAGAATTTTGGAGTATCTTTATCTGCTGATTGTTAAACACACTCTTCACTCTGTACGTAGCACACCCCGGACTCTGTACGTAGCACACCACGGACTCTGTACATAGCACACCACGGACTCTGTACGTAGCACACCCCGGACTCTGTACGTAGCACACCCCGGACTCTGTACGTAGCACACCTTTAACCAGTAGTGGAATTATCAGTGTCGCAGCAGTCGTCATTTTGACTGGGTCCTGTAATTCAGCCAAGTCCGGGGGGCCTTCACCCGCACCTGTGAGGTGCCCGACCGCCGCCCGCCAGTGTGAGGGGTCCACCTGACTGTCATGTCACTGGGGAGGGGGGGGCCCATTATGATTTCTTGCACCGGGGCCCTGAAGTCTCTAGTTACGCCACTGTGCAGAATGCAACATGCACCGATGATCTGACACACGAAGGTAGGGGAATACAATAGGGCCCCCCCAGACTTATCCTGGCATCGGAAACGGGACTTCAGGAGCCCAAATGTTTGCTCCACCACTGCACGAGTTTTGATATGTGCCGCATTGTATCTTCTCTCTCCTGGGGTTTGGGGGTTCCGGAAAGGAGTCATTAGATGGGGTCCCAGTGCATATGCAGAGTCACCTGTAAGGTAAAAGACAGGAGGATGATAGTCATGCATGTGCCCCTTGTGATGTCAGCATCATGGGGGGGGACAGTCATGCCTGCCACCCATGTCACTCACCAACCAGCCAGCTGTCCCCATACACGTTCTGTTCGAATTCCATTGGGATGGGGCTCTGATTGTATATGAAGCTGTCATGGCTGGATCCGGGGTGTTTGGCACGGACGTGCCATATGAGGCATTGGGCATCGGCTATCACCTGTACATTGATGGAATGCCAATGCTTCTGATTGCGGTATATGTGCTCTGTGGCACTGGGGGGCTGGAGTGCCACATGTGTGCAATCAATGGCCCCCACGGTGCGTGGGAATCTGGCAATGCTGTAGAAATCCTGCATTGCCTTCAGCCGCAGGTCCTCAGTGGTGGGTCTGATGAAGTGGTTGGCCATGCGTCTGAGGATTGCAGGGACAACCTGGTGCACACATCTGCTCATGGAGGATTGTGACATCCCAGCCACCACTCCACTTGTACGCTGGAATGATCCACTGGCAAGGAAATGGAGTGTTGCCAGTACCTTCACCAGTGGCTGCACTGCATGTGAGCGGTGTGTCTTGCTGGTGATGTCACCCTGCAGGGTTGTGGTTAGTTCAAGTATTGCATCAGGGCTGAATCTGAAGAGGCGATACACCTCCTCATCCCCCAAGCCAAAGAGGCTCATGCGCGTGCGGTCAGGGCCGGATTAACAGAGGGGCTGATGGAGCTGCAGCTCCAGGCCCCTTTCTCAAGATAGGCCCATTTGCCCCAAAAAAAAAAAAAAAGTTTTTTTTTTTTTTTTTTTTAGATCGACTTCAGGGGTTGTAGCTCGATGACCAGAGGTCACAGAAACCCCACATTTGGGGGATAGTCAGTTGAAGACCTACCCCACAACCGGTCAAAATATGGGATGGCTATCATTTATGGTTCCGGAGATACGGGCCTGCTTGCACAGCCTGTCAGAAGCTACATACAGAGCAGCCATTATAAATACAAGCTGACACACTGCAGCACACTGAGAAAAAAATCATCATTTGTTTTTTGCTAGAAAATTACTCTATGGTGGTCTTTGCAACTTTTTATGTTGCACGGTTTAGAGCTGCACGATTCTGGCTAAAACGACAACTGCAATTTTTTTGCCTAGAAGATAGATCACGATTCGTACGGCATAACATCATCTTTCACATTAAAATGAAAAAAAAAATGGGCTAACTTTACTGTTTTGTTTTTATGGTTTTTATTATTCAATGAAGTGGGCAAATGCAGTGTGACATAAAATATTGCAGCAATTGCCATTTTTGTCTCTGCTAAAATATATATAATGTTTGGCGGATCCAAGTAATTTTCTAGCAAAAAATATTGGTTTTTAACTTAAACAAGTGTTGGACTTTAAGTGGTTACATTTCTTGCATTTACACACAGAAGTTTGATCTAAAAAGGAAGTTGGTTACAATGTTTCATGTTGTTTACAAACTTGGCAGACTGCCCGGATATTTTCTTTACACACAGAAGTGTATGCCTTTGATATAAGAAGAAAGCGTTAGTTACAATGTTTCCTGCTAAGAACTTGGCAGACTGTCCAGATATTTTCTTTTGACAGCTGAAAGTCTCTCCATTTGTTATATGAAAGAATCAGCAAACTCTGCATTGGAGATGTTGGGGGGTTGAATCAAGATCACAATTTTAACGATTAATTGTGCAGCTCTAGCACGGTACTGTATTTGCGCAGCAATTTTTCAAACATGTTTTTTTTGGAAATAAACTGTTTCATACATTAAAAAAACACTAAAGTTAGCACGATTTTTTTTTTTTTTTTGGTATCCTAAGCGATGCTTTAAACATTTTTTAGGTTAGATGTTTAGAGTTACAGAGGAAGTCTAGTGCTAGAATTATTGCTCTCGCTCGAATGATCGCGACGTATGTAACCTGTGTGTATCTGGCTCTGATACTAGCCAGTGCCTACCCAGCCACTGACTGGTATCTCTCCCTAGCCTGTCCCCACACACCCTCTCACCTGCTGACCTGTAGATGGGGAATCACTCCTGTAGTGTTATTGTGTCCTGCCAGTGAGTACAATGATCAGTGTTGCTATCTATAGCTGGCAGCACTGATTGTTTTTGGAAAAACAGGCTGGTTGTACTCAAGTCGATTAATAGATTGACTTGTGTAAAACCAGCTAGCCCATACATAGATCGACTATGGCTTGTCTCGGCATAATTGGTGTAATTTCAATTCATGTATGTACCGCTTAACCACTACGCAGTCCCTAAACATCCTTCCACTCCTATACATTGTGCCCACTGTCATACCCTCCACACTCCTCTCCTGTACATAGTGCCCACTGTCATACCCTCCACACTCCTCTCCTATATATAGTGCCCACTGTCATACACTCCACACTCCTCTCCTGTACATAGTGCCCACTGTCATACCCTCCACACTCCTCTCCTATATATAGTGCCCACTGTCATACTCTCCACACTCCTCTCCTGTACATAGTGCCCACTATCATACCCTCCACACTCCTCTCCTGTACATACTGCCTGCTGTCATAGACTCCTCTTCTGTACATACTTCCCACTGTCGCACCCTCCACACTCCTCTCCTATACATAGTGCCCACTATCATACCATCCACACTCCCCTCCTGTACATACTGCCCACTGTCATACCCTCCACACTTCTCTCCTGTACATACTGCCCCATCATACCCTCCACACTTCTCTCTGGTACATACTACCCTCTGTCATACCCCCACACTCCTCCTGTACATAATACCCACTGTCATACTCTTCACACTCCTCTCCTGTACAAACTGCCCACTGTCATACCCTTCACACTCCTCTCCTGTACATAGTACCTGCTGTCATACACTTCTCTCCTGTACATACTGCCCACTGTCATACCCTCCACATTCCTCTCCTGTACATACTGCCCACTGTTATACCCTCCACACTCCTCTCCTATACATAGTGCCCACTATCATACCGTCCACACTACTCTCCTGTACATACTGCCCACTGTCATACCCTCCACACTCCTCTCCTATACATAGTGCCCACTATCATACCATCCACACTCCTCTCCTATACATAGTGCCCACTGTCATACCCTCCACACTCCTCTCCTGTACATGGTGCCTGCTGTCATACACTCCTCTCCTGTACATGATGCCCACTGTCATACCCTCCACACTCCTCTCCTGTACATTGTGCCTTTTGCCGTACCCTTTGCACTCTTCTCCTGTACATAGTGCCCAATGTTAGACCCTCCACATTCCTCTCACTCACCTGCACATGTTTCCCACTTATATACCGTCCGTACTCCTCCCCTATGTCGCTTACCCACAAAAACAGTTCTTTAAAATGATACTGAATACCCTCAATGTTACCAGCTCTAGAATGGACACACTTGTTAGTTCAACTAAAGGAAATCTCAGTTCTCATATTTGTTCTGTCCCATTATTAGAACTTATTTAATGTTGTGATTACTACGGTGATGTACAGAGGAACATCGGGGATCTCAGCTACTTTCCTGACATTATTACTTTTTAAAGGCCCTGAGATAGGTTATGCCACAATGTACAAGTATGCACAGCATATTAGCACATTAGGGTACACTTACATTTTCAGACTGGGCCCTCCATTGCTGCGCTGTGATTCCCACGCATTTATTATTTATAAAAGGCCCCACCAAAATCCTCAGCACCAGGCCCATGATGTTCTTAATCTGGCCCTGCGTGCGGTATATGCTCTCACGTGCCCGCCTACTCCGTACCGGGGGACCCAGTACTAGTGCTAGGACCACGGCTGCCCCTGGCATGTTGGCACACAGAGGTGTTGTCCTTGCACGTGTGGTTGTTCAGCTTGCTATTTTCGTCGGTAACGCTGCTGCTGTAGCTGCTCTCCTGCTGACCTGAGGCCGTCTGGAGTACAGATAAAGCAGCTATTTGTAGGAATAATTTTGCGCTAGCGTGGCGCATGTAGCCAGCGTCTGGTGCTAATCCGTTCGCGAATTGGGAAATCTCCCTCATTTGCATATTTGAATGGGAAATCAATAGGCGCGACGGATGCGACGAGCGAAAATATGCGCTAACGATACTCTGGCGTCGGAAAGTTAAGCCGATCGGAGAAAGCCCGTTTTCCGTCGCATCTAGTTTGGTGGGTACGGCCGCATAGATACTACGGCGCATCTTGACAGTTACGCGGCGCATATCGATATACTCCAGCGCAAGTCTTCCTGAATCTGGCCCATACTGTGATGCTGTACTTACAAAATATGCTGCAGGGACCTCCCTCCATTGAGTCTGGCTGCATCCATTTTAACTGTGGGTAGTTGAAGCTGCTGCCTGTTCACTTCCTGGATTTACACAGACACACACACTGCCAGCTCTGCAGCTCTCATTGGCCCTCTTACAACTCACCCCCTCTCACTACCTGGCAAACTCTCACAAGAGAGAGCTGTGCATGATGTCATAAGCCTAGGCAAATGACCAGACAAGAAACAGGAAGTGGGCTTATAAGATATTTACTGGCAGTAAAAAAAAGTTTTTTCATCCAAAGTTAAAACAACTAGGGCAGAGGATTTACTAGATGAAAAAAATGACTGAAGTTCCACTTTAAAGGAAAAGGAATTTTTTTTTTTTTTAGCTAAATAGCTTCCTTTACCTTAGTGCAGTACTGATTTCATGTCCTCATTGTTCGTTTTTTGCTTTGAAGTTGCTGTAATCCTGCTCTGATCTCCACACTTCCTGCTTGTCTGTTTCCTTATAACCACAGTACTGGGAGCTTTCTCACGGTGGTCTAAGCTGTCATTACTCTGTGTCTAAAACTTCCCAGGACCAATCAGATTCATTTTAAAAACAAAACACTGCCCTGGATTTGTTTGTTTTTGTTCTGTGTGTCTATTTCTACTTCACAGAAACATGAAGCCAGTTCAAAAGTGAAACAAGCCTGCATGCACATTATATGATTGTTTTTTATCTATTTTTAATCATTTTGAAAAGGAATCAGTTAACTTTTATGTCTCTATACCCTGTAAACAGTCATTTCAGCAACAATTTTTTTTCTTTTAGTGACCCTTTAACTATTGAAGAATGTGCAAAAAAAAAAGGAGTTCCTGCTAGGCGTGCTGTTGCAGAACTACAAGTCTCATGAGGCATTTTAAGAGGCTGATAGTTACAAGCATAGGCAGAGGCATGACGGGACATGTAGTTCCGTAACAGCTGGAGGGCCGCAGGTTGAACATTAAGATGTGACATGTCAGGAATCCGGGGAAGGGTCACACCTGAGCAGGGTAGAGACCAGAGCCGAGAGATACGGGTCCTGACCAGCAGGTGGCGTGCCTCCTCCCCGATCACTGACAGCAGCTCAGCGCTGAGACGGAAGGAAAGGCAGTAGGCAGGCTCGGTGCTGTGTACCTCCGCTGTGTACGAAGGAACGCTGAGCGGCGAGTAGTCCGTACAAACCTGTACATAGAGCTGGAGGTGGGGCCGCCTGTGTGGAGGCGGAGGGAGGGAGAGAGACAGGCAGCTCACCGGGCACCGTACAGACGACGAGATCTCATCACCTGTCCCCCTCACCTGTCCCCTCATCTAGTGTCCCGGACCCTCAGGAGGCGCCTATATGAGGACACGGTGGGTGCATCTAGTTTTCCTTATGGGGGGATGGGTATAGACCTGTGATGGGTGGAGGTGGGTGAGCTGTCAGTAATCAGTGCGGTGTGTATGAGGTGTCAGCCCTGAACTGTATAGGCGATGTGATCGGTGCCGAGTCCTCTCTGCAGTGCAGATGTTTGTGTCCCTCTTTGCAGTGCGGGGACATCTGCTTGCAGTGTGTGTGTGTGTGTGTGTGCGCTCAGCTGGCTGGGCTTCCGGGATGACATTGTGGCGGGGAGACGAGCCGATCACACATGAAAAAAACAAGTCTTGTCTTCCCCGCCTACTACACAGGAAGCATGACTACATGACATGGCTGTGTCCCCACACTGTGCCCCTTGTCACCTCACACATGGCAGGGCTGTGTCCCCACACTGTGCCCCGTGTCACCTCACACATGGCAGGGCTGTGTCCCCACACTGTGCCCCGTGTCACCTCACACATGGCAGGGCTGTGTCCCCACACTGTGCCCCACACTGTGCCCCACACTGTGCCCCGTGTCACCTCACACATGGCAGGGCTGTGTCCCCACACTGTGCCCCGTGTCACCTCACACATGGCAGGGCTGTGTCCCCACACTGTGCCCCGTGTCACCTCACACATGTCATGGCTGTGTCCCCACACTGTGCCCCTTGTCACCTCATGGCACTGTGTCCCCATGGCCCCGTGTCAGGGCAGGGCTGTGTCCCCACACTGTGCCCCGTGTCACCTCACACATGGCAGGGCTGTGTCCCCACACTGTGCCCCTTGTCACCTCACATGGCAGGGCTGTGTCCCCACACTGTGCCCCTTGTCACCTCACACATGGCAGGGCTGTGTCCCCACACTGTGCCCCGTGTCACCTAACATGGCAGGGCTGTGCCCCACACTGTGCCCCGTGTCACCTCATACATGGCAGGGCTGTGTCCCCACACTGTGCCCCGTGTCACCACACATGTCATGGCTGTGTCCCCACATGTCCCCGTGTCATCATACATGGCTGTGTCCCCACACTGTGCCCCGTGTCACCTCACACATGCACATGGCAGGGCTGTGTCCCCACACTGTGCCCCGTGTCACCTCACACATGGCATGGCTGTGTCCCCACACTGTGCCCCGTGTCACCTCACACATGGGCTGTGTCCCCACACTGTGCCCCGTGTCACCTCACACATGTGTGTCCCCACACTGTGCCCCGTGTCACCTCACATGGCAGGGCTGTGTCCCCACACTGTGCCCCGTGTCACCTCACACATGGCAGGGCTCCCCACACTGTGCCCCGTTGTCACCTCACACATGTGCCCCACACTGGCCCCGCTCACACATGTGTCCCCACACTGTGCCCCTTGTCACCTCACACATGGCACACTGGGCTCACACATGTGTGTGTCCCCACACTGTGCCCCGTGTCACCACATCACACATGTGCCCCTTGTCCCCTCACACATGGGCTGTGTCCCCACACTGTGCCCCTTGTCACCTCACACATGTCATGGCTGTGTCCCCACACTGTGCCCCTTGTCCCCTCACATATGTCATGGCTGTGTCCCCACACTGTGCCCACGTCACCTCACACATGTCAGGCCTTTGTCCCCACACTGTGCCCACGTCACCTCACACATGTCAGGGCTGTGCCCGTGTCACCTCACACACGTCAGGGCTGTGTCCCCACACTGTTCCCATGTCACCTCACACGTGACAGGGCTGTGTCCCCCACACTGTGCCCTGTGTCACCTCACACGTGTCAGGGTTGTGTCCCCACACTGCCCCGTGTCACCATTGTGGATGGACCTTACAGGGACCAAACGACTCCTCTGACACCCACAAAGTGCGCCCGTCTTCCTTTCATTACCACAAAATGGAAGGCCCTGTTCACACCTGTGTGCATTTACTGAGGTAAAACGCAGCTTCTCTGTGCAGCAAAAACAATTGAAAAATAGTCCTCCTTTAGGTTAGGGTCACCCTAGTGCGGGGAGACACGTAATCGCACACAGGCGCAGAAAAAACGCAGTGCATGGGCAGCCCATGTAAATGAATTGCCTGCTGTATCCAAGTAAATGCAGCCAGTGCCAGGACTAGGTCATAAGGGCCCAGGGCTAACCTGCCAAATCGCCCCCCCCCCTCCCCAAATATAACATTTCCTCCAATCTCTTTGTGGTGCCCCTGCGACTCACATGATACCACAGTGCTCGGGTGACATTTCTGCCCACCCCTTGTCCCAGTCCTGAACGCAGCCTCTGGGAAACCGCTTTGATGTTAACCAGGCCCACAATCCTATCTTTCCAGAAGTCAGGCTTGCTGCATCTTCAATGTCCCGTTTAAAAATCACACCTTCCATTGAAGTCTGTGGCAGCACAGCAAAAACACACCATGCTTTTTTTTGTGTGTATTTTTTTTTTTCCTAACGCAAAAACGAAGAAAAGCTGATCAGTGTGAAAGCAGCCTTAAACTTCTGCTAAAATAAAAAATTGTCCCCCAAGAGCTTTATGGCATAATGTACAGCAGTGGTCCCCAACCTTTTTGGCACCAAGGATCGGTTCTGTGGAAGAATATTTTTCCAAGGCCCAGTAGGAGGAATCGCGATGTGATCGCATGCGATGCGCACTGCAGTGCGGTGCAAATCACATCCGAACTCTGACATCGCTGCAATGTGAACCAGCCCTAAATGTCCCAGTGTAAAAATATTATTAAAATGCCTCATAATGAAAAAAATGATTAAATGTCCCAGTATAAAAAAAAATATTTAATCGTTTATTTTTTTATTTTTTTATACTGGGACATTTAGGGCTAGATTCAGGTATGTGCGGCGTATCTTCACTCCGGCGTAGTGTAAGCTGTTTACACTATACCACCGCGGCGGCGTAGCGTAAATAGCCCGTCGTAAGTCAAATTGGGCGGGTAGGGGGCGTGTATTATTTAAATTACGCGCGATCCCGCGCCCAACGTACTGCACATGCGCCGATCGTGAATTTATCCCAGTGCGCATGCTCCAAATCACCACGCAAATTGTCAATGAAAATGACGTGAACGTGACTTACGCAAAGTTTTACGCAAACAACGTGAATAAATACGCCGGCACGCCGTCCATACTTAACATTGGCTGGGGTAACATTACGTCAGAGTTACGCTTACGCAAAACAACGTAAAAAAATGGGCAGAACGGGCGTACTCAACATGGGGGGGGGGGAAGGTGCTTTGGGGCAGGGGGGCGCTTTCTTCTTTAGCTCTTTTACAGCGGCCCCCCTCCGTCCCGGGCTTCTTCTGCGCTTTCGGCGGGTGGGTGTGCTGTTCTTCACCACCGTCTGGTTCTCTTCCGCCAGGGGGGGGCGCTTTCTTCTTTAGCTCTTTTACAGTGCCCCCCTCCACCGGGCTTCTCCTCCAATGTCTTTGTCGGTGGGGGGGGGGGGGGGGGGGGGTTCTGTCGCCTTCTTCTTTTCTTCTCTTCTCTTCTTCTTCGATGTTGACACGTCGCTTCCTCCCGCTGTAATGCCGGGTGCGCGGCTCGCACCGACATGTATAGGCCTCTTATGATGTCACAGTCCCAGAATGTTCCGGTGGTACCAGAGAATTCTGGGACGTCATAAGAGGCCTACAGCACTACAAGTCACAGCAACATTAAATACAACCCGACTGCTGGCGCGTTTCGCACTAGTACTGGGCTACAATTTGTTCAGAGTGCGGCTGTCCAGAAACAATTTTTGTTCCTGCTTTGCTAAGTGCATTGCCTGCACCTGAGTTGTCTGCAGCGGAGGATATTCATCTGGGTTCCCACCTGGAGCGGCTACTCCCTTTTCCCGTGTTTTCGCTAGTGTTAGCCCACTGAAGAGCAATCTGCAATGCTCTGAGTTGTGGATTGTTCCTCTGCATCCTCATTTCCAAGGGCTATGGTCCCTGCATTGGTCTTGATGATGTAAGAGCAGCTTAGACCACCAAAGAAGAGGGGAGTAGAGCCCCTGGGACTCTGGTCATGTGGAGAAGCCTGCAGGTGCAGAGGATCAGGTAAGTGAAGGTGCTTTACCATCTCTCCTGGATAATAAAAAGCATTTAACTCTTTAGTGCAAGTACAGCCCCACTACAGGGGAGGATTTTTAGGCTTTCTGGATTTTCCGATGGGAATTGTGTGATGACAGGCTGTTGCCAGAAAATCCGACCGTTTGTATGCTCCATCGGACAATTGTTGTTGGAATTTCCACTAACAAATGTGGGATAGCATGCTTTAAAATGTTCTGATAACAAATGTGTGTTGTTGGATTATCCGATCGTGTGTACAGAAGTCCTTCGGACAAAAATCCAAAGTACAAACACGCATGCTCAGAAGCAATACTAACCATAACACAACATTAGCAGAAGTTGCCCAAAGGGTGGCGCTAAAGAGCTAAAAAAAACAGCTAGTTTTGTGTTTCTTGGCTGATAAGTCTTTGCTGTTTGTATGCAAGACAAGCTCATGGCCAACATGGCCTTCGGACAAAAGTCCTACGCTTTGTCCGTGGAAAATCCTATCGTGTGTACGAGGCTTAACAGTTGCATTCTCGATATGATTTTATTGCATAGTTTCTTTAAATAAAGCCAGTATAGGTAATCATATTTTATACCTGAGAAATGGAGAATTACTGTAGCAGTCGCAGCTACTACAGTGATCGCTGTGGTCCTCTGGGTACTGTACCAAGTAGCTGCCCAAGCAAAGTGTTCTCTGATTGGACAAGGTGGAGATTGTGACGTTGCCACCCTTTCACTTTGTCCATTCAGAAAACACGTTGGGGGGATTTACTAAAACTAGGGTTGTCCCGATACCACTTTTTTAGGACCGAGTACAAGTACCGATACTTTTTTTCATGTACTCGCCGATACCGAATACCGATACTTTTTTTAAAATGTCATGTGACAGTTTTCAAACCACAATACAGACTAAGGATATTTTCTTTAGAATTATGAAGAACTCTAACTCAAGACAAAAAATGAGTAAAAATTAATAAAAATGTTTTATTTGCTTGTCACGCAGTAGTAAAAAACTCAAAGAATTTTCACAGAACATGTTGATAAATACAAAAAAAGTATTCTATTTAGGTATCAGGAGCATTTGCGCAAGTACAAGTACTCCCGCAAATACTCGGTATCGTTCCCGATACCGATACTAGTATCGGTATCTGGACAACCCTAACTAAAACTGGTGCAGTTGTGCAAAGTAACCAATCAGCTTCCAGGTTTATTGTCGGAGATTAATTGAACAAGCTGACGTTAGAAGCTGTGTATTTGTTTTTTATTTGTAATGCAGTGCAGTGTCTTTCTTTTGAAGATGTGTTCCTATGTGATATGAGAGGCTGTAAATTAGTAACCTTTGCTCATGTATATAGAAACCAGTGTCAGTTATGAACTATTCAGCTTTAAACAACCAACCAGAGCACAATCAGTAAACACTCTCTTCTACAGTCTGTCCCATAAGATCCAACACAACCCCCTCAGCCCGCTGCCATCTTGCTTTTCACACTGGATAAAGTTGAATCCAGGCTGTCAGTTACACGACTTGGATACATCTACTCTTCCTGTGACAGCCAGTGGAATTGGTTACAGATGGAAATCGGAGCTTAGCTGGTGACTTTGGATAAAGATTAAAATCGAATATCATTAAAATACATGTTTTGTATAACTAAATTAGAACTCCAGGTTGGTTCTGCACTCTCCCACACCCCTAGTTGCAGTAGTGATGACCGGTCCTCTGAAGTTTGTTTTTCATGTTGCTCTCTGACTAGTCATCTGGCTGCCATTCTCGCTGATATAAGCAGTGGTTGTCGGTCTTGCATTTTATGTGAGGATGTTGGATTGCCGGCTAACATTTTTTGGGGAAGTAAAGAAGATTGGAGCATTGTGGGTTAAGGCAAGTAAGTAATAGATTCCCCATTTTTTGGGGCAACCCAGAGTTCTACTTTAAGCTCACAACGTGGCTCCTGCTCCTCTGTGCAATGGCTTTCCCTGTGAAGTCTAAAGCCCCATACTCGCCATCAGATTTTCTGCAGATTTTTGTCTTTAGATTTACTAAAACCATATAATATGAGGTCAAACCTTAAAGTGGATGTAAACCCAAAAAAATGTTTTTTTATTTTTTATGTCACAATGTAGAGTATAAGATTTCCTATTATCTGTGCCCAGTCTTGCCACACAGAGTTAATCCAGATCTGAGAAATCCTCTTTTATGTTCAGTGAAAATGAACAGCCTTCCAGATAAAACCTCCCTAAATAAAAAAAGTCAGATTTCTCTCTTCTTGCTTTGAGTGAGAGGTTATTTACATATCTAGCTAGGACATGTTTATCATATGTTATGTTTTGTTTACAATAACATGAGGTGATATAACATCATAACACATCCTAGTAATATACAATGCACTTTGGATCACCTCTTGTTATGATAAACACGTCCAAGCTAGATATGTAAATAACCTGTTACTGAAAGCAAAAACAGAGAATCGGACTTTATAATTTGGCAGGTTTTTATCTGGAATTCTGTTAATTTGCACTGAACTTTAAAAGAGGATTACTCAGCGCTGGATTAACTCTGTGTGGCAAGACTGGGCACAGATGATAGGAAATCTTATACTCTACATTGTGACATAAAAAAAAAATATTTTTTTGGGCTTTACATCCACTTTAAGGCCTCGTACACACGAAAATGAAACATAGTTTTCCTTGACGAGTTCCTTGTCAGGCTTGTCGAGAATCTTGACAAGCTTTCTTTGTGTACACACTGTCAAGACAAAATCTCGTCGTTCTCAAACGTGGTGACATAAAACACGTACGACGGCACTATAAAGGGGATGTTTTATTCTACTGGCGCCACCCTTCTGAGCATGTGCAGGTTTCTAAGCATACACACGAACATGTTACTCGTCGAAAACCAGCCCGGCGAAGAACGCGCCGAGGAAATTGAGACTCCCAACGAGGAAAAAGGGAACATGTTCTCTTTTTTTCTCATCGAGTTCCACAACTGTTTACTCGATGAGAAACATACACACACCCGTTTTCCCCGGCAAAAAAGCTCTGCCACCAAGTTTCTTGATGGATTTTGTCGAGGAAAACGGTCATGTGTACGAGGACTGAGAGTTTAAATTTGTATGCAATCAGGTAGGCCCTTGCACTACAAAGTTTTGGTAAATCTGAAGACAAAAATCTGCAGAAAATCTAATAGTGTGTATGGGGCTTAAGGAGTAGTTTATGTTCAAGAAGGGACCTCCTTGCAGGAAAACAAGCAAACAAAATTAGGCGCACCAGGCCTAGTACATTATCCCAGTAACCATTTGAAATTTTCAACATTTTGTCATGTTACAACCAAAAACATAAATGTATTTTTTTGGGACTTTATGTAATAGATCAACACAAAGTGGCACATAATTGTGAAGTGGATAAATAGTTTTCAATTTTTTTTACAAATGAATGTCTGAAAAGTGTGGCGTGCATTTGTATTCAGCCCCCCCCCCCCGAGTCAATACTTTGTAGAACCACCTTTCACTGCAATTACAGCTGCAAGTCTTTTTGGGGATGTCTCTACTAGCTTTGCACATCTAGAGAGTGAAGTTTTTGCAAAAAAGCACAAGCTCTTTTAGATTGAATAGAGATTGTCTGAACAGCAACTTTCAAGTCTTGCCACAGATTCTCAATTGGATTTAGGTCTGGACTTTGACTGAGCTAGAACTATATTCCATTGTAGCTGGCTGTATGCTTGGGGTCGTTGTCCTGCTGGAAGGTGACCCTCCGCCCCAGTTTCAATTTTTTTTGCAGATTCTAACAGGTTTTCTTTTCAGATTGCCCTGTATTTGGCTTCATCCATCTTCCCATCAACTCTGACCAGCTTCCCTTTCCCATGCTGCCACGACCATGTTTCATGGGGTGTCCAGGGTGATGTGCAGTGTTGGGATTCCACCACACATAGTGTTTTTCTTTTTGGTCAAAAAGTTAAATTTTAGTCTCATCTGACCAAAGCGCCTTCTTCCACATGTTTGCTGTGTCCCCCACATGGCTCCTTACAAGCTGCAGATGGAACTTCTTATGGCTTTCTGTCAACAATGGCTTTCTTCTTGCCACTCTTCCATAAAGGCCAGATATGTGGAGTGCAAGACTAATAGTTGTCCTGCGAATAGTTTCTCCCACCTGAGCTGTGGATCTCTGCAGCTCCTCCATAGTTACCATGGGCCTCTTGGCTGCTTCTCTAAATAATGCTCTCCTTGCCTGACCTTTCCTTTTAGGTGGATGGCCATGTCTTTGTAGGTTTGCAGTTGTGTCATATTCTTTCCATTTTCTGATGATGGGTTGAACAGTGCTCCGTGAGATGTTCAAAGCTTGGGATATTTTTTTTATAACCTAACCCAGCTTTAAACTTCTCCACAACTTTATCCCTGACCTTTCTGATGTGTTACCTTGGCCTGCATGATGCTGTTTGTTCAATAAGGTACTCTAACAAATCTCTGAGGGCTGCACAGAACAGCTGTATTTATACTGAGATTAAATTACACACAGGTAGACTCTATTTACTAATTAGATGACATCTGAAGGCAATTGTTCCATTAGAATTTAGTTAGTGGTATCAGAGTAAAGGGGGCTAAATACAAATGCACACCTCACCTTTCACATACTTATTTGTAAAAAAAAAAATTGAAAAAAACATTTATTTCCCTTTCACTTGACAATTATGTGCCACTTTTTGTTAGTCTATCACATAAAATCCCAATAAATAAATTTACGGTTTACATGACAAAATGTGGAAAATTTCAAGTGGTATGAATACTTTTTCAAGTCATTGTATATGATTGGAAGATGAAAAGATTTGCTTTGAATATTAGGACACAAACAGCTAGGGTGCTGAAAATTGGTAATCTTTTAGGGTTTTAATTAGGGTTGTCCCGATACCAGTATCGGTATCGGGACCGATACCGAGTATTTGCGGGAGTACTTGTACTCCCGCAAATACCCCCGATGCCTGAATAGAATACTAACCCCCCGCCGCCGCCGCATACCGCAAAGCCGCCGCTGCATTAATCCCTGTGCATTACAGGCAGCTTCGTTTGAATACTTGTAATCGCCGCCGCGCCATGTATAGACACTCTCCTTCTCGGGATTGGACGGATCCGTCCAATCTCGAGAAGGGGAGTGTCTATACATGGTGCGGCGGGGATTACAAGTATTCAAACAAAGCTGCCTGTAATGCGCGCTGTAATGCACGCTGATTAACACGGCAGCAGCAGCGGCGGTGGTGGCATCATCTACTACAAGGTATGGGGGACATGGCTGCAATATGTGGGGGGACATGGCTGCAATATGTGGGGGGACATGGCTGCAATATGTAGGGGGACATGGCTGCAATATGTGGGGGGACATGGCTGCATCTATGGGGGGACAGGACATGGCTGCATCTATGGGGGGACAGGACATGGCTGCATCTATGGGGGGACAGGACATGGCTGCATCTATGGGGGACAGGACATGGCTGCATCTGTGGGGGACATGGCTGCATCTATGGGGGACAGGACATGGCTGCATCTGTGGGGGACATGGCTGCAATATGTGGGGGGACATGGCTGGATATATGTGGGGCTAGATATATGTGGGGGGACATGGCTGCAATATATGTGGGGGGACATGGCTGCAATATATGTGGGGGGACATGGCTGCAATATGTGGGGGGACATGGCTGCATTTGGGGACACATTTACAAAAAGTATCGGTATTCGGTATCGGCGAGTACATGAAAAAAAGTATCGGTACTTGTACTCAGTCCTAAAAAAGTGGTATCGGGACAACCCTAGTTTTAATATATATAAACAGTAGGGGTGCAACGGATCACTGCCGATCCGTGATCCGAACGGGTCACCCCCATCGGATCGCTGTGCGATCCGCGGATCGCCACCGCGGGCATAGAATTAGGAAAGGCCGCGGCTTCGGCCTAGCTCCGGAGCCGCGGCCATCTTGGTACACCCGGCGGCGTGTGTGCGCCTCGAGCGCGGGCTCCTCCTCTGTTGGTGTAAACGGAGGAGGAGCCCGTGCTCGAGGCGTACACACACGCCGCTAACGGGGTAACTGCAAGTACTACGGGGGTGGGGCTCACTGTGCTGTACTATGGGGCTCACTGTGCTGTACTATGGGGCTCACTGTGCTGTACTATGGGGCTCACTGTGCTGTACTATGGGGCTCACTGTGCTGTACTATGGGGCTCACTGTGCTGTACTATGGGGCTCACTGTGCTGTACTATGGGGCTCACTGTGCTGTACTATGGGGGTCACTGTGCTGTACTATGGGGGGGGTCACTGTGCTGTACTGGGGGGGGGTCACTGTGCTGTACTGGGGGGGGGTCACTGTGCTGTACTGGGGGGGGGGTCACTGTGGTACTGGGGGGGTCACTGTGCTGTACTGGGGGGGGTGGTCACTGTGCTGTACTGGGGGGGGTGGTCACTGTGCTGTACTGGGGGGGTGGTCACTGTGCTGTACTGGGGGGGTGGTCACTGTGCTGTACTGGGGGGGGTGGTCACTGTGCTGTACTGGGGGTCACTGTGCTGTACTGGGGGGGGGGGTCACTGTGCTGTACTGGGGGGGGTCACTGTGCTGTACTGGGGGGGGGGGGGGTGGTCACTGTGCTGTACTGGGGGGGGGGGTCACTGTGCTGTACTATGGGGGTCACTGTGCTGTACTAGGGGCGGTCACTGTGCCTGTACTAGGGGGGGGGGGGGGGTCACTGTGCCTGTTCTAGGGGGGGGGGGGGGGCACTGTGCCTGTTCTAGGGGGGGGGGGGGGGGGGGGGTCACTGTGCCTGTTCTAGGGGGGGGGGGGGGGGGGGTCACTGTGCCTGTACTAGGGGGGGGGGGGTGTCACTGTGCCTGTACTACGGGGGAGGGGGGGTCACTGTC
Organism: Rana kukunoris; assembly: GCA_029574335.1. NCBI lineage: Eukaryota > Metazoa > Chordata > Amphibia > Anura > Ranidae > Rana > Rana kukunoris. The sequence continues at coordinate 308,104,203 of CM056053.1, forward strand.
TGCCTGTACTACGGGGGAGAGAGATGTGGATATTACAGTGGGGGAGATTTTTTTTTTTTTGCTGATCCGATCCGTGACTCCTGATCCGAGGATCGATCCGATCCGTGAGTTTTTTGATCCGTTGCACCCCTAATAAACAGTCTATAAAAATTCTCAAGCACTCCATCGGTGGAATAGATTGTCCCAGCTCTTGTTAGAACATTTGGTATGCACAGAGATGTGAATAAATATATGTGAAATAACTACTGAATCCATAAATTAACCAGTATTGGTTATCCAAATCTAATATTTTTCACGATTGTACTTTAGTCCGATGTATGCAACAAATGCATCTCTATATAGAGAACAGCTGTGCAGTTTGTACTGCCGCTCTGCTCTCTGTCTCTATCTCGCCCTTGGTTGTTTTAGAAACAGTAATTGGAATTGACAAACCAGAAAAAGACTGTGTGCACAAGCCCAAATCTGTCACCAAAAAGGACATGTAACTGTATACTAGATAAAACAAGCCATTATGTCTGCTGATACAATATTATATTTATAACATGCCTCTAAATGTAATGTTTTTGCCATTCAGAATACCGTACATATATCGTTAGTATTCCAAGTCTGAGCAGGATTGAGAGCTTTTTAGTTCATATTTTCATATTATGTAGTTTATATTTTATACAAGAGAAAAACTGTCAATCTTCCTGTGGCTTTAACATCTACAGTAGCCATGAGCATCCCTATCCTGCTCTCCAATATGAAGGAATAAGGGTTATGGTCCCCATTCGCATTTGAGTTTGACTGTCGGAGCATTTTCAAACTTGAGCATTTTTGTTTAAGCAAATTGAAATCCTAGTTCGTAGGTAGAGGAGATGTAAGAAATCCGCTTGTTATGTTCTTTTTCAGGTGCTCCTATTGAAGTGTGTATGTGCCAAAAATGTGTGACTCTGCACCAAAGAAGCTCATTAACTTTTTCGAGCTTTGAGTGACACAATGTTCTGGTGTGAGTGTCATAGGAATCCTAAAGCAGTAATAAAGCCAAAAGAAAACATTACATTTCAGCACACCAGATGTATCAGTTTGCAGAAGACAAACTATTTAACACTAAACACAAGGCCTCACTAAAATCACAACAGTAAAATCAGTCTGTATATGCAATAAAGCATGCTTGTTATACTCATTGTGGAATCTAAGGGGTTAATCCTCTGCATTGCGTAAAAAGGCTATTTGGTCCTGTCTTCTCTGAGCCTCCTCTTTTACTGTCCTCAATCCATCTGCTGATAGTACAGAGCCCTTGGAGGCATTTTGCACATGCTCAGTTTGGTGTGTATTGCTATAGATTTTTGTTTTTTTGGGAGGTTGCATTTGATTAGCAAAGGCCCAATCAGCTCTGTCAAGACAGAGGGTCAGGGGTCATGTGGCCTCATAGGACAATCGAAGGAGAATGAAAACTCATCCTACAATCTTTAACCAATGCTCGGCTTGACACTGAAGTCACAAAACTGCAATATACTGCTGATGAGAAAAGGTATTCAGCAGTTTATATTTACTAACATAATTGCATTTCCATGTTCTGTGTACTGTAAAAGACCAGATATAGTGAATGTAGAGTGCTGGGATTAGGAACATTTCAAGTCTCTCTTTGGACTTGGCTCTTTAATGTACAAGTGATGCCTTTACTAAGTGCTGGGAGTACACTATCGCTATACATTTGGTGCTCTGCCACTGGATCTTCTGGTCTTAGCTCCAGCAGCTGCAGTGGTGTGCAACTGCTGTGCCTGCTCTTTCCTCCCTCCTGCCTAATCGCAGCGTGTCTACAAAGCCTTCTGTGAATGGACAGCAGAGCAGAAGGGCAGGCAGAGATGCTGTGTATGACAAGACAGTATCCCTTCTGTCAACGCGCTGGGAGTGAAGAGACCGCTGTACTCCTGGAGCTCAGTAAAACTGTTGTATGTGAAGAGATAAGTCCAAGAGGTGGCATGCAGGGGGAGGGTGCCTGCCGCCGTCATTTTACTATACGGCGGTAGGCAATTGGTTAAAAACCTCCATAGGCATAGGCAGGGCTTTAAAAATGTCTACAGGTTGCTAGTTTAGAGTTACAAAGGAAGTCTGGTGCTAGAATTATTGCTCTTACTCAGGCGTTTGTGGTGATACCTTACATGTGTGATGCGGACACCGTTTACATATGTGGGTGTGACCTACGTATGTGTTCACATATCCTTTGCTATAACAATACAGCATTACAGGTCCTCTTTATGGAGAGATCTGGGGTCTAAAATATCCTTTCCTCTACCCTTAAAAGCAAAAAATGAATAAAAATGTAACCCTCCCGCCACTTCTAAATTACCGGGGTTATGGCATCTACCTGCAGCCATAACCTTGGTATTTAATGTCAAAGTAATGACGTATTTTCCCAGTTAGGCAGTCGGTATGTGCCCATAATCGTTCACATATGATATAAATGGTGATTGGTGTCATGGTAATTGTCGTGCAAAAATCCTTTTTTTTTTATTCTATTTCTGTAGCGTAGAAAAAAAGGTCAAAAATTTCACTTGATCACAATGTCAACAAAGTTGTTATGAATTAATTCATAACTGCTGTGTTGCTGTGCTGTGATTGGCCTACAGCTATCACATAATACCTGGGCCTATCGCAGCACCCTGTACAATTGTTAAAAATGTCATTAAAAACTATTATTATTGTTATTTTTTTAAACATACTTGGTTCTATTCACAAAAGGAACTCGCATGTGATATTGCTTAAAGCGGAGTTTCACCCTAAAAAACAACTATGTACCATGCCATCCTGCATATTAGCGTCAGCTACAGTATGCCTATATTTTATTTTTTTGCGCTGTACTTACAGATTAAACTATTTGTCTGTTTCAGGCTACCGCGGGGTAATAGGCGTTCCTATCAAGAGGGGAACATGATTGACGGCCGGCTATGGCGCGTCACGCATTCCGAAAATAGCCGGAGTAGACTCGGCTCTTCACGGCGCCTGCGCACAGACTAGGAGCTGACTGCGCAGGTGCCCGTGTAGGACTCGGCTCTTCACGGCGCCTGCGCAGTCAGCTCCTAGTCTGTGCGCAGGCGCCATGAAGAGCCGAGTCCTACTCCGGCTATTTTCGGAACGCGTGACGTGCCATAGCCGGCCGTCAATCATGTTCCCCTCTTGATAGGAACGCCTATTTCCTGCCCGGAGTCTGAAACGAAAAAAACAGATTAAACTGTAAGTACAGCACCGAAAAAAAAAATAAAGGCATACTGTAGCTCACGCTAGTATGCTGAATGTCAGTGGAGACAAAGATTTTTTATTTTTTTAGGGTGAACCCCCTCTTTAAATATTGTATGCGATCCTGAAACTGTTTCAGTAAAATAATTCACTTTACCGTTTTGCAGTATTTACTGCAAAATGCAGAAAACACTTGGTAAATACATAATGAAAAGGTGTTAAACTCCATTCATAGGAGGAAAAAAAATAATTAAATGCATGGGGAAATTAGATAGTGGTCTAGGCATTCAGTATTTGTGGAATGTGTACTAATTTTTAGCCTCTTCCCAACTGCGATATAGTGAAAAATTGCCGGGAGGGCATCCATGTACATCCTCCCGTGCATGTGCTGCCAGTTTTCCCTGTGACCGACAAGTCCATGAGACTCAGCTCTGATCACAAATCAGAGTAAGGGACTGATCCTGGCCCCTTCCCACATGATCAGCTGTCAGCCAATAACAGCTGATGTAAACAGAAGCTGGTAATCAGTCTTTTTTTTTTCCCCTCACGCTGACAACATGAGGAGAAAAAAATAAGCAGATTACCGGCTTGTGTAAACGGGACATCAGTCCCGGACACTATACACACACACACACACACTGCAGCTAAGCAGTGGCCATCAGTGCTTCCTATGTTTGCCCATCAGTGCTGCCAATTAGTGCTGCCTATCAGTGCCCTTTAGTGCCGCATATCAGTGCAGCCTCATCAGTGCCTCCTGATCATTGCCTATTGGTGCAGCCTATCAGAGCTCCCTGATGACAGCTGAACGTAAAAAATAAATACAAATTCCAGCAATTAAAAAAAATATGCCCACTCCTTAACTACTGGTAATAAATACACCGGCTACCACCAGGCGTTACATTGCTGCATGTTTTCACTACCAAAATACTGCATGACTTCCTTAAAAAAACTCTATGCAGTATTTTTTTAACAGAAAGGTGTTTTTATTCACAAAACAGCATTACAAGATATGCATTAATCGACAAAAGGTTGGCAGAGAACCGGTAACAGTCAGAAACAAGCATCATCAGCGTTTGCAGATACTAAAACAACGGATGATCAAAAAAGGGGAAATAATAAAAAATAAAATAAAATAAACAGAGTCCCCGTAGTGCGCTAGGGGAAATGACCACCGCCCCTGCGCCTAATCCTCACAAATCCAACCAGAACCCGTGAGTAACCCAGCAGTTGGTCGAATCAGGCGGCGCCCCGGGAGAGAGGGGAGGGGCAACGGCCCCCATGCCAGACGGGGGGGGAGTCCATCTCTAGTCCCCCACCCCCCGGCCCCCCACCCCCCCGCATCCACCCAGGCCGACCAGACTTTATCGTACTTAGCAGGGCAACGCCTACTCTCATACGTGAGTTTGTAAAGGGGCAAAGCCGAGTTCACCGCCTTCCTCCAGGACCCAAGGGTGGGAGGTCCCACCGACTTCCACCGTAGCAGTATCTCCCTCCTAGCATAAAACAGTGAGAAGGTAATACATAGTTTAGTATATCTGTCTCCCTCAACCTCACCCAGATGACTCAGAAGGAGCACCATGGGGTCCAACGGCACCCTGGTCCCTCCTATGTCACTAAGCCTCTCTGCTACCCCCGCCCAGTACGGCCGAAGCTTCGGGCAGTCCCAAACCATGTGCCAGAAGGTCCCCACCCCGACCCCGCATCTGGGACAGCTCGGATCCAGATGTGGGTATATGCTGGCCAGTCTTTGAGGGGTGAAGTAGGCCCTATGTAGGAATTTGAGCTGGATGAATCTGTCTTTAGCTGCTATCATAGACGGGATATAGGTGGAGACACATTCCTCCCATTCCTCCTCCCCCAAGGCTGGAATGTCCCCCCTCCATCTATCCATTACCCGGGTAAGTGTAACATCGTGGCCCACCGTCAGATACATGTACAGAGTGGAAAGGGGCTTTCCCATTGCGGTCGACGTCAACAGTCGCTCGATTGAGTCAGGTTCCAGGGTCAGTGTGTCCGGGAATTGGGCCCTCATTGCATGTCTCAGCTGGTAGTATTTAAACTCGAGGGAGTTAGGGAGGGAGTACTGTCGTCTCAGCTCTTGAAAGGGCTTGATCCGACCGTTTGCTATGACATGTTTTAGGGCGGTGATCCCGCGTCTAGCCCACTGTGAGGGTTCAGGCAGGTCGCAGAGGTGAGGCAGGTTGGGGTTACCCCATAGTGGGGTGTGTGGAGAGATAAGATTTGGTGTAGAGTAAATAGCTCTGGCCACCCGCCACACTCCAACAGTCGTCTTCATGGACGCCGTCAAAGGGTGAGGGGCACCGGGGCCCCTGTACACCAGATTGGACAGTGCAGCATACGATCCCAGTATTGCCGCCTCAAGTCTCACCGCAGGATTCTGTCTGGGCTGGGAGAACCACCAGCGTACCGTAACTAGGACAGCCGCCCAATAATACAATAGAAAATTTGGGAGAGCCAGCCCACCCCCCGATAAGGGGAGATATAGTATCTGTCTCGCCACCCTGGGTGGCCTCCCAGCCCAGATGAAAGAAGTCAGCACCCCCTCCAGTCGTCTAAAGAAGGATCTGGGAATGTGGGAAGGGGTATTGCGAAAGAAATATAAGAACTTTGGGAGGAACACCATTTTGAGCAGGTTCACTCTGCCAACTGGGGTCAGTGGAAGGGTGCGCCAAGCCGTGCATTTGACAGCGAGGTGAGAAAGGAGAGGCTGTACGTTCCTCTCGATGTATTCCTGTGTGGTGTTGCTAATCCGAATACCTAGATATGTGAACTCGCCCACCCACTGGAGGGGGGTGCCAGTATCTATCCTTGGGAGCGAGGGGTGTAGTGGGAAGAGAACAGACTTACCCCAGTTTATGCGGATTCCTGAGAACCGTCCGAATTCCTCAAATAGGTCAAGTGCTCTCTGTAGCGACTGAGAGGCGTCTGCTAGATAAAGTAGGGTGTCGTCCGCATAAAGCGACACCTTCTCCTCTATATCCCCCACCGCTACACCCCTGACCCCGGCCTCAGCCCTCAGGGCAATGGCAAGGGGCTCAATTGCCAGGGCAAACAGTCCCGGCGATAGCGGACAACCTTGGCGGGTGCCCCGGCCCAAGGGAAAAGAAGCCGAGAGGAGGCCATTCGTGCGGACCCTAGCCCTGGGATCAGCGTAAAGCATCCCCAACCATGCCAGGAAATTTGGCCCAAAGCCGAACCGCCCAAGGACACCCCACAAGAACTCCCACTCCACCGAGTCAAAGGCTTTTTCGGCGTCTAGGGACGCCACTACCCCCGCCGACTCCGTTCGCGCCCTGTCCATATGCGTGAAAAGCCTTCTAATGTTAATGTCCGTACCCCTACCCGGCATGAATCCCGTTTGGTCTGGGTGCACTAAAGCAGTTATAACAGTGTTTAGCCTCCTGGCCAAGACCTTGGCCAGGAGTTTCGCATCAACGTTTATCAGTGAGATGGGGCGGTATGAGGAGCACAAGGCCGGGTCCTTACCTGGTTTAGGGATCACCACTATCACTGCCTCACTCAGGGAATGTGGGAGCTCCTGCACCCTCTGCGCCTCTGTCAGCATGCCGAGCAGTTTGTCCGTCAAGTCATCAGAGTATTGTTTGTAAAATTCCACTGGTATACCATCGGGGCCCGGCGACTTACCCGATTGGAGGGTCTTGAGAGCTTTCAAAAGTTCGTCCGCAGTTATGGGGGCGTCAAGCAGCTCGCGGTATTTAGTGGTCAGGACTGGGATGTCAATGGGATCTAAATAGGAGGCCAGTTCGTCACTAGAGTACCCAGCCCTGGAGCTGTAGAGGTTTTTATAGAAGGAGACGAAGCAGTCGTTTATCTCATCAGGGGCATACAGTAGGTCTCCCCCCACACCCCGTATGCAGGGCACGCACATCCCCCCGGATTGTTCCCGTGACAACCAGGCCAGGAGCTTCCCGGACCTCTCCCCCTGCTCGAATATACGCTGCGATTGGGCGAGTAAGCGTTTCTGGGTGAGAGAGGTGCGAACACGCACTACCTCTCCAGTCAGGGACTGAAGTGCGTCATAGTCACAGGGATCCCTGGAACGGACATACTGCGCCTCCTGCAAAGCTGCCCTCCCCTCAGCACCCACCAACTCAGCTCTCCTCTCCCTCCGGACCCTAGCTATTATTGAATGATACCGACCCCGCGTGTATGCCTTAAAAGCATCCCACACTGACAATGCTCCGGCCGAGCCGGGATTAACCGCCCAGTACTCCTGCAGCGCTTCCCTATAGTGACCATCCACCGCTTCGTCCGACACCCAGAACCTGGATAGCCTCCATAGAATCGTGCCCGGGGCCGAGGAGATCTCCACCGTCAGGAGAAGCGGCGCATGGTCTGAGATGCCCCTAGGAAGAATCCTAATGTCCTGAACCTTAGGCAATGCAAGGGCCCCCAAGTACGCCAGGTCTATTCTAGAGAAGGACCTGTGAGATGCAGAGTGACAGGTGTAGGCCCTGGAGTGAGGATTCCTCCAGCGCCACACGTCCGTCAGTCCAAACAGTTCCGCCCACTCCACCAGACCAGAGTGGGAAGGTCCACTTGGGGACATCCTGTCCAAACTCTGGTCCGGGACCATGTTAAAGTCTCCCATTATGATCAAGTTGTCACTAGCAAAATCGGCTATCTCCGAGGTGACCCGATGTAGAAGAGAGATCGATGCAGGAGGGGGCAGGTATAGCCCTGCTATAGCCAACCTCATGGACCGGATCTGTGCATGAATTATTACATATCTGCCATCCGAGTCAAGTACCAAGTTGAGCAGCCTAAAGGGAAGGGACTTGTGCACCAGGATGCTAACTCCCCTGGCAAAGTTTGAATAGGTAGAGTGATAGTGATGTCCAATCCAGGGTTTTTTCAGGGCCAGCGTTTTACTACCCACCAGGTGGGTCTCCTGGAGGATACAAATATGTGGGCTGTGGGCCTTAATGAATTGAAATACCAGCGACCTCTTCGTCGGAGAATTTAGACCCCTAGTGTTCCATGACAGTATGTTAAGGGCTGACATATTCGCACTCGGGGGGACTTAATGCAGGATGAAAAGGGCGCCCACCCCCTGAGACCACTCTCTTGACTCGGACTGGACAGCCAAAACACATACCTGACACTGACTTGCGTAATGCATATTCAGAACTTACTTGCAAGACACTGTTTTGTAAAAATCTAAAATAAAACACAAACCGTAAACCATCCCCAACGCGGGAACCCTCCCCTCCCCCCACCCCACACAACCCCTTAAAACTGAGGCATGTTTCCATCCCAAAACCAAAAAATCAGCTCGCCAGCTGCAAAGGGGGGTCCTGTGCAAGAGCCGCTCTCAACCCCTCGCAAGTTCAGCGGGGCTAAGGAGTGAGTTGCGCTATGTCCTCCTAGCTGTAGCATCCGCCGGTGTATATCTCAGACTGTCAGGGAAAAAAAAAAAAAAAAAAAAAAAGGGGGGAGAAAAATTCCCCAAGAAAAAGTGGGTGTATGCAAATGTAGATTCCCTCCAGTATGAAAGGGGAAAAAGTTAACCATCAACTCGGAAGGGCCTCAGGCCTGTCTATCAGATCCTTCGGTCGACAGGAAGTCTCAGCTTCGGAATTCTCCCGGTTCGTCTAACCGGGGGCACCATCTTAATGTTCCACATGTGGGGAGTGCCCGGGCTCGCCACGAAGGAGGCCACAGCAACAACGGGCACAACGGTTGCAACAGACGCTGCGTATAATGCTCGTCAGGCGAGTCCAGGCACGGGGCCCAGTGAAAATTAAAGGTCGTCAGTGAAGTACTCCCATCTCAAGCTCTTGAATGGTGGTCGCGAGGCAGGGACTCCAACCAGGCAGAAGCCTCTCTCGGAGAAGTGAAGAAGCGGGTCGTCTCACCATCCTGGACCCTCAGGCGGGCTGGGAAGAGAACGCTGTATCGGATGTTGCGGGCCCTCAATGCAGCCTTCACATGATCAAATGATTTCCTTAACTTCTGCGTTTCTATAGAGTAATCAGGGAAGATCATCAATTTGTTGTTCTGGAACCTCAAATCCCCCACCGCCCTGGATGCACGAAGGACCTCATCCCTATCTCGGAAATTGAGGAGTTTGAGGATAAGTGTGCGGGGGGGAGCACCCGGAGGACCAGGCCTGGGCGGGATCCTGTGAGCCCGCTCCACTGCATAATGAGGGGACAGACGTGCGTCAGGCAAAAGGTCGCGGAGCATGTCCTCTACAAAGCACGTCGGATTATTGCCCTCCGTGCCCTCCGCCAGGCCAACTATGCGCAAGTTATTGCGTCTATTTCTGTTCTCGGCATCTTCAGCTCTGTACTCCAGGGCTTTGACCTTGGTTTGAAGCGAGTGGAGTGTCGCACTGTGTTCTGCGACTATATCCTCTGCGTTGCCGACTCTCTGTTCAGTTTCTGTCACCCTGGACCTGAGCTTATCCATGTCCTGCCTGATGAGGCCAACATCCATTTGAACCGCCTCTATTTTAGCCGTGAGTGTGGACTGACACGTGGCTATGGCCGCCATAACTTCTGCCAGCCAAGGGGGCCTCCCTCCCTCTGCCTCCATTGGGCCTGTCTGCGACGCCCTGTGACGGCTGCGAGTGGCCCGAGGGGTATCCAGGGGGTCCGGCGTCTGCTGGGGGGACTCTGGGATAGGAGGGAATTTATATTTTTTCCCCTTACCACCCGCTGTACCTGACCGGCCGCGCCTCATCCAGTTGTCTCTACGATCGCGATGGAGGCCCCCAGACGCCCCGGCCCCGCGGTCCTTGTTCCGAGTGAGGGTCAGGTTCCCGGGAAGCGCTGGTGATAGGCAGCCGTGGAGGGGAGAACAGAGTCTAGCAGGCAGCACTCCCGTGCAAACAAAACAGTATCACCCCCCAGGTGTGGAGACTCCAAGGTCGCAGCTCCCAATGAGGGGGGGAGCCAGAGCAGGGGGGGGGGGGAGGCGGAGGTAGCTGGCAAACTTTCGGAGCCGCCTGTGTGCTGGGCGGGGTCGTGGCCACCGGGGGTCCACGAGTTGTAATCGAGGCCGCGGCTTCGTTAGGGCCTAGTTATAGTCTCGTGAGGAAGGGCAGGAGCGGGCCCAGGAGGACACCAGCGGCGGCCCCCCGGATCCGGAACAGTGTCCGAGGATGACAGCTCTCCCCTGTCTGTGCGCCGGGCGCGTCCACAGCGCCGGAGGTCCGCAGGCGAAAATCGAGGCCGCGGCCTCGTTGCGGCCTAGCGCAGGTTCCGTGAGGATGTGCAGGAACGAGAGGTGAGATGCCCGCGGGGGTCCCCCGGCAGCGGATCGGCGGCACAGGATGTCAGGTCTCCCCCACCAGAGCAGGATGCGGTTACTGGAGGCCCGGGGCAGGCCCGATCCGCGCTCCACGTGAGGGGGGCCAGGCCGGACCGGGAGAAGGCCGGAGGGCTCCCACCGCAGCAGAGCCAAGGAGGAGGGATCCGCCGATCGGCTCCCCAGGTTCACAAGACTGCAGGGTGTCGCTGGGAGTCAGCAGAACAGCAATCCCGAGCCGATGGCTCGGATGATAGATTGGATGCCAGCGGAGCTCAGAGGTCAGCTTCTGCTCACAGCGCCATCTTGGACACGCCCCCCCTCTATGCAGTATTTTAGTAGCATTTTTTTAGTGTATGCCAAAAACTTTTTGAAAAATGCAAGTGGTGTCTTGCTGCATATTCGGATGCGGTTAAGATACCGCTTTGTGAATGGAGTCCACTGTCATAATCAATGTCCCTGATCACTGCCACACCAGTCATACAATGAGGCTGTTCTGCACTGGTGACAGCATGTAAAACATAAACGTAAAAAAAAAAAAAAATTAAATTTCTTAATTTTCCAAAAAATTGTAACAAAAAACGTGCTGTGCCTCTTACTAAATGAATAAGGCTGCCTACTTTCCAAAAATGGGTCATTTGGGAGGAATTTGCACTTTAGGGCCTCAAGATTCTCTGTCAGTAATTGATCAATTTTCAAATATCCCATAGTTTGTAGATTCGATTTCGATTTGATTTTATTAAATATATTTTATAAAAGAAAGTAGAAAATTATTTTTGTTTTTGTTGTTTTTTTTTTTTTACATTTTCAGTCTTTTTTTCGTTTATGGGCTCTTTCACACGGGCGGCCCGATCAGTTCTGCCTGCCAGTTTTTTTATGTGGACCTGAATGGGCGCTCCGTGCTCCTCTATGGAGCCGCGGATCGGAGCGGGTACGGATGTCAGCGGTGACATGCCCGCTGACATCCGACCCGATCCGATCCGCCAAAGTGTGACGGAGAAAAAAACTACTTTTCTATCCGTTGATTGGATCGGGTGAACACGGACAGACGATCCGTGTTCATCTGATTTCCCCCCCCCCCCCCAATCGGGGAGAGCGGAGAAAAGACAGGGCGGTCCCTGCACAGTGTGCGGGGACCGCCCTATCATCCGACGGCTCAGCGGGGATCAACGGAGCGATCCCCGCTGAGCAAGCAGAGGTTCACGGTGCGGATCATTACTGATCCTCCCTATATCACAAAAAAAAAAAACAGCGGTTATTATGAACCACCAAAAGACAGCTTGATTTGTGTAAATATAATAAAAAAATATTTTGCGTACAGTTTTGCATTATCGCGCAATTGCTAGTTAACAAATAGCGCGGTTCTGAATAGAAAAAAATGGGGGTCAATAAAGAGGAGGTCCAGCCCCCCCAGCACGAAAAATGTAAAGTCTGCAGCTACATACAGTGTCCAGGGAGCCCGCAAGGTCGACACCGCTGCTGATCTTCGGATCGGCTGTCGGGTGCATTCGCCGCTATTCCTGGTGTGGGAGCCCGGCAATGAAGCCTTTCGGCTTCACAGTTGGTTCCCTACTGTGTGGCGATGGTACCTGTTCCCCACCTTTCCCCTGAAAGGTGGCAAATATAGATAAGCATTAAGGAGACGGATAAGCATTAAGAATCAATGGCACCCCAAACATTTGCTAAAAAGCAGTGTGTTTTGCCTGCAGGTCTTGGAATGCATATGATTTAGGATGTGTTCCTCAACCTGCACATGTGTGAACCTAGACTTGGTTGCTTAATCTGTTAACAAAACTCAGTCTGCCTCCTGAGACCCAATTATTCCTCCACATCCGGGATGTCCGTTACACAAGTCAGACACAACTGTCCTGCCTGTGACAGTCCTGTGTCACAGATGTCTGCATACACCAGAGGAAGTGGTTAGAGATAAAGATGAGGGATTAGACTTGGACTTTTGACTAAAAATTCTAAATTTGCATTTCAATAATAGTGTATGATTTGTATGCTTACTCCGGACTAGCCCAGAAAAAGAAATAATTTTTGCCCCTTCCTTCCTAGCATATACAGATTATGAAGTTTGTTTTTTCTTCCAGTACTAATACAGAGAAATTCTTACACTCATTTTAAGTCCTGCAGCCTTCTCCCCCCACAGGTTTCATGACAACTAGGCCTCTTTTCTTTTTTTTTTTCCATTCATGTCATTGTGCAAAATGCAGGTATTGTACATGATGATGTCAGAGGGCCCACACACCTTCTGGGACAGGAGAGAGGATGATCTGGGCACTGGATGCAGCAGGAATTCAGGCTAACCTTACAGGTTGTACTGTACTTTTGTACTGTGGCAGAATGGCTCCCCTGGGCGAGCCGCCATAACTGAGGTGTTCAGTTGCCTCCTCAAAGCCTTTTTTTTTCTCTTTGCTGGGAGTTGTAGTACCTCCTAGGGGCAGTGACAGGTAATCCTGGGTTGTGTAGTCCTTCTAGGGGGCAGTGACGGGACATGCTGGGGGTTGTGGTCTCTCTAGGGGGCAGTGACAGGTAATGCTGGGAGTTGTAGTCCTTCTAGGGCAGTGGTTCTCAATTCAGGGGTCAAATTACAATTTGCCAGGGGTCACCAAACCCGGGCTGTTCCTGAAGCACGCATCACTCTCCCAGCCTTTTCATGGCCGCCCACTCAGCCTATTTGCAGCTTCCCAGTTCACGGCATGGATGGGGGCGGAGACTAGATGTCAGCTGACTGGTGAGGAATGTGAAGTGGGAGGGGCTGAAGGAGACCCCATCTCCTGATTTCAGCATAGGGGGTCACTGCTGCGAGACACCACAAAGAGACACAGTAAGTAACATTGCCTGTGATTATAGTTGCCATTAAAAGTCCTCACTACAGTTCTCAGATCAGCAGATGACCTTGATCAAGAGCACCTAAGTTGGCTGATCAGAACTTCCCCCAGCACTGCTACTCTTCCCCCCCCCCCCACCCCCTTAAAAAGGAGTGAGAGAAGGAATAAAAAGAGAGAATACATGGAAGGGAGAGGATAGAGGGGGAGAAACAAAGAAAAAGGGAGAGAACAAGAAGGATGGATAAAGAGAGAGCGTGGGGGGACAAGAAAGGATAGCCAGAGATAAAAGGGAAAGAAAGGAGAACAAAGAGAAAGAGTGGTACATCCTAAAATGTGGAGTGGAAGGGACTAAGGGAGCGCTAAATGTCTGTGGGTTAGGGGTGCAAATTACTTGCCTTGGGTGCTGACAACCCACGCTACGAAAATAATTTTACTGTTGGGGGTCCCCACAACTTGGGAAATTTTATTAAGGGGTCACGGCACTAGAAAGTTTGAGAACCACTGACCTAGGGGGCAGTGAAAGGACATGCCTGGAGAAATAGTCTCCTCTAAGGGACAGTCGCAGAACATGTTGGGGGGGTTGTAGTCCCTCTAGGGGGCAGTGACGAGACATACTGGGACTTGTAGCCCCTCTAGGGGCAGTGACAGGACATGCTGGAAGTTGTAGTCCCTCTAGGGGGCAATGAATGGACATGCTAGGAGTTGTCGTCCCTGTAGGACTCCCGTGCCTCTCTCCTCCTCAAAGCCTTTTTTTTTAACCCCAAAAAGCCTGTACACCAAGTGTAGTCAAAACAGTTTATGGACCAAGTTGCCGAGGTACTACTTTGTTTACATGCTTGAGGAATGGAAAAATTGAAAATGTAAGCGCTGTATTGTTTCTTATTACTTCCTGTCACCTGCTTTAGTAACATTGCCATACCAGTGTGATCAGCATGTCTGCTACGGGTTTGATTTACTAAAGGCAGACTGTTCACTTTGCATTTTTCCCAGAGCTTGGTGAATGAGGTGAAGCTCTGACTTCTATTGTCTCATCACATGCATGTGATTGCAGAGGCAAACTTCACCGCATTCACTAAGCTCTGGGGCAAATTCCTTTCCTGTTTGCCATTAGTGAATCCACCTAATTGCTATCAGTTGCTTCATTCTTGCTGTTATCCAGATGCAGCTTTTCATTGTTTTATAGCTGTGGTGTGTCAGATCACCCTGGCTGCTTCTCATCAGTAATCTGTTGATCTCATACTCCTGTTTTGTAATACAGGAACTGTATTCTCCAACACACCTTGTAGGTTACTAGCTGCTTATGTACTTGGGAAAGCCTTATGTATCAAAGTGACAGTACTAAGATGTTCTTACAAACAATATTAAGATTTATACCTATATTTTAAGTTCAGTTAGTGAGAGATCATGCAATAAGAGAAGAAGGTTCCCAGCACAGACACTAGAAGGCCCATGTGAGGATATCTCTGAAATCTGCCAACACAGATACAGATGACTGCGTGTGTCAGGAGACTAGAAACACACAGACTCGGGTTATGCAAATGCTGACCAGATATTACAGTCAAGAATTGTGTTCTGTTCTGCATAACAGGAGTACACTATGCTTTCATGTATAATTATTTCCCCCATCTAGCACCTATCAAGTAACCTATGTGTCCTTTTAAGGTAAATTGAGTAAATGCTCTGACTTTAGCACATCTACATGTTTTACTGCATTGGATTATTGGTTCATTTGATTGTACTTGCTATCTTGAATAACTTTAAATCCTATAGATCAGGGTTTGACAAATTTGCTTGGAATCTAGGAGCCAGCTAAAAAAGATAGGAGCCAAAAAACGCACCCATCCCGCCAAGGTCACGCGCAGAAGCGAACGCATACGTGAGTAGCGCCCGCATATGGAAACGGTATTCGAACCACACATGTGAGGTATCGCCACGATCGTTGGAGCTCTGTAACTCAAAACATGCAACCTGTAGAATTTTTTTAAACGTCGCCTATGGAGATTTTAAAGGGTAAAAGTTTGTTGCCATTCCACGAGCGGACACAATATTGAAGCGTGACATGTTGGGTATCAATTTACTCGGCGTAACATTATCTTTCACAATATAAAAAAAAAAAATTGGACTAACTTTAATGTTGTCTTATTTTTTAATTAAAAAAGTGCGCTTGTAAGACTGCTGCGCAAATACGGTGTGACAGAAATTATTGCAACGACCGCAATTTTATTCTCTAGGGTGTTAGAATAATAAAAAAAAAATGTGTGTATATATGTATATATGTATATATGTGTATATATATATATATATATATATATATATATATATAATATATAAATGTTTGGGGGGTCTAATTAGAGGGAAGGAGATGGTGAAAACAGTGAAAAACACATTAGAACTGCTGTTTTGCTACTTGTAATGCCAACGGCCAGCACAAGATGGCGCCAGATCACAGAAGGAAGCTTAGGCTTGCAGAAGGCCGCAAAGCCGCGGCCTCAATTACCGGCCGGCCGGCTGATTGCTTGGTTCTCAGTTTTTAATGAGCAGGGAGTGTTGACTGTCAGTCCTCTGTTTTTCCCCTCCTGCGCTCACTGGAGTGTTGGGCTGTGGAGGGGTGGGAGCAGCTGGCTCAGGCTCTCGGCAGCAATCCAGGCATCTGGGTGGATCATGACTGTTAAGGTCAAGATTAACCCAGATCCTGGACTGGCTGAGTGACATAAGCTGACAGTGGGATTTAACCCGCTGTCGGCTGAACAGAGCAAATAGCACTCCTGTGTTCTATAGTAGAGGCAGGGCCAAAAAAGCTTTGCCCATACTTCTCTAAGTATTTATTCCTATTAGACTCTAATATATGATGTAGACCATTGGGCATATTTTACTCCAACACTAAGCCATATTTTGTGAAATAACACCCACCTTATTGGCCATTTCTCCAGGTGTTCAGTCGGTAAGAATACTAAGCACACCACTTTTTTCTTCCCGATATTAGGAATTTCTATTATTATGTATGTATATCTTGGTTCCTCTTATTTGAAATCTGCCTCTTTTTTGCTTTTACAACTTCTGCCGCCTGTTCCAAAAGTGTTAAAATAGCGGCATGGTTATTAGTGGGAATGGCCAATAGTGTCCCTGAATTTTGTTTTGAAAATCCGGTCAGTGTTGTAGCTCATGCTTCGGTCTCCAGTCCTTCTGCAGCTTCCCGGTAACTGTGTAAGAACAGTATAGACACATTGAACTAGAGTGCTATGGGTTGATGGAAATGCTTGGAATGGAGCCTTTAGAGTGGTGCATCGGCAGAATCGGGTTATAATGGTTCTTCAAGCAGAATTGAGCAGAGCTTCTCCATCATAGTTGAGTGGAAGGTTACATTGTGTAGACATGTTTGGTCTTTTTTTTGCTCATTTGAACACTTCACCAATCATTTCATAATCCAATCTTTGTATTTTCAGTCATTGTGTCTGAATAGTAGTAATATAATTTCTTTCTTTATCATTTGACACTTTCAGTGTTCTTGCTAATAACTGACACTTATGCCGCGTACACACGGTCGTTTTTTGCGATGAAAAAAAACGTAGTTTTTTAAAACGTCATTTAAATTGATCGTGTGTGGGCAAAACGTTGTTTTTTGTCTTAAAAAAAACGACCAAAAAAAAATTCCAACATGCTTGAATTTTTTGTGTCGTTTTTCAAAACGTCGTTTTTTGTTTCACAAAAAGTCACCATGTGTAGCAAAAACGTCGTTTAAAAAGAAGTTTTTCAACCCGCGCATGCCCAGAAGCTAGTTATGAAGCGAGCTTCAATGGAAAAGTGTGGTGAACGTAACCTCGTTTTTTGTGAAAAAAACGATGGTGTGTATGCAACGTTTCAAAAACGTCGTTTTTTACTTCACAAAAAAACGTCGTTTTTTTCATCGCAAAAAACGACTGTGTGTACGCGGCATTACTATTGCTATCTATTGCTCTCACTGGTCTAGCTCATGCAACTCAGGGGAAGGGTGACATAAGTGTTGGAATTGACTGAAATTGAAAATTACACATTTTGGGTTTTTGACTAATATAGTATAATCTTTGGGGATTTGTTACTGATAGCTGAAGTGTCATGTTAATCACTAGAGTTTTTTTTTTTTTTTTTTTTTTACAAAGAAAACGTAACCTTGTAATAGAACAGGATGTTCCCTGTCATTCCTTATATAAAATAATTGAATACATTTTGAAAAAATTATATAAAAGGAAAGCGGACTTTGTAGGCATGTCATGAGGCAAAAATTGATGTAGAAACCACACTCTGTCAAATCTCCTAGTTATTCCCATCCCACCCACAGTTAGAACATTGCCCCCTAGTCTTAACCCCTTCCTTGCCAGTGACATTCACATAGTATTTTTTTTTTTTACCAAAAATATGTAGAAGAATACATATCAGCCTAATGCCGCGTACACACGATCAGAAATTCCAACAAGAAAAGTCTGATGTGAGCTTTTGGTCGGAAATTCCGACCGTGTGTATGCTCCATCGGACTTTTGCTGTCGGAATTTCCGCCAACAAAAACAGAGCAGGTTCTCTATTTTCCCGACGGAAAAAGTTCCTATCGCAAAATCCGCTCATCTATATGCAATTCCGACGCGCAAAAAAACATGCATGCTCAGAATCAAGCAGAAGAGCCGAACTGCCTATTGAACTTCATTGATCTCGGCTCATCGTATGTGTTGTACGTCACCGCGTTCTTGACGGTCAGAATTTGTGTGACCGTGTGTATGCAAGACAAATTTGAGCCAACATTCCGTCAGAAAAAAAACATGCTTTTCTTGTTGGAATTTCCGATCGCGTGTACGCGGCATAAAACTTTTTTTTTTTTTTTAATTGGGATATTTACTATAGCAAAAATTAAAAAGATATTGTGTTTTTTTTATTTTTTATTAAATTTGTCGCTCTTTTTTGTTTTATAGCCCAAAAAATAAAAACCTCAGGGGTGACCAAATACTACCAAAAGAAAGCTTTATTAGTGGGGAAAAAAAGATGTAAATTTTGTTTGGGTACAGCATTGCATGACCGCGCAATTGTCAAAGCAATGCAGTGCTGAATCGCAAAAAATAGCCCAGTCATTGAGCAGCCAAATCTTCCGGGGTTGAAGCGGTTAAAATAACATCTAACAAACAACAACACTCTATAGCTTGACAAGGTCAACGGATACCCTATAGAACAGATATGGAGGTATGGATCCTTGAATTGAGTGTAACAAGCGGTACCCCCAGGACAAGTGGCTTCGTCTGGGGACACTGCTTGAGGGGGAGGAGCCAGGAGCGCTGGCGGGGGATCATAAAATAAAAGGATTAGAGCTGCTCTGTGCAAAAGCCCTGCACAGAGCAGGCAAATATAACAGGTCTTATAGGCCCCAATGCTACAGTCACATTTCTGTCTTCCCCTCCTCCATTCACAGAACGAGTCCTAGAGCTTTGTGTTTTGTGAATGGTAAAACGGAGAGGAAGGCAGAAATATGACTGCAGTTCTGGATTCCAGATTGGATTGCTGAAGTGCAGCAGAAGCTGTAATCGCACCTGCACTGGAATAAGAATATTTGCGTAACGAAGAAGAAAGTGTACATTGCAACAGGTGGCTTTAGAGGAAACGGAATGTGCAACTAATTTAGCTCTGGTAAGTATATTGTGTTTGGATTTGGGCTTTAAAGTGGATGTAAACCCACTCTCTTCCTTTCTAAACTACTGCCATAGTGCTGATCTAAAAGGATATAGATGCCCCCTGTCAAATGTCTCCCCTCTGTCTGTTATTAGAACGGGAAAACTGCAGATTCTGTGGGTGGATCTGTTGTCTGGAGCTCGGTGGATGGAGTCGTGATGTCAGTAGACTCCCCGCCCACCTCTATGAAATGCTGGAGTAACAAACACTTTAAGTTCTTTTGGAAGCTTAAAGTGTTTTTAACCCCACTCTCCCCCAAAAAATACATCCTGTTCCCTTAACCCCTTCAATTCCAGCCCATAGGGAAATGACGCTATGGTCATCCCCTCGCCGATGAGACTGGACGTTGCACAACGTCCTGTCTTCACGGCGTTCTAGGGCGCGCACGCGCGCCGCCGGTGGGGCGCACGCTCCCGCGGCACCACCCGCGATCCCGCGCGCGTGCCCGACGGCTGCGATTGCCGCCGGGGACCCGCGATTTCCGGAAATCACGTCAGGAGTGTGGATCTGTGTGTGTAAACACACAGATCCACCTCCTGTCAGCGGTGAGGAGATCGATGTGTGTTCCCAGTACAGAGGAACACACATCGGTCTCCTCCCCTTGTGAGTCCCCCTCCCCCTACAGTTAGAACACACTTTAGGACACATTTTAACCCCTTCAGCGCCCCCTAGTGTTAACCCTTTCCCTGCCAGTCACATTTACACAGTAATCAGTGCAGTTTTATAGCGATAATCGCTGTGTAAATGTGAATGGTCCCAAAAACGTGTCAAAAGTGTCCGATATGTTCACCGCAATGTCACGGTCACAAAAAAAAAAAAAACGCAGATCGCCGCCATTACTAGTAAAAAAAATAAAATAAAAATACCATAAATCTATCACCTATTTTGTAGATGCTATAACTTTTGCGCAAACCAATCAATATACGATTATTGCGTTTTTTTTTACCAAAAATACGTAGAAGAATACGTATCGGTCTAAACTGAGGGGAAAAAAGTTTTTAAAAAAAAATATTGTGATATGTATTAAATAAAAAGAAAAAAATATTGTTTTTTTTTAAATTGTCGCTCTTCTTTTGTTTATAGCGCAAAAAATAAAAACCGCAGAGATGATCAAATACCACTAAAAGAAATCTCTATTTGTGTGGGGAAAAAAAAACATAACGATTTATTTGGGTACAGTGTTGCCTGACCGTGCAATTGTCATTCAAAGTGCAACAGCGCTGAAAACTAAAAATTGGTCTGGGCAGGAAGGGGGTGAAAATGCCCTGTATGGAAGGGGTTAAACTTTAAGGCTTAAAGCATGTAAAACAGCACAGTGCTTGTGCTGTGTAATTTGGCCCCCTTGTTTAACCTAAAATCTGTCTGGTCCTCTGATCCTGCCTGGTTCTGCCCCCCCCGTAAACTGATGACAGTTTATCAAGGCTTCTGAGCCCTGACACTGTGGTCAGTTTACATGCCTTTGCCATCCGCTGCTCTATCTGCTCTCCCCCCTTATCTCCCTGCCTGTCAGCTAGTCTGTGCCACTCTGCTCCCCGTCCCTTCCCTTCCTGCAGGTATAATATCTGTATGTTAAACAAACCATCCCCTCTGTCAGCTAACGATATGTGTCCTAGTGTCTGCTGAAAAAAAAAGCAGATTTATACCTTGTATTAGATTGTCTCCAAGCACTCACATGACTGCTTGGCTCTCTCTCCTCCTCTCCTCCCAGCTGACATTGGCGGGAGTTCTCATCCCCACCCGCTATAGCTGTGAGCAGGGGAGAGAAGAGAGCCGAGGAGTCACGTGAGCGGGAGACACTCTGCATTTTTATTTTTTCAGCACAGACACTGGGGCACATATTGTTAGCTAACAGAGGGTATGGTATATTTATTATACAGTGGCTTCACAACCATTTTAAAGCTGATTTCCAGGAATGACTAATTTTGCATAGAATAATTGGTTCAGCATGGACCATTGTAAGAATGCATGTGCCGATCTCTGAGGAAGCTGGACCAATCTAACCATACCTGGAATTTACCTTTTAGGAATAATAACTTACATTTTGAATTCCTGATCGATATTGGAATCCTCTCCAGGTATAATATGCCATCTGACTAGGTTTAAAATAAAACTTGGTTCTCTCAATCAACATTAACTATTTTAGGCTACTAGCACTAGTAACTAGATTGGAAAGTAGATTGTATTTACTTGTTTTAATTTTTTTTTCCTACATTTCTTCAGTTGCTTTCTGGTTTCTGACCCAGGCCAAAATGATGCCATACACCCCATGAGTCTTCTTTATTTTCTTTCATGTGGAGGAGGAGTTTTCTCAGCTAAGCTCACTCCCCTGTCTGCATGTCTGAGTTAATAGCAGATGGATTCCAGGAAGTAAATGCTGCATGAATCATTTGCCCTTAGCCATGGCTAGAAAGGGAGGTGTTTTTCAAAGTGATTTCTGAACAAATAAAGCATGGAGGGATGAGTTTGCTTTAAAGCGTTTGTTAACCCCCCCCAAAAAAAAAAATTAGATCCTGCTCCTTTAAAGCATGTTATATGACACAGTGCTTGTCCTGTGTCATTTGGCCCCATGTAACACCTGAAAAACCTGTCTGATCCTGACAGTTTCTCCCCACCTCTCTGTAAACTGACCACTTTGTATCATGACTGCTGAGACCAGACACTGTGGTCAGTTTACGTGCCTCTGTCATCATCGGCCTGCTATCTGCTGCTCCTCCTCCCTCCCCTCTCTGTTTGTGTGTGAGCTGCCCCTCCCCACCCTGCTGCTCTCATAACACTAACCTGTATACACCATCAGCACTGCCTCCTATTCCAGTGTCCCCCTCTGTGAATGATTGTTTTTAAATATAAATGCTGTAAATACCTAATTTAACCACTTGCATACTGGGCACTTACACCCCCCTCCTGCCCAGGTAAAATTTCAGCTTGCGGCACTGCGTCGCTTTAACTGACAATTGCGCGGTCATGCGACGTGGCTCCCACGTCCTTTTTTCCCCCACAAGTAGAGCTTTCTTTTGGTGGTATTTGATCGCCTGTGCGATTTTTATTTTTTGCGCTATAAACAAAAAAGAGCGACAATTTTGAAGAAAAATACAATATTTTTTACTTGTTGCTATAATAAATATCCCAATTGAGTTGAGGGCGGTACGTATTCTTCTACATATTTTTGGTAAAAAAAAAATAAAAAAAAATCGCAATAAGCGACTGGTTTGCGCAAAAGTTATAGCGCTTACAAAATAGGGGAGAGAATTATTATTTTTTATTATTTTTTTTTTACTAGAAATGGAGGCGATCTGCGATTTTTTTTTTTGGTACTGCGACGTTATGGTGGACACATCGGACGCTTTTGACACATTTTTGGCGCCATTCACATTTATACTGCGATCAGTGCTATAAATATGCACTAATTACAGTATAAATGTGACTGGCATTGAAGGGGTTAACACTAGGTGGTGAGGAAGGGGTTAAATGTGTATGCTAGGTGTGTTATAACTGTGGGGGGAGGGGGGGGGTGACCGATCTGTGTCCCTATGTAGGGAGGAACACAGATCGGGCTCCTCCTCTCCAGAGACAGGACGCTGTCTCTGTGTAACACGGCAATGAGAGATGATCTATGAGAGATCATCTCTCATTCGCCCACAGATCGCATCGCAAACGGCCACTCTGATTGGCCGTTTGCCGCGATCTGTGATTGGCCGTTTGCCGCGATCTGTGATTGGCCGTGTCCAAGGGACACGGACAACACAGGGCTTCCCCGCAACGCGCGCTGGGAACGCCTGAATGACATGCCGTTAAATGACGGCATGTTGGATATTCAGGTCCGCGCTGTTGCCGTCATCCGACGGTAGTGCGGGCCTGAAGTGGTTAAAAGCAATATTGTGATCACATGACCAGCCAGCTCTCTCCTCCCCCTCCTGACTGACATCAGCAAGGGAATCTTAGCCCCGCCCACTGGATCTCTCAGCCAGCTCTCTCCTCCCCTTCCTGACTGACATCAGCAGGGGAATCTTAGCCCTGCCCACTGCATCTCTGAGGATGAAAGGAGAAGGCTGACCAGTCATGTGAATGCAATTTTGGCAGTGAAATTAGGTATTTGCAGCATTTATTTTTATAAATCACACACAGAGGGGGGCGCTACAATAAAAGGCAGTTCTGATGGTGTATACAGGTTAGAGTGGCTCAATAACCACTTTAAATAATAATGAATTGAATGGCATATTCAGTTTGTGGTGCTCAGATACAGTTACGTTTAGCTTCAAGTACAAACTTTTTATGCTTTGTGCCCCTTTATTGGGAAAAGTGTGATCATGTATTTCATCTCATTTTCTGTGGGAGGATAGACAGTATGATGCTGTATTTCCCCAATGTTATCTCTTTCTGCCCCTGAAAGTTTGGTAGACCGTACGTGGGTGGTATCTTTCTGTCTATCCTTTTGTATTGGTAGTAGTACTATTAGTAACATTTGTGCAGAATGTAGGCCGATCTGTCTTCCTGCTTTATCTTCATATCAAAGAAGAAGAAAGGAAGTCTAGTAACGTAGGTGTGTATACAGTATAAGAGGTGTCTAGTTTTCTGGTTAGACACATTGGAGTGTCATTGTACCAGGCTGGCTGTATGACTGACTGGAATTGAGGAATCATAGGTGAGTCAAACAAGTCATGACGTCATTAGGTAGTTGTTTGTTTTATTTTTTGCATAATCTGTTTCCAAATGAAGCTTTAGTTACATTTTAAATAGCCCGATGAACAAAACATATTATCAGATCAATTCTGAGGTATGAAGAAAGTAATACTGCTGCTTTTAAGGCCCCATTCATACCTGAGCTTAGCGTTTTCAGGCAGAAAGTTACGCGGTTTTTGCAGCGATTTTTGAACAGGTCAAAAGGTCACCAATGTAAAAAAAAAAAACACCCAAGTCTGCCAAAAAACAAACAAAAAAAAAAAAACGCAGAACTTGTTTGAGCTTCAGGCGTTTTAGAGCTTCTGGCCTCAGGCGTTTTGAAGTGGAGATGTGAACCATCTCCATAGAGAATAATAGATTTTTTCCTCTCCAGCGTCTTGTAGCTTTAGGCTTCAAGCTACAAAACGCTCAGGTGTGAATGGGGTCTTGTGCTGCGTACACACGATCATTTTTCGGCATGAAAAAAAACGTTTTCGGCATGTAGGAAAAACAACGTTTTTCCAACTTCATCGTTAAAACGACGTTGCCCACACACCATCATATTAAAAAAAATGCTCTAGCAAAGCGCGGTGACGTACAACGGCACTATAAAGGAGAAATTCCATGCGGATGACGCCACCCTTGGGGCTGCTTTAGCTGATTCCGTGTTAGTAAAAGATGATTCGTGCTTTTCTGTCTGTTACAGCGTGATGAATGTGCTTACTCCATTATGAACTGTAGTTTTACCAGAACGAGCGCTCCCGTCTCATAACTTGCTTCTGAGCATGCACAGGTTTTTAACGTCGTTTTAGCCCACACACAATCATTTTTTACAACCCGAAAAACGACATTGTTTAAAACGACATTAAAATAATGCAGCATGTTCGAAAAAGAAAAAAAAAAATTTTGTTTTTCAGAACCTGAAAAATGATGTGAAGCCCACACACGATCATTTTAAATGACATTTTTTTTTAAAACAACGTTTTTTTCATGCCAAAAAATTATCGTGTGTACGCAGCATTACTGTCGGATTGACATGCTGAGATGTAATCCAAGCAGATCACCGACCATTTTCTCCTACAGTCACAGTGTGGAGCAATGCTTGGAAAAATAAATTGCCGTGGGCTGGTAGGCAAGTTTTTTTTTTTTTTTTTGACCAAAATCGCTACAAATGGACAGATATCTCTAAGGCCTGATTCACTCTTATGCATTTTTTGTTCTTTTTGCATTTAGCACATTTGCACTACAGTCCATTTAACATGGTTTCCTATGGAACAAGTTCTGTAGTGCAAATCTGCACAATGTAAAAAAGCACGAAAAACGCATAAGTATGAATCGGGCCTAATGCCGTGTACATACGGTCGTTTTTTGCGATGAAAAAAAACGACGTTTTTTAAAACGTCATTTAAATTGATTGTGTGTGGGCAAAACATCGTTTTTTGTCTTCAAAAAAACGACCAAAAAAAAATTCCAACATGCTTGAATTTTTTGTGTCATTTTTCAAAACGTCGTTTTTTGTTTCACAAAAAGTCACCGTGTGTAGCAAAAACGTTGTTTAAAACAACGTTTTTCAACCCGCGCATGCCCAGAAGCTAGTTATGAAGCGAGCTTCAATAGAAAAGAGTGGTGAACGTAACCTCACTTTTTGTGAAAAAAACTATGGTGTGTATGCAACATCGTCTTTGAAAGTGACGTTTCAAAAACGTCGTTTTTTACTTCACAGAAAACGACGTTTTTTTTCATCACAAAAAACGACCGTGTGTACGCGGCATAAGAGGGTTATTGGGAACAATTGAACAAAAATTTGAAAATCTGCAGTTTTGCATTTGAAGGAAAAGATCCAGTAATTGTTTGCTTTTGGCAAGGGTTGTTACCTGTGTGCACCTACAGTGCATTTAAAGCAGTGTTTAGTAAAGTCTAGTGTAGTTGTGCATTCAGTGCTGATTCTTTTGCTGTACTTACCGTTTTATCGTTCTCATCCGAGCTGATTCCCCGCTGGCAGTAGGAGATCCTAAGACAAGACGTAGGTGATTGACGTGCTGGTAAAGCGCGTCACGCCTTCCGAAAATAAAAATAAACAAAGTGGGACTCGGCTGTTTACGGAGCTATACAGCGCCTGCGCCTGCCGTGTAGAGCTGACTGTGCAGGCGTCGTAAAAAGCCGAGTCACACTTTGTTTATTTTCGGAAGGCGTGACGCACTTTACCAGCACGTCAATCATCTACGTCTTGACTTAGGAACGCCTACTCCCCGCGGGGAATCGGCTCGGACCCGGATGAGAACAACGATAAAACGGTAAGTACAGCGGGGAGGGGGACCAGCATACTGCAGATGTCAGCAATATGCTGGATCTAATGGTAGATAGCTGATTTAGGGTGAAACCCCGCTTTAATATAGGCTTACCTGTAGCATTAACCTTTTTATAATGAGTTTACAATGGGTAGAAGTAAAGACACCCCCCATAAGTACAATCAGTGTCCCCTGCTGCAGTTTTGTATTCTGCCAGTGGGGGGGGGGGGGTGGTGCAGGGAGCATTCCTTTTTCTCTCTCCCTCCTCTCAGGACATGGTTGCAGGAGTGGGAACTATTTGCTCCTGCTGCTGTCAACAGCCTGTGAGGCGGTGGTGGGGCAAAGCCATGCTGTATGTGTCAATGGACACACAAAGCTCTGATCAGGATTGGGCCCACACGAATGCCACAATAGCAAACAACTTGCTATTGGGTCGCTCGGAAAGGGGGGAGGAGCCAGGGGCGCCTGTGGGGGACCCTAGAGGATGACGACCAGGGCCGATCTGTGCAAACTTATTGCACAGAGCTGGTGTGTATGATATGTTTGTTATTTTTATTTTTTTCATTGACGATCACTTTAAATTATAGTTGTTTTGTATAAATATCTTTTTTAACCACTTCCTTACTGGGCACTTATACCCCTTCCTGACCAGGTGAAATTTCAGCTTCTGGCACTGCGTCGCTTTAACTGACAATTGCGCGGTCGTGCGACTTGGCTCCCAAACAAAATTGGCGTCCTTTTTTCCCCACAAATAGAGCTTTCTTTTGGTGGTATTTGATCATCTTTGCGGTTTTTATTTTTTGCGCTATAAACAAAAAAAAGAGCGACAATTTTGAAAAAAAGTCAATATTTTTTACTTGTTACTATAATAAATAGCCAATTTTTTTTTTTTTTTTTTAAAACATTTTGTTTTCTCAGTTTAGGCCGATACGTATTATTCTACATATTTTTGGTAAAAAAAAAAAAAATCGCAAAAGGCGACTGGTTTGCGCAAAAGTTATAGCGCTTACAAAATAGGGGACAGAATTATTATTCATTTTTATTATTTTTTTTTACTAGTAATGGCGGCGATCTGCGATTTTTATTGGGACTGCGACGTTATGGCGGACACATCGAACACTTTTGACACATTTTTGGCGCCATTCACATTTATACTGCGATCAGTGGTATAAAAATGCACCGATTACTGTATAAAGGTGACTGGCAGCGAAGGGGTTAACACTAGGGGGGCATGGAAGGGGTTAAATGTGTACCCTAAATTGTGTTCTAACTGTGTGGGGGGAGGGGGGTGACTGGGGGAGGTGACCGATGCTGTGTCCCTATGTACAAGAGACACAGATTGGTCTCCTTTCTCCCCTGACATGACATGGATCTCTGTGTTTACACACAGAGATCCATATCTTGTCCCTGTAGCCGCCGATTGCGAGTGCCTGGCGGACATTGCGGCCACCAGGCACGCGCATCGGTATCTCAGGGATGCAGCGGGCACGCGCGCCGCCGGAAGCGCTTGTGCGCCCTCTAGTGGCCAGGAATAGCACAGGGCGCATATATGCGCCCTGTCAGAGATTCAGAACCACCCGACAGCCGCATATATTCGTACGGCCGTCGGGAAGTGGTTAAGTGTGCTGGCTCTTTAAGGCCTCTTTCACACGGGCAGATAGAATTGTGCTTTTTTCTCCGGATTTTCTCTTTTTCTACCACAGCTGAAAGCACACAATGCTTTCCGATGGCCCCATTCACACACTGCGTTTAGCTGCGGTTTCATTACATGCAGTTTGATGCAGATAGAAAAAATAGATTTGACTGCGTCCAGGAACGATTTTGCGCAGCTATCTGCACATAACTGCAGGTAATCGCAGTGCACTGTGTCAGCTGCGGATAGCAGCGTGAACAAAAGAAAAAACAGAAAGCACATCAAAATAAAAACGGTTGCTATGGGGATGACAATAATGGCCAACCGCAGCTAAACGTAGCTGCATGTAAACGCAGCTAATCGCAGTGTACAAATGCAGCCGATCGCTGTGCCTGGAGTCTTGAATCTCAAAAGAAAGAAACATGCTTTTAACTGCGTCAGAACAGCCGTCCGTGTGAAAGGCACCTTAGAGTACGTGGCTTTTAGTATTTTGTTTACTTGTTTCAAGCTGCTTTATCTTGCCCCGTTTTTTTTTTTTTTTTTTTTTCATACACTGTTGTCATAATACATTGTTCTCTTGTTACCTGCTAAAATCTTCATATATCATAAGGGTAGTAAACGTCACCTGAGTCATATAAATGTCACATCCTGTGGTTTGGTTACTCAGATTTTCTCATGTGTCACTTAAAATGTAAATAGGTGTGTGGAATTTACAGTGATCTAAAATTATTAGTTTTCCAGGTGTTGTTTACCAACCAGAGCATATTTAAACCTTCCACTTCATAAACAGGAGCCAATCTCTTTGCGTTCCTTGTAAGTTTACTTCCCTTACAAATGAAGATGAAGTTTTAAAATACATATAGAGTATACAGCCTATCTATGGAGAGAATAGTAAAGGGTCCTTCCTCTTCGAGAGGGGACAATAGGACACAATCTAGTGCACCTTTTTGTGTGTTCACATGCACTAGTTTGGGTCACTTTCAGTGGCGGTCTGTGCATTGTGCCACCCCTCTATCCCTGACGCAGCCTCTCTATCCATGCCCCCGGCTCCTCTCAGGAAGCATGGACTCCTGTGGGAGTTTTTTTTTTTAAGCACCTGATTAGAGCCAGAGGCTTCAAAAAAGGGTGGGCTCGGGAAGCAGAGAGTGTGCGTCCTTGTGACCATAGCGAATGAATTTTCACTATTTTCACACCACAGTGCCTCCCCGCCAATCAGTGAGACCTGTTTCACGATTGGCCAAAGCGCCATACGATCCTATTGGATGTCCAGTGCTTTGATGGAAGAGGAACAGAGCGGAGGAAACATGAGGAGTGGACTCCTCCACCACTACTGCTGCCTGGAGGAGACACAGGAGGGGAGGACACCACAGCCTGGTAAGAGCCAGACCTCTTACGCCGGGGGGGGGGTTTGCGAGCAGTGTGCCACGAGCCCCGCATGTGGGGGGGTGTTTAGTTATGTGATGCTGATCTATATACCCTATCTGTGATTCAGGGGCTGTATACTCTGTCCAGTGATACTGAGCTGTATACTTCTGACACTATGGGTGGAAGCAAGTGGAATACAGGGGACAGAGTGGGTGGATTCTATAAGGGGTGGGGCTTACAAAAACTGGGAAGGGTCAAAGAGTAGGGGGGGTCTGGCGCCCCCCAAGCTTAAAACTTCACCAGCCACCACTGGTCACTTTGTTATTTTGTTTTTGTGCAATGTAAAATGTTATCAGCCTGCTGCAGGTAGAAGAAAAATATCCCACAGTCTCTCCTCCCAAAGTGATCACTCGGAACTTTGTTGCAATTCACAATGTAGCAGAAAGCAGTAATGGGCTCCTGCTCAAGGTCAGGAACGCGTGTATGTGAAGTGCATGTGAACACCTAGAAAGAAGTATCCTTTCTTTGTACACTGTTAACCACTTGAGGACCCCTTCACGCCTGTACGTGTCTCTTTAAGGCCCTGCCGTGAGCGGCGCACTCGCGACCCGGTCTGAAGCTCTGTGAACGCACCGCGTGTCCTGTGTCCCGCGATCGGTCACCGGAGCTGAAGAACGGGGAGAGGTTTGTGTAAACACATCTTCCCCGTTCTTCATTGTGGCAGTGATCGTCTGTTCCCTGATATAGGGAAAGACGATCACTGATATCACATGTCCAGCCCTACCCCCTTACAGTTAGAAACACATATGAGGTCACACTTATGTGGATCACTCCTAAACTGCAATTGTAATTTTCACAGTAATCGGTGCATTTTTATAGCACTTTTGGCTGTGAAAATGTGTCAAAATTATCCGATGTGTCCGCCATAATGTCACAGTGACAAAAATCGCTGATCACCACCGGTAGTAAAAAAAGTTAATAAAAATGACATAAAACTATGCCCTACTTTGTAATCGCTTATTGTTTTTTTTTTTTTTTTTTTTATACCAAAAATAGATGGAAGAATACGTATCGACCTAAACTGAGGGAAAAAAAATGTTTTTTTTTTGTTTATATATTTTTTTGGGGATATTTATTGTAGTAAAAAATATTGCAATAATACTCCATTCAGTATACATTTCACTCTCTTGCACTCCGTTTCTGTGAGGCCACTGGAGACGAGGATCACACCCACACTCTTGTTTATGTTCTTTTTATTCCACAGGTTGATTAATTGATTGATTTGATTTTTATATATATATAATATATATATATATATATATATTACAGTTTTTATTATGTGGTGATTTGTAAAGGGGAGGTCTCTGAAAGGTTATGGGCTTTCCTTATGGAATAATGGGCTATAGGGGTATGGGGGGGCTGGATTTGCTAAATCTGGAAAGTGCAAAATATGGTGCCGCTCTGCATAAAAATCAAATTGTCTTCCAGGTTTTATTGTCAAAGCTTAAAGCGGACCTCCTTCAGAAAAAAAATAAGTCAGCACCTACAAATACTGTACCTGCTGATTTAATATTGATTGGGCCGAGTCCTTCTGTCTGTGTCAATGGATGCAGCAGCAGGACTCAGGGGCGCACCCCCCATGGAATGCGGCTCTCAGTGGGGGCCCTTGATACAGGGAGGAGCCAGGAGTGCCGCTGGGGGACCCCAGAAGAGAAGGAACAGGGACACTCTGTGCAAAACCCTTGCACAGAGGAGGTAAGTATGACATGTTTTAAAAAACAAACCTTTAAAGCCACTTCAAGGGCCCTTTCACACGGTCGTGTCCGTGTATGGGCTCTGCTTTGCTAAGAAGGGATCGCTCCGTCAATCCCCGCTGAGCAGGCAGATGACAGGTCAGTCTCTGAACATTATGCAGGGACCAACCTGTCAGAGCGTTTCTCTCCTCTATGGGGGATCGGATGAAGATGGACCGTAGCGTCTGCCTTCATCCGATCCGCCAGACGGATGGAAAATAGGGTTTCCATCCATCAGACTTTAGCAGGTCGGATGTCTGCGGATATGTCACCGCTGACATCCGTTGCTCCATAGACCTGTATGGAGCGCCCATTGACAGGCGGACTTGAACGGTCACCACGTGTGAAAGGGGCATAAAGAGTAACTCCACTTTTGTTGAAAAAAAAACATTCCCCTCTGGGTGATCTCTGTACATTGCAAGAACAACCTTTGTTGCAGATTCCTACCTTTTTGTTATTCAAAAGTAATCCCATGTTCCTCTGAGCCTCAGTGATTAGTGGGTCTAATGGGAGTGGTTTCATAATTATCTATCAGGTGCACACCTGCAGGGCACTAATGAGTAAAGCTGCTGGGCCTGCGTCCCTTTAGATGTGTTCCTACTGGGAGTGTCTCGCTAAAAATTTCATTTTTTGTTGCATGGGATGCCTGAATTGGTGAGCCAATCACACAAGCAGGAAATTATGTTTCTGGGGGTGGTCAGTACACACTGAAAATTACAGTGGCTGCAGATTGAAAAGGAAAGGTATTTTTTATTAACATTCAATTACAATATGACTTATCGCAAGTATATACGCTATGTTATTTTGTCTTCATTTGCAATTTTTTTTCCCATGAAAGTGGAGTTACCCTTTTTTGCTTTCTCTTCTCTATTCCCACAATGTTTGGTCTATGAATCTGTATTAAAGGCCATCTTTGGGCTTCTTTATTTCTGTTGTTTAGTGCTCTCTGATTCACACCTATGCATTTTTAATGCATTTTGCAGATTTGTACTACAGTCCATTCAACATGGTTTCTTATGGTCCACGGTCTGTAGTGCAAATCTTTAAAATGCAAAAAGCACAAAAAATGCATAGGTGTGAACTAGGCCTAAAAAAAGTATTTGTGAACACACTGCATTAAGCCCAGGTTCACACTGCTGAGGGTCAGAAATTGTGCGAGATCAGCTGAACTCGCACGATTTCAAACTGGCAATGCAGTCTGACTTTGGGGGCGATTTGACCGACATCTGTGCAGATCCCTCCCGAAGTCCCCAAAAGTAGTACTACAGTAGAGCGCCGCATGATCTGCGCTGCACTGATTTGGATGGTGCCATTGCTGGCAATAGTCACCTATTTGGCATGCAATTTGACATGTCAAATGTGAACGTGGGCTAAAGGGCAGTCTTAATACAGCACGTAGAAAACATGGCTCAAAATACATGAAGTAAAACTATAGTTAAAATCTTCTTTTTTTTTTTTTGGATAGAGTAAGCAATCACTGTGTGACATAATCCTGTGTGACATAATCCTGCCCACTGTCTGCCTGCTGTGCAGTGTAAAGCCACTGATGAGGAAAAATCCCCAATGTGTTTGTAAATAAGCCTGCCACACACTCATCATAGGAGATACAGGCATGTCGTGCGTTAGCATGGTGTACTGTAACTCCCAGCAGTGATCACTGGAACACAAACTGACCATGGCTGCATGCATCTGCTTCCATGCTTGTCATAGACAGTTTAAAACAGGAACACAAGAACTTGCAGGATCGCCAGGATTTTTAAAGTGGGCAGTTTGATAAAACAA
Source organism: Rana kukunoris (assembly GCA_029574335.1). NCBI lineage: Eukaryota > Metazoa > Chordata > Amphibia > Anura > Ranidae > Rana > Rana kukunoris. The sequence goes on from CM056053.1 coordinate 308,136,754, forward strand.
ACCTTGTAAATGAAATACTAGGTTTGCTTTCACTACACCTTCTGTGGTCTACCACGGAACAAACCTCTATTTTTATTGTTTAAAATGCTCCGATTCAACTTCTACACCATTCCACCCACTCATCAAATACTTCTTACTATTGCATACACAAAGTACCGTCTTAACAAAATCCACTATCTTAGTTAATCTTAAAAAAACTAACAGCATTATAAGAAGATCTTATCACCCAAAAAAAAAATATTTCTGATATGTCTGTTGCACCATGAAAAAGTATATTCGATGTCTGTAGATGTAGAGATTTTAATGTTAGGGTGGGCTTATCCTTAACTATACTAAGTAGTTATTAAAGTGTTTGTTAACCCAAATATGCAAAGCACTGCCAGCCACTCTACTACAGGCAGGCATAGCTCACTGTATAGGTATGTGTTTTAAAAAAAAAAGGAAAAGGAAAATACCCTTTTAGAGCAACCTTCAGGTTGGTCACGTGACTCATGACCGTTGTACAGCTCCGATACATGGCTACAGCAGGAGAGGCCGAGATCTCCCTCTGAAATCAGATGGGGAGGTCACATGGCTGCTCAGCCCCTCCTGCAGTAGCCATGGATCGCTCTAAAACTGTTTTTGCATGGCTTCTTTTAAATAAAAGACTTATGCCGTGTACACACGACCGTTTTTCAGGATGTAAAAAATTAAGTTTTTTTTATGTCACGTCAGCTCCAGAGCATTTTTTACAAAGTAAAAAATGGCGATTAAAAATTTAGAATGTGCTTTAAATTTTCACGTTGTTTTTAACGTTGTTGTTTTTAACGTTGTAAAAAATGGTCGTTGTGTGGACTTTAACGACGTGAAAAAAACGTGCATGCTCAGAAGCAAGTTATGAGACAGGAGCGCCCGTTCTGGTAAAACTAGCATTCGTAATGGAGATGGCACATTCGTTACACTGTAACAGACTGAAAAGAACGAAGACTGAAAAGCGCAAATCGTCTCTCACCAAACTTTTACTAACACAAAATCAGCAAAAGCAGCCCAAAGGGTGGTGCCATCCGAACGTAAATTCCCCTTTATAGTGCTGTTGTACATCACCGCGCTTTGCTAGAGCATTTTTTTTTTCACGATCGTGTGTAGACAAGGCCGGCTTAACAATAATCGGGTTGAAAAAAACATAGTTTTTTCTAGACCATTAAAAATGGTTGTGTTTACGCGGCATTATACAGAGTGCTATGCCTAACGATATTAGAGGGGCTGGCAGTGACCTTTTGTTTTTACTAATAGGGGCAGGAGGGGGACAGAGACACAGAACACTGAGCTGACAGGCAGGGCGGGAGGGGGTGAGGAGACCTGTGGCTGATGGAGGGATGTACGTACGCTGACCACAGTGGCTGAGCCCTGATAATTGTAGTCAGTGCAGAGAGGGATGACACAGGAAGTGGCAGGACCAGCCAGGTTTATTACAGTTCAGAGGAGAGCAGATTACACAGCACAAGCACTTTGCTGTTTAATTTGCTTTAACCACTTCAACCAAATGACGTACAGGTACCTAATTTGGCATTTAGTGGTTATACTGGGTTGATGCCGGTGTCCTATCAGATACCCGCTACCCATCACAAAGCTGCTACCTGGCATTTGCAATGCGCAGATGAAGTGACGTTGCCTCTCGGCCATTTTGGTACACCCGCACTGCTCCTTCAGTGAGTTAGAAGTCAGCAAGCGGACATCTTTTATATACCCTCCGGAGTCTTGCTTTTCAGAGTTATTTTTAACAGTAAGCTCAGCTTATATAGTGAAATGCAGCATTTAGAAGTCCATAACACTGTTTTCATGTTACATTTTAAAAGTAGCGGCATGCCTGCTGATCTCACAGGTTTGCTGATGTGACCGAAGACCGCTACTTTTAAAATTAAACATCAAAACAGTGTTACGGACTGGTACTGTGACACACTGAAGTAGAGCGTGATCCCCTCCCCTCAGAGACTGGGCCGCAGGGCAGTATTCGAACATAACAACCCCAAACACACCTCCAAGACGACCACTGCCTTGCTAAAGAAGCTGAGGGTAAAGAAGATTGACTGGCCAAGCATGTCTCCAGACCTAAACCCTATTGAACATCTGTGGGGCATCTTCAAATGGAAGGTGGAGGAGAGCTAGGCCTCTAACATCCACCAGCTCTGTGATGTGATCACAGAGGACTGGAAGAGGAATCCAGTGGCAACCTGTGAAGCTCTGATGAACTCCATGCCCAAGAGAGTTAAGGCAGTGCTGGAAAATAATGGTGGCCCAAAATATTAACACTTTGGGCTAAATTTTTCCTTTTTTCACCTAGGGGTGTACTCGCTTTTGTTGCCAGCAGTTTAGACATTAATGACTGTGTGTTGAGTTTTTTTGAGGGGACAGCAAATTTACACTGTTTTACAAGCTGTATACTCACTAATTTACATTGTAGCAAAGTGTCATTTCTTCAGTGTTGTCACATGAAATAAAATGTGAGTGGTGTACTCACTTTTGTGAGATACTGTATATTGACACTTCTGTCCCATAGGATTAGTGGCCATTTAGATATTTCCTGTTGGGCCTCACTGACTAGCATGTGATTGGAAAGTCTTATGGGACCACAGGCATTACGCTTACCCAAATACATTGAATCCCCAGACATGCAACAGAAATAACGCAAAGACCAGGAATTCTTTCCAAAATTTTATTAACGCATAAAACAAAACATACTATATATTGCAGTCATATATATATGTTGGTTTGGATTTTAAAACTGGCCACGGCCTGATTCACTGGTTTTAATCAATTGTTTCAGAAAATCCATCATAGAATATATTGTCACACCTACTGAATATAAATCCATCAATTAAAACTCCCAATAAACATCACACCCAGCTCAGCCAATTGAGACTCGAGCTGTTTATCATCTCACCTGAAAATTACTTAACTCTCCCACTATGGGGAGCCACCACGTGAATCAAGGCCGCGACGGGAGGGGGGGAAGGGTGGGGAGCTCCTCTGGCTGGGTCCTCCTGTTAAACGGCAGCCCTCCTGTCCTGGTCCAGGGCCCTATATAGGCTTCTAGCCTGGTTCTAGAAGTTTCCCTTAAACCACCTGACCTCTGCTGACCAACCACTGCCCTTCCATACACCCAGGCTTCTATAGACCCCTAAACACCTGACTCGTTTTGACCAATCCCAGCCTCTGCCTATTAACTCCCTACAGCCCTTTGCCTACTAGCTACTTGACCTGAGATTGACCCCAGCAAGAAATACCAGTGTTAACCCTTAGCCCTACTGCCCCTGCCGTGGTCCCATATGGAAAGGAGAGCCTAAACGGCTACTCCCTTTCTTTCCCCATGGGACCACAGGCATTACGCTTACCCAAATACATTGAATCCCCAGACATGCAACAGAAATAACGCAAAGACCAGGAATTCTTTCCAAAATTTTATTAACGCATAAAACAAAACATACTATATATTGCAGTCATATATATATGTTGGTTTGGATTTTAAAACTGGCCACGGCCTGATTCACTGGTTTTAATCAATTGTTTCAGAAAATCCATCATAGAATATATTGTCACACCTACTGAATATAAATCCATCAATTAAAACTCCCAATAAACATCACACCCAGCTCAGCCAATTGAGACTCGAGCTGTTTATCATCTCACCTGAAAATTACTTAACTCTCCCAACCGACAGAAGGGGAGGGAAACTCCCCTGCCCTTCTGTCCCCACCACCCCAAACCGCGGCCTTTTCAATGCATGTCTGAAAATTCATGTTCAGAATATCCAGGCCTATATCCGACAGATGTATCCCGTCCGTCCGGTAAAGACCCTGGCAACCCCCTTCTAACTCAATATGCCTCAATGAGATGCCTACTCCCTGACCCAGGAATTTATCCAAGGCTCTATTTATCCGCTTGCGAACTTTTTCCAAAGGCCTGAACACGGAAGACTCCAGCCAGCGCAGGCGCGGGATTATCTCAGAGAAAATTAATGTTGTCTCAGGGGAGGCCTGCTTCAGAAATTGGAAAACATCCTTCATTCTGTTAATTAAGTCATGCGTCTTACATTTACCAATATCATTACCCCCCGTATGCACAATTAAAATATCCGGAGGTGAAAATAATGCATATAGCCTGCTTAACTCAAATATTACATCATCCCATACCATTCCTCTACGGCCAAACCAATGAACGTTGAAGATTGCCGGGTCCAAACCCAAGTTCAAAGTATAAGTTCTACTTGCAGCTCTTCTCTTTGCCCAAAAGACAAAGGAATGCCCCAGAATCCATATCGATTGTTGCGGACCTAGAACGAATAAACTGTTAGTAAGGACGAATATAAGACTTAAAAGTATTCGACTTCCATCTACCAATTTTTTTGATGAGGTTCTCCTCAAGACCAATCCTCGCGGCTTCCGTGGCCGCGCCGATTCGAAATGAGTGCGAGGTTATTTTCACCCCAGTAATCCTACCATGCGACACACATTTTCTCAATACTGCTGAAAATTGATAGATAGATACCGGGGAGCCGTTTTGGTGAATAAATAGTAAACCCTTAGTTATTGGGCGAATCTGCAAAAATTCTTGGATTCTGACCAATGGGCAGATCATACTATTGACATATCTTTTCAATGAGACCCACGCACCTTTTCCCAACGAATCCGTCTTACTGCGTCTAACAAATAATTTTAAACTATCCCCCCGGAAAGCCACCTCTGACAATAAAATTCCCGAGGTGTCACCCCCAGAGGCCGGAAGCAGTTCAGAAATTCTGAAAGCTCCAAAGAATGCGATAACGAAAATAGCTTTAAACAAAATTGCTTCATATGTCGAAAAACAAACCGCGGAAGTGACCTCGCAAATCTGGGACAGAATTGCTGGTGTAACCGGTGACCTCCCATCTTTCTTAAAGGAAAACCTCCTGTATCCCTTCAGTATTTGTTTTACTGAAAAGTAACTATGACAAGGGGGGAGGTTGGAAAGCCGCAGAAAAATGAAATGCCCGATAGGGTTTTATTAATGTGGGACCAAGAAAAGCGTTTTTGGATCAGGGAACCCAGGAATGCTAAAACCAGCTCTTCTGAGTGATCTGATACAGGAAGATGAACGGAGGCCAAAAAGGCCGACCATAGCAACCAGGCGGAGACGTAGCTTCTCCAGGTAGACGGGGCCACCGAGTTCCTGAAACATTGGGCCATTAGATTAGATCCCATAAATGGGCGGGGCAACTCAGTCCTACCGCGTCTGCCCTCGGGAGCAATTCGAAAAACCGGTCCATCTGTTGGCGAGAGAGAGCGTCAGCAGTGTTATTGGTCTTACCCGGGATATACTTAGCCTTCAGCCAGATGTTCCTTCTTAAACACAAGAAAACCAGATGACGAAGGTAGGCAAGTACTGGGGGGGACCTAGAAGATAATGCATTTACCGCGTAAAGTACGCCTTTGTTATCCGTACTTACCAGTAACCTCCTATTCGCGAAAGCTTCCCCCCATAGCTCCAAGGCTACGATCACTGGAAAGAGCTCGAGCAGTACAATGTTTTTCGAAAAACCTTGAGAGATCCATCTATCAGGCCATGTTTCAGCACACCAGTGCGTGCGCCATACTACCCCGAAACCGACCGAACCGGCTGCATCAGTTTCCAGAGAGAACTCTCTGTCCAGGACAAAATCCCGCTGCCATATCGATCTGCCATTGTAATGCTGTAAAATTTTTTTCCAAATAATTAGGTCTTGCTTGATATCGGTTGTTACTCTGATATGAGCAGCTGGATTTTTTAATCCCGACATTGCCGAGTACATTCTCCTGGAAAAAACCCTTCCCATAGGCAAGATCCTAGACGCAAACGCCAATTGGCCCAGAAGTGACTGCATTTCTCTTAGCATTACTTTACTTTTTCTGAGAAATAGCTCTATTGTCTGTGATAATCTGTAAATTTTTTCCTCAGGCAACCTGAACTCCATGCTGATGGAGTCGATAGATATGCCTAGAAATTCAATCCGCGAGGTTGGGAAGACTGTTTTATCCTGCGCTAAAGGGACCCCGAAATGACTGCACACTTTCTGAAATGTGGATAACAGGTTGGCACAACTGTCTGAGCCCCTTGGTCCCAAAAATAAGAAATCATCTAAATAATGGATTAAATGATCGGAACCTGCCACCTTAGTGACCACCCATTCCAAAAAGGTTGAGAACGCCTCAAAATAAAAGCAAGAAATCGAACAGCCCATGGGTAGCGTTTTATCAAAATAATACTGGTCTTCGAAATAAATGCCCAAGGAATTAAAACCCGCTGGGTCCAGTGGGAGGAGCCGAAAGGCTGACTGGATGTCTGCTTTGGACATCAGCGCACCACCGCCTAGCGTGCGGAGTTTCGTCATTGCCGCATCAAATGAAGCGTATGATACTGATATATCATCCGTGGTAATTTGATCGTTCAATGAGCTGCCGAACGGGAAAGATAGATGGTGAATTAAACGAAACTCAAAAGGTTCCTTCTTCGGGACTAAACCTAGGGGGGAAATCCTAAAGTCAGAAAAGGGGGGGTGGTCAAAAGGACCCTCCATCCTCCCCGCTCTAACTTCTTTTAATAGTTTTGCTTTTACTACCCACGGAGCGTCATTAACAGATTTCAGGTTATCTACAATAGCACAACCTCTTCCCTCAAAACTAGGTATAAGGAAACCTTCGGAGAATCCCCTAATTAGCAGGGAAGCCATCCGCTGGTTTGGGTACATTTGCAACCAGGGGAGCATGTTTGGGAGACTCACCGGGGTAACCGCTCTTCGGAAATCCCTCTCTTGGGTTGGACTGTAATTTCCGAAAGCATTTTGCCACAGGGTGACTTCCTGAACAAAAGGCGCAATCATGTCTATATTTACAGGAACTCCCCCATTTACATACAGAATCATTAAAAGCGAAGCATAGGCCTCTCTTGTAAGCCCCCCGGGAGAGGGTTGAGGGTTTGTAACTGCATTAGGGCGAACAAAAGGCTGTTTCTGTGGCAAGAATAAATTTAGCCACAGCCCCACGTCCTTGGCCCCCCATTGCAGCGAGGGCTGTACTGCCAATTTTTGTCTAAATGCTTCGTCGTACATTAGCCAAGCTAAGCCATTGAAACTCCTGTATGCCTCCAGAATTATATCTATGTGCTGAAATAGCCGAGGACTCTCCTCAGGGTAACGCTCACATAAAATACTTGCATAAATAACGAAAGCCTGCAACCAAACGTAAAATGATTTAATCACCGGCTTTCTATCCTCAGGCTTTTCCTCCCTCTTTTCCAACCTTAAATTATCCCTAGTGGGAGGGAGAATGGTACAAAAATCAATATATTCTTTGCTCCATATCTTCTCTTTGATGCTTGCAGGTAAGTGAAAGCCCAAAGGTGACAAAAAACAAGGCATACACTCTTTAGCATTGCTATCAGGCAGGTTTTTAAATGAAACATCCTTTACTATTCCACCTAAATGCTGGGCCGTGGGAGGAGGATCACTTGCCCAGACTCCTGCCTCACTGCACAAGCTAGGTTGAGACATATTACTTCTCATTACCGCTATTAATTGCTCTATAGAAGCAGATAAATTAGACAGCTGTGATGCTGTGTTGCACTCACCCTCCGCTCCCTGAGCAAGAAGAGCTCCAGGGGCTGCTGATGGCATGTCGCATCGAACCGGAATCATGCTGGGTTGCTGAGTATGTGCGCTTTGTGCAGCAGGGCTGTGTCTGTCCCCTCTGCGTGGCGCCTGGTTGCTTGCCTGCGCGCCGTCTTGCGGTGACACCTTTCTTGCTGAGGCTGCAGGACTCTTGCCCTTCCGACCTTTCCCCACCGGGGGCACTGCTGGGGCTGGGTGCTTGTACCTAGAAGACAAAAGGGGAGATTTTCGGCCCACGCTGCTGGCTCTGGGAGGTGTGGGGGGAGGGCTACCCTTCTGGGCACACCTCCGCTTGCTTGATCTCCTGGCGAATCCGTCCTCTTCACCCGCGTCATCAGACCTCGCGACCGTAGGCGTGCCCCACGTGGAGCACATACCATCTGCTGACATAGCAGGCTGGAGATGGGAGACGTCCGCATCCCTGGGATCCGCTGCTGGCGCGCTATCCATGCTGACGGCGACGGCTGACTGAGAAGTTGAAGGTAGGGAGAGACACTGCCTGATCCATTCTTCGCCGCCCGCCTGTTCCGCTCTGAACAGCAGCTGGTGTAGTAAAGCCTCCATCTTTAGAACGGGTGCTGGGGAGCTCCTCTGGCTGGGTCCTCCTGTTAAACGGCAGCCCTCCTGTCCTGGTCCAGGGCCCTATATAGGCTTCTAGCCTGGTTCTAGAAGTTTCCCTTAAACCACCTGACCTCTGCTGACCAACCACTGCCCTTCCATACACCCAGGCTTCTATAGACCCCTAAACACCTGACTCGTTTTGACCAATCCCAGCCTCTGCCTATTAACTCCCTACAGCCCTTTGCCTACTAGCTACTTGACCTGAGATTGACCCCAGCAAGAAATACCAGTGTTAACCCTTAGCCCTACTGCCCCTGCCGTGGTCCCATATGGAAAGGAGAGCCTAAACGGCTACTCCCTTTCTTTCCCCATTCCCTGTACACACAAGCGGAATTCCCGTCGGATAAAACTTGGATATTTATTCCGACGGAATTCCGTTCAAGCCTGCCTTGCATACACACGGTCACACAAAAGTTTGGTGAACTGTTGACTGCCAAGAACGTGGTGACGTAAAAGACTATGACGAGCCAAGAAAATTAAGTTCTATGCTTCCGAGCATGCGTCGGTATTTAGCGCGTCGGGATTTGTACACACGATTGGAAATTCCGATTGGATTTTTTCCCCAACGGAAAATAGAGAACCTGCTCTCTTATCTTTTTGCGGCAGTTTTTCTGTTGGAAAAAGTCCAATGGACCATACACACGGTCGGGATTCCCGACCAAAAGCTCTCATCTGACTTTTTCCGAAGGGAAAACCGATCATATATTCTCTGATGTAAGGTTTTTGTTCCCCCCCCTGCTCTAGTGTTTTTTTATCTTCTTGTATCACTGGCATCTAGAACTTTAGGGCCATATTCCACTGGCGCTTAATAGATTTTATATCTAGCTAGATTGTATATCTGTATCCTTTTGACAGTCATTTTTTTCTTCAGTTTTTCTCCCCCTGTATGTAGTGTGTATTCTCCATTGACCAGTGTTTTTTCTGCCTATTAACATGTGTGGTGATTGGCATCTTGTGGTTTATCCAGTATATTTCTATCCTGCAAAATCCTGCCATGGCGATTTGCTGGGAAGACTGCTTATGCTTTCTCCCTAGACAGTGCTTTATTCTCCTCTCTTCATATCCTCAAACATGAAATGTTTGGCATTTGCCCACCTGCTCCTAGCTTAGACTGCCCAGCGCCTGAATTGTGAATTATTTTGTCAACTTCAATAACTTGAAAGTAGTCTTGTTTATTGGCAGAGAGTATTCTGTTAAGAGAAACATGATTTTAATGGAAATATACAAACTACAGTTAGCAAAGTTTGGTCAGCAGGGAGGAATATAATAACAATAATTAACCCCTTCCATACAGGGCATTTTTCACCCCCTTCCTGCCCAGACCAATTTTTAGTTTTCAGCGCTGTTGCACTTTGAATGACAATTGTGCGGTCATGCAACACTGTACCCAAATGAAATCTTTGTTTTTCCCCCCACAAATAGAGCTTTCGTTTGGTGGTATTTGATCATCTCTGCGGTTTTTGTTTTTTGCGCTATAAACATTTGAAGAGTAACAATTTTGAAAAAACACAATATTTTTTACTTTTTGATTTAATAAATATAATTTTTTTCCTCAGTTTAGACCGATACGTATTCTTCTACATATTTTTGGTATAAAAAAATCGCAATAAGCATATATTGACTGGTTTGCGCAAAAGTTATAGCGTCTACAAAATGGGGGATAGTTTTATGGCATTTTTTTTTTACTAGTAATGGCAGCGATCTGCGTTTTTAAAAAAAAATTATTGTGACATTGCGGCGGACATATCAGACATTTTTGACGCGTTTTTGGGACCATTCACATTTATACAGTGATTAGTGCTATAAAACTGCACTGATTACTGTGTAAATGTGACTGGCAGGGAAGGGGTAACACTAGGGGGCGCTGAAGGGGTTAATATGTTCCCTAAAGTGTGTTCTAACTGTAGGGGGAGGGGGACTCACAAGGGGTGGAGACCGATCTGTGTTCCTCTGTACTGGGAACACACATCGGTCTCCTCACCTCTGACAGGAGGTGGATCTGTGCGTTTACACACACAGATCCACACTCCTGCCGTGATTGCCAGAAATCGCTGGGGTGCCCGGCGGACATCGCGGCAGCGGGTACGCGCACCGGGTCGCAAGCCCCCAAAAGGACATCATATGACGTCCACTCTGAGGGACAGACAGTTTCTGCCGACGTCATATTATTATGGCTCTGTAGGGAACTGTTTAAAGGGAAAATCCCAGTCAGAAAGAAGTGTAAATGTTAAAGCAGTATTAAAGCCCAAAGCAAACATTTATTATATTGCAGCTTTCTAATTCTTAGAGGTGGTGGCTGCATTTGTTTTCCTTTTTTTAAGGCTTGCTTTCTCCTATTTTTTTTTTTTTTTAAAGAACAAATTGCCTTGCAGATGTAGCAGTTGGAGGATTAAGACAAACCATTTAACACTGACTTACAATGATCTGCTTTTATATTAGTATAAAACCTTTATCCCAAAGGGAAAAAACGGTTGTAAATGCCTATAACGTGTTAGCTGGAGTTTGCCTTCAATTTGTTTGTGTATCTAAATCTGCTAAAACATTTTCCCCTGCGGCGTCGTCCTGGGAAGCCATGGTTATTGCTACCCTGCCTCTGTATACAGTAAATGGACCCATATTTTACCGAGGGTGTCCTTGGAAATTTGATATGGTTTGACTCCTGTGGACATCAGGGTTGTACTGTCCAGACCTTTTTATCTTGCATGTGTGAGGAAGGGTAATCTGTAAATTGCTATACTCCCCTCCCCCTAGCATCCCTTTGTCTCTTCCTTTCTTGTCTTCCCCCCCTCCTTTTTTTGCTGCTAATTTATTTATCAATGCTGCTATGCCTTGCTGGACTATATATGTTTGGATATAGTCTTTGGGGTTGATTTACTAAGGGGAAATCCACTCTGCATTACAAGTGCACAGTAAGTGCAGTCACTGTAGATCGGAGGGGAAGCTCTGAAATGAGGGGAGGCTCTGCTGATTTTATCATCCAATCATGTGCAAGCAAAAATGCTGTGTTTTATTTTCCTTGCATGTTCCCCCTCATATCTACAGAGACTGCACTTGTGCAACGTGGATTTGCCTTTTCGTAAATAACCCCCTTTGTCGTCTATATTTATATATCTTTTTTTTCATAGTTCCGTGTCAAGTTGTTTTTGGTTTTTCCATGTATTGCTTAAAGCAGGAACTTCAGTATCTATTAAATCTTCTGCCCTTTTTATTTTGGATTGTAAAACATTTTTTATTACAAACTAATGTGAGCAGACTGCAGTTCCTCTCTAAATACTTCAGGAAAGCACTGCAGATTAACCTCCCTGGCGGTATGATTATTTCAGATTTTAGGTGCTGAAAGAGGTACCATTATTTGTAAGGAAATTTGGTGTTTTATATTGTAGGCCTGTAATTATTAGGAATAGCTCACTTAAATCTGTCCAAACAAGAGTCTAGTAGACATCCTGGGTATGATGAAGTTTGAAACACAAAATCCTAAATTATAATATAATAAATAACTATAAATAATTATAACAAATAATAATATAATAACAATTTAATAATGTAATCAAATCAAAAAGCACTGAAATTTTGCTCAGGTTCACACTGGTGCGTTTACATGCGATTTGGCATGTCAAAACAGCAGTATTTGCTGCAAATTGCCGAAAATGGCACCGTCCTAATCGGTGCGACGCCGCATCTGCAACGCTGCACTGATATCAAAAAGTAGTTTATGTGCTACTCTTTGCGATTTCAGGCCGCGATTTACATTGACATCTGTCTGTGCAGAAACCTGCACAGATATCTCTGTAATCGCGGCTGAAATTAGGACTGCCAGCGGGAGTGTTTGAGTGTTGGAGTGCTATCGCTCAATTCTGCAAGTGATTATAACTTATTATCGCTGTTTTCTAGCTGCTCTAAACCGCTTTCGACGAACACTTTTTGGTTGCTATGGACAATCTCCAGTTTCCAGTCAGAAAGAACAGTTTTTATTATATAAAAGTGCATATAGGGCACTGGGGACAAAGGGGATGTGAAATAATTTGCTACAGTGCTGTAATCTGTAAGATTACAGTGTACTGTATGTATACTGTATTTTTTAACTTTTTGAATCTGTTGCTGAACTCCGCCCCCATGCGTCGCAAAGCTCGCGGGGAACGGAGCTCGGGACTGTAAATCGAGCGGAGGAGTTACGGCTCGCACACAGTGGGGACATCGCAGGATCCAGGGGACAGGGTAAGTTACTTTGACTGGATCCTGAAATGCGATCCCGAGTCTGGATCGGGGTTACAGTTTCTTGTATGGAAAATTCACCCCGAGACTGACTTGGGATTACCGCTAAGAAGGTTAACAAAGCTGCTGCCCAAAGGTGCTCATTCATCCAGAGTGGGGACACTCTAATACAGGAAGTGTGTTACTGGCCAGATCAGGGGAAAAGCCTAAAAAAAAAGAAAACAAATGCAGTCCCCATATCTGATTGGTATGCAATATATAATAAATGTTTGGTTTTGGGTTTATTGCCACTTTAAAATGACCATTATGTACTAGTTTGTGCAGCTAGTCCTTGTTAGTAGTACCCATACAATACTGCTGATTTACAGTGGAAATCGTTTGTCATGGACACTGCAGAGCCTCCATGTTATTGTACAGCTCAGAATACACTGCAGACTATTTTTTTGTTTTGTTTTACTAACTCATGCATCTGTTTATTAAATGCCAAGTCTTCTCTCTAACCAGTCGGATAAAAATGTCAAGCCTGTACTGTTATGATAAGAGTAAACTGTATATGAATCACTGTAATATGATGGAAACAAAAGATTGTCAGGCCTATTATTCTTCTTCTGAGTGATGTAAGCAGACACACTGCTGTCATGTAGGAAATAAGCGAACATATTACTGACAATGTCATACAAATGTAAGCACTTAGAGAGAAATTAACTGTTCATGTAGAATACCTAATTTATAATTTGTCATATTTTTACCTGAAATGTTTGTTTTAATGGGTAGCTGATGAATCTAATATTTCCAAAGTTGATTTCAAGTCATTTCAGTAAAGGCTCAAATATGTGGCATATTTAGAAATGCCTTCCAATTAGAATAAAAAAAATAAAAAAAACTTGAAATGCAAACATAAACACTGCAGACTCCTTATTGTCTCACACATGAAATTCTAATATAGAAAAAAATGTCAGTTTAAAGAGGTTGTAAAGGTTCGTTTTTTATTTTCTAAATAGGTTCCTTTTAGCTAGTGCATTGTTGGTTCACTTACTTTTTCCTTCGATTTTTTTCCCTTCTAAATGTTTTTTTCTTTATTTTCTTTGTCTGAATTTCTCACTTCCTGTTCCTCCTCAGTAAGCTGTTCTGGCTGACTAACCCCTAGCCAGAACGGCTCAGATGATGGGGGCAAGCTTACTGAGGAGAAACAGTAAGTGAGAAATTCAGACAAAGAGAAAAGGGAGGGAAAGCAAAAGAAAAGGTAAGTGAATCAACAATGCACTAGCTTAAAGGAACCTACCGTATTTGCCGGCATATAAGGCGACTGGGCGTATAAGACAACCCCCCTATTTTTCAATTGAAAACATAGCTTTTGGGCTATACTCGCTGTATAAGACTACCCCTTCCAAGGCAAAACCATTTAAAAAAAAACATGGATTCCACCACATATTCGCCACCGACCTAAGTGTAAGCACATGAGCATACACCATAATCATCGCTATTCCAACAGGCGTTAAAGTCTTAAGTTGACTGACCACAATGCACAGGGAATTATTAAATGAGGGGTCCCAATTAGAGGTCGACCGATATGGGTTTTTCTCTGGCTGATGCCGATATTTAAAAATCTGAGCGGCCGGTGGCCGATATATGATGCAGATTTTTGCAGCCGATATTTTAGGCTGATTTTTATTTTTATTAGTAGCACTGGATGGCACTAATTGGCACTGGAAGGAAGATGGCATTAGCAGAAGGCACTTATTGGCTCTGGCAGGTTGCACTGGATGGCACTGAAAGATGGTACTAGCAGGTGGCACTGATTGGCAGATAGCACTGGCAAATGGCACGTGACACTGGCAAGTGGCACTGGGTGGCAAAAGTTAGCACTGGTTGGCATTGGCAGGTTGCACAGATGGCTTTAGTTGGCACTGGATCGCACTGGCAGGTGGCACTGGATGGTGCCACTGGTATTGGCACTGGATGGAAGGTGGCACTAATTGGCACTGGTATTGGTACTGACAGGTGGCATTGGTGAATGGCACTGGATGGAAGGTGGCACTAATTGGCACTGGATGGTGGCAATGGTATTGCCACTGGCAGGTGGCACAGGATGGCAAGTGGCACTAATTGGCACTGGCAGGTGGCACTGGTGCAAAATGGTGTCACTCCCCCCTCAGTACAGACCCCCTCTCCCTCCAGTATAGACACCCCCCCTGCCCCCCCGTAGTACAGACACCCGAGAGCGGTGTGTGTCCCACGAGCGTGGGCCCCTCCTCTTCTGTGGGCGTAAACAGAGGAGGGACGCCGCGCTGGGTGTACCAAGATGGCCGCGGCTCCAGAGCTAATTCGCTAGGACAATGCCGGTGAGTTCCCCCTGACTGTAAATAAGAATGCGAGTGCTCAAAGTATTGGGACTAGAGGTCGACCGATATATCGGCCGATATTTGGGCGTTTTGGAGAAATCGGCCTTGGCCGATTTTTATCCAAATCAGGCCGATATTTTACAATTCCCGCTAGCGGTGCCACGGCTCCGGAGCTAGGCCGAAGCCACGGTCTTTCCTGATGCTGTGACCGCGGCGGCAATTCGCGAATCCACCAGAAAATACAGTATTTAGAAATTAAAAAACAAACCTTGTAAAGTGGTTGTAAACCCTATTCATGAAATTTGACCTAGGCACATATATCTGTAGTGTTTGCTTATCTCTCTCCAAAGCTGTAAGTGCTGTCTCTTTCTGCTGCTCTGTTCATGTTATCAGCACACTCACTTCCATCAAGTTCTCTGACACACGAGGTAACAGTAGTTGAAAATTTGTCGGGGAGGGAACTTAGAGATGGATAAGCAGAGAGCTTGTCTATTTACGGTACAGCTCTGCAAGTTCCTTCCCTCCTGTGACAATGTGAAGTGGGGTATGCATGCCTTTCTTCCAATCAGCTCTCACACAGTGTAATGCTGCGTACACATGATCCGAAATTCCGACAAGAAAACCGTTGTTTTTTTTTTCAGACAAAATGTTGTCTCAAACTTGTGTTGCATACACGGTCACACAAAATTCCGACCGTCAAGAACGCGGTGATGTACAACACTACAATGAGCCGAGAAAAATGAAGTTCAATGATTCCGAGCATGCGTCAAATTTATTCAGAGCATGCCTGTTTTTTTTTTTTTTGCGCGTCGGAATTGCATACAGACTTTCCGACAAGAACCTTTCCCGTTGGAAAATTTGAGAACCAGCTCTCAAATTTTTACTGTCGGAAATTCCGACAGAAAAAGTCAGATGAGGCCAACACATGGTCGTAATTTCCGACCAAAAGCTCACGTCAAACTTTTACTCACACCCAGGGCTCGACAAAATCCAGGTGCCTGGTCGCAATTGCGACAAGAAATTGTGACCTGGCGCCCGGACCCGCCCGTAATTGAGGCTGCGGCTTTGCGGCCTTCACAGAAGGAAGCTTAGGCCTGCAGTAGGCCGCACAGCCACGGCCTTAATTACCGGCTGGTGTGGGCCCACTGCGATTGCACGGCGGAGGAAGTGGGGACACACGGAGACACAGGATCCTGCGCCCGCCGGTAATTGAGACCGCGGCTTTGCAGCCTTCTGCAGGCCTAAGCTTCCTTCTGTGATCTGTCGCCATCTTGTGGTGCCCGTTGGCATTACAAGTAAAACAGCAGTTCTAATGTGCCATCTCCTTCCCTCCAATTAGAACCCCCAAACATTATATATATATATATATATATATATATATATATATATATATATATATTTTATTATTCTAACACCCTAAAGAATAAAATGGCGGTTGTTGCAATACTTTCTGTCACACCGTATTAGCGCAGTGGTCTTACAAGAGCACTTTTTTTGGGGGAAAAAATACACTTTTTTTAATTAAAAAAAATAAGTAAAGTTAGCCCAATTTTTTTTATATTGTGAAAGATAATGTTACGCCGAGTAAATTGATACCCAACATGTCATGCTTTAAAATTGCGTCTGCTCGTGGAATGGCTCTACCAATCGTGGCGATACCTCACACATGCGGTTTGAATACCGTTTACATATGCGGGCACTACTCACGTATGTGTTTGCTTCTGCGCGCGAGCTTGGCGGGACGGGGCGCGTTTTCTGGCTCCTAAATTTTTTAGCTGGCTCCTAGATTTCAAGCAAATTTTGTCAAACCCTGCTCCAACCCCTATGTGCTGCTGAAACAGGAAGGACGATTTTTAACAGGATCTGCACTTTACAAAGAATGTAGAAAGGGAGAGACGGCAGATATACATGTAAAACTTATGTAGGAGCATTTGTATTATCACTGTATCATCTGAGGCTGTTCACTTCACTGGGTATATGTGAGGGTTTACATTGGCGTGGAAGAATATGTTGTATGCAGAGCACACAGCCATTTTTCCTTGTGCTCAATAAGCACACATTTTATCTTA
The DNA here is from genome assembly GCA_029574335.1 of Rana kukunoris. Classification (NCBI taxonomy): domain Eukaryota; kingdom Metazoa; phylum Chordata; class Amphibia; order Anura; family Ranidae; genus Rana; species Rana kukunoris. Next base: position 308,153,655 of record CM056053.1, read on the forward strand.
ATGATGTAATGCATCTCAAGCTAAAAGTCCACTCACCATTCGTTCAAGTAAAGAGACATCATCACCAGACTGTTATGTTCTCATCTCAGCATCCCAGCATGACTGCCCAGGAGCCGCGTCTCTCGATCTTTTATTAAAATTCCAGCAGGAAGTGATGTCACAGCATGGGAAGTGAGGTCACAGGGTGTGACCTTGACAGGAAAATTACCATACAAGGATATCTCTCCAACAGGATGTCCAATACAATGCAAAACAATCCAACGAAATTAAAGGATTCTGATGGGTGTGTCTGAGCAGAGACAGGGTGAATGTAAGCTAAACAAAAATGGACGCCATCTCTGGTCATAACAACCCAAGACTCCCGTTTTACCACTGATAGGAATCCTTATTCTGCGCCATTCCAGAAATTATATTCGGATTATACTATTATTGCTTGTGGAAGGGAGGCTATCTGCAGGCGTGCGCTACGAATCCCGACCATGCTGATCAGACATAGCAGAGACAAGAGCGTACATCCGCCTATAACCAATAATGTCCTTGCAGAGTGAACATATCCCCTCTTCGACGAGAGCCCTTTGACGGTGGACATATCTCCACTCTGCAAACATAATCTCCAACCTTAAGGCCCCATGCACACGAGATGCTGGTAAACTCAGAGTTCAGAGGCATTTGGACAGTTTTTTCAACACATTCAGTGTTATCCTATGTGTCCATGCACACAATCTCGTTTATTGCCGTTTTTAGGCAGTTGTGTTTATCCTCGTTTTTCCAGAAGCAAACAAATGGTTTCAGACGCAAAGGTTTTTGTGTTTCAGACACAAAACGTAGTACCGGCAATTTTGTTTATAGGCGTTTATAAAGGTGACCTATTTTTTTACATTAGAAATCTCAAAAATGATGCCAACCGATGATTATTAATTGATGATAAAAATAAATGAACTCTTCCTATTCATGAAAATATTCCTAATTTACAGCATTTTTTCACACCTGCTTAAGAGTTATGCACAGTACTGTGTGTGTGTGTGTGTGTGTGTGGGGTGGCTATAAAAAGTTTACACGCCCCTGTTAACCACTTAAGGACCGGACCAATATGCTGCTAAATGCCCAGAGGCGTTTTTACAATTCGGCACTGCGTCGCTTTAACAGACAATTGCGCGGTCGTGCGACGTGGCTCCCAAACAAAATGTGCGTCCTTTTCTTCCCACAAATAGAGCAGCCATGTCCCCCCACATATGCAGCCATGTCCCCCCACATATGCAGCCATGTCCCCCCACATATATGCAGCCATGTCCCACACATATATGCAGCCATGTCCCCCAAACATATGCCGCCATGTCCCCCAAACATATGCCGCCATGTCCCCCAAACATATGCCGCCATGTCCCCCCACATATATCCAGCCATGCGGCGGTCCTTAAGGGGTTAAAATGTCAAGTTCCTGTGATGTAAAAAAAAAATGAGACAAAGATAAATCATTTCAGAACTTTTCCACCCTTAATGTGACCTATAAACTGTAGAACTCAATTAAAAAACAAACTGAAACTACAAATAAGCACTAAAATAATGTGGTTGCATAAGTGTGTATGAACACCCTTCTTATAATTGGGGATGTAGCTGTGTTCAGAATTAAGCAATCGCATTTAAACTCATGGTAAATAGGAGTCGGTGCACACCTGCCATCATTTAAAGTGCCACTGATTAACCCCAAATAACGTTCAGCTGTTCTATTAGGTCTTTCCTTACATTTTCTTAGTGGCATCCTATAGCAAAAGCCATGGTCTGCAGAGAGCTTCCAAAGCAAGGAAACTCATTGTTAAAAGGTATCAGTCAGGAGAAGGGTACAAAAGAATTTCCAAGTTATTAGATATACCATTGAACACAGTGAAGACAGTCATCAAGTGGAGAAAATATGACACAACAGTTACATTACCAAGAACTGGACATCCCTCCAAAATTGATAAAAAGACAAGAAGAACACCGGTCAGGGAGGCTGTCAAGTGCCCTACAGCAACATTAAAGGAGCTGCAGGATTATCTGGCAAGTAATGGCTGTGTGGTACATGTGAAAACAATCTCTCATATTTTTCATATGTCTGGGCAATGGGGTAGAATTGCAAGATGGAAGCCTTTTCTTATGAAGAAAAACATCCAAGCCGGCTATATTTCGCAAACACACATCTGATGTCTCCCAAAAGCATGTGGGAAAATGTGATATGGTCTGTTGAAACCAAGGATGACCTATTTGGCCATAATTCTAAAAGCTATGTTTGGCACAAAACAACACTACACATCATCAAACGAACACCATACCCACCTTGAAGCATGGTGGTGGCAGCATTATGCTTTGGGGCTGTTTTTCTTCAGCTGGAACAGGGGGCCTTAGTGAAGGTAAAGGGAATTTTGAACAGTTCCAATATTGGCACGAAACCTTCAGGCTTCTGATAGAAAGCTGAACATGAAGAGGAACTTAATCTTTCAGCATGACAACGACCCAAAGCATACATCCAAATCAACAAAGGAATGGCTTCACCAGAAGAAGATTAAAGATTTGAAATCGCCCAGCCAGAACCCAGACCTATATCCCATTGAAAATCTGTGGGGTGATCTGAAGAGGGCTGTGCACAGGAGATGCCCTCGCAATCTGACAGATTTGAAATGTTTTTGCAAAGGGTGGGCAAATATTGCCAAGTCAACATGTGCCATGCTGATAGACGAATACCCAAAAAGAGTGCTGTAATTAAATCAAAAGGTGCTTCAACAAAGTATTAGTTTAAAGCGGTGTGACTCGATCGCGGAACACCGGCAGACATAGAGTTTGCGGGTCTTTCGGGCACAGTCACTGAGCTCGCGGGCAGGGGCGTGCCTGCACGGTGGGACTTTTAAAGTGAAGTGTATATATAAGTTATTCTGCCCAGCCGTGCCATTCTGCTGACGTATATGTACAGGAGCCGGTTGGGAACTGGTTAAATGGTAAACTATAATTAGATTTTTACTCCAAAAGCATTTTCTTAAAAAAACATCAATTTAAAAAATAAATAAAATCATTGATTTTATATTCACCCTGCCTGGCAGATTTGAGGATGTCTTCATTTTCTAGAGATTATGAATAATAACACAAAAACTATTTTTTTCATTTATGGTTAGTATTTGGCTGAAGCCATTTATTATCAATCAACTGTATTTACGCTTTTTAAATTATAATGACAAGAAAAACTACCCAAATTACCCTGATAAAAAGTTTACATACCCTGGTGATTTTGGCCTGGTAACATGCACACATGTTGATCCAAAGGGGTTTAAATGGTTATTAAAGGTAACCATCCTCACCTGTGATCTGTTTGCTTGTAATTAGTGTGTATAAAAGGTCAATGCATTTCTGGACTCCTGCCAGACCCATGCACCTTTTAATCCTGTGCTGCACCGACATTTCTGGATTCTGAGTCATTGTCAAAGGATCTGTGGGAAAAGGTAGTTGAACTGTATAAAACAGGAAAGGGATATAAAAAGATGTCCAAGAAATTGAGAATGCAAATCAGCAGTATTCAAACTCTAATCAAGAAGTGGAAAATGAGGGGTTCTGTTGAAACCAAACCATGGTCAGGTAGACCAACTAACCTTTCAGCCACAAATGCCAGGAAAACTGTTCAGGATGCAATGAAAACAAATATCTTCGGGGGAAATACAGGACTCTCTGAAAATGTGGTGTGGCTGTTTCAAGATGCACAATAAGGAGGCACTTGAAGAAAGATGGGCTGCATGGTCGAGTCGCCAGAAGAAAGCCATTACTACGCAAATGCCATAAAGTGTCCTGCTTACAAACGGCACAGAGACAAGTCTCAAACCTTCTGGCACAAAGTCATTTGGAGTGATGAGACCAAAATTTAGCTTTTAGGCTACAACCCTAAACGTTATATTTGGAAAGGAGTTAACAAAGCCTATGATGAAAGGTACGGAGGTGGATCGCTGATGTTTTGGAGATGTGAGCTACAAAGGCACAGGAAATTTGGTCAAAATTGTTGGCAAGATGAATGCAATATGTTGTTACAATACTGGAGGAACTTGAACATTCCAACATGACAGTGATCCAAAACACAAGGCCACGTCGACCTGTCATTGGCTACAGCAGAATAAAGAGAAGATTCTGGAGTTACCATCTCAGTCTCCTGACCTCAATATCATTGAGCCAATCTCAAAAGTGCAGTTCAAGAATTTACAGGAACTGGAGGCCTTTTGCCAAGAAGAATGGGCAGCTTTACTATCTGAGAAGATAAAGAGCCTCTTCCACAAATACCACAAAAGACTTCAAGCTGCCATTGATGTTAAAGTGGGAAATACACAATATTAAGAACTGGGGTATGTACAATTTTGATCAGGGTCATTTGGGTATTTTTTGTTGCCATCATGATTTAAAAAGAGTAAACACAGTTGATTGATAAGAAATAGCTCCAGCCAATCGCTAACAATGAGTGAAATAAATGTGTTTGTGTTATCATTCATATTCTCTGAAAAATGGCCAAGAAATCATAAATTCTGCCAGGGTATGTAAACTTATGGGCACAACGTTATGTATATGCATATATGAATCAATATATATTATATTATATATTACCGTATTTATCTGCGTATAACGCGCACTTTTTTCCCCTTAAAAACGGTGCGCGTTATATGCCGATATTACGTTATTTTTTACAAACAGGGTGGGTGGGGATTGGGCGGTGGTGTCATGCTTGCCATCCCGCCTCTCCTAGCCCTGGAACAGCCCGCTGGCATACTAGTATTAAGATTAACAAATCACCGTCCGCACTAGCCTGCACATACCTTAATATTACTGGTCACTCTCCTCCAGCTCCTCCCAGCTCCTCCTCCTCCCCCCCCTCCGAGTGTAGTCTAAGATTGGAGGAGAGAGGTCACATGAAACAAAGGAGAGCGATCATGTGACCAGCCGGGAAGTACAGGAAGAACACAGTATGTACGAGTGTTTGTTTTAAATTAACTTTAGACTACACTGGAAGTGCTGACCCAGGAGACTAGGGGGGGTTTCCTGGGAGTGCAAGGGGGCTGTGAAATGTAAAGGAGCTGTGTACTGTGCAGGGGGAAATGCTGTGTAATGTAAAGAGGAGCTACATAATGTGCAGGGGATGCTTTGGTCTGTATAATGTGCAGGGGATGCTTTGCTCTGTGTAATGTGCAGGGAATGCTTTGGTCTGTGTAATTTGCAGGGGATGCTTTGGTCTGTGTAATGTGCAGGGGATGCTTTGGTCTTTAATGGCAGGGGATCTGTGTAATGTGCAGGGGATGCTTTGGTCTGTGTAATGTGCAGGGGATGCTTTGCTCTGTGTAATGTGCAGGGAATGCTTTGGTCTGTGTAATTTGCAGGGGCTTTGGTCTGTGTATGCTTTGGTCTGTGTAATGTGCAGGGGATGCTTTGGTCTGTGTAATGTGCAGGGGATGCTTTGGTCTGTGGGGGAATGCTTTGGTCTGTGTAATGCAGGGGATGCTTTGGTCTGTGTAAAGGGGATGCTTTGGGTGTAATGTGCTGTGTGTAATGTGCAGGGGATGCTTTGGTCTGTATAATGTGCAGGGGATGCTTTGGTCTGTGTAATGTGCAGGGGATGCTTTGGTCTGTGTAATGTGCAGGGGATGCTTTGGTCTGTGTAATGTGCAGGGGATGCTTTGGTCTGTGTAATGTGCAGGGGATGCTTTGGTCTGTGTAATGTGCAGGGGATGCTTTGCCGGGGATGCGTGTTATACGCCGGTGCGTGTTATACGCCGATAAATACAGGTATATATTCATCCTTTTTTAGAGTTCCTGTAATATAAACTATATTACAAACTTGTTAGAATCATCCATCTCTGGTATTTATTATGAGTTGTGTTATCTACTTTCTCTACATAACCTACCTCAAGAGCAGAGTAATGCTGGGGACTTTCATGGGTTCACGTTTCACCTGTACTATTCTTTTATAGCTCCATGTTAATATTAGTAAATCTGTTATAAATCTGTACAGCGATCAGAAAATGCACTAGCAAGGTCAATGTAATGAAAACTACTTGTCAAACCGAGCAAGTGTATATATAGAGATACGTTCAACTGAATGTACATAAAACATAACTCAACCTGTCGATCTGTCATTTCATTGAGGCAATCTTACACATTCAAAATAAATCACGGTGGCCCTTCCCAAAAAACCCAGCGCTTCAGGAAGACAGAGAATACTTATAATAATAAATAAAACTATAAGTTTAGAGCACAATAATAAACCCACAAAGTGAGAGTGTGTAGATCTACAATACACCTCCCTCACTTATCAAGCAAATAACTGCTGGAGCTGCTACTATAACCTGTCCTAAGGCAGGTAATAAACACTAACAAACCACATATAAAACAATATGAAGCAGCGCTCCTTAATTGGAATGTCACTTGCTATGATATGAAAAGTCCAAAGTTCATATAAATAAATGATGGAAAAAGAAGTTAATCCCAAGATGATCCGTGAAAAGGAAAGAGGAGATGTATCTCTCAAACACCATAAGATTCTTTTTGACCACCACCACCACGTGCAATAGCTGAATGAAACTCTTACCAGACAGCGCTGGATATAAAGCGTTGTATTGTAACACACAGCCTGAGAGAAAAATCCAAATTCACTCCTCTTATGGATATCAACTCACATGTGAGGAAACAAAAAAAGCAGATGGTGGCACATAGCGTAATTCCGTAGGGTTTATTTGTAAAAATCGCATAAAATGTAAGAAATACACTTACAATTTCAGTAAAATCATTCGGCATATATCACATACATTGTGATCGTTCATCACCGCAGCTGGTCTTTGGCGGAGGTGTTCAAAACAGCGATCGCCGCCTGACTCAGTTGGTTAGGTTCCGCTGTGTTCTCACACGCCAACGCCTAGTAGCGTGATGACGTCACTTAGATTGACAGTTGTCTCAACCAACCCAGACGCGTTTCGTCATAGGAATGTCTTAAGTGGTAATCTTACACATTAACCACTTAAGACCCGGACCAAAATGTAGGTAAAGGACAAGGCCCCTTTTTGCGATTCGACACTGCGTCGCTTCAACTGACAATTGCGCGGTCGTGCAACGTGGCTTTCAAAATTGGTGTTCAATTTTTTTTTCCCACAAATAGAGCTTTCTTTTGGTGGTATTTGATCACCTCTGCGGTTTTTATTTTTTGTGCTATAAACAAAAATAGAGCTATAATAAATATCCCTCAAAAATATATAACTAAGGCCGATACATATTCTTCTACCTATTTTTGGTAAAACAAATTGCAGTAAGCATTTATCGATTGGTTTGCACAAAATTTATAGCGTTTACAAAATAGGGGATAGTTCTTTTGCATTTTTATAAATTTTTTATTTATTTTTTACTACTAATGGGGCAATCAGCAATTTTTTTTCATGACTGTGACATTATGGCGGACACATTTTTAGGACCATTGTCATTTTCAGAGCAAAAAATGCTATAAAAATGCATTGTTTACTGTGAAAATTACAATTGCAGTTTGGGAGTTAACCACTGGGGGGCGCTGAAGGGGTTAAGTGTGACCTCATATGTGTTTCTAACTGTAGGGGGGCGGGGCTAAATGTGTGACGTCATTGATTGTGTTTCCCTATATCAGGGGACACACGATTAATGACCGCTCCACTGTGAAGAATGGGGAAGGTGTGTTTAGAGGCCCCACACCCCGCTCTTCAGCTCTGGGGTGATTGTGCCCACCCGTGCCATTCTGCCGACGTATATTGGCTTTAGGCGGTCCTTAAGTGGTTAAAACACCAATAGGGAGACCCGGGATGCAGTACCAAAATAGGCTTCTATAAAAAAAGTAAAGATTCACACAGCGCTGCCTGCTGCTGTGAATTGGTTTCAGCTGCTAGATGATGCATTGCATATACTGAGTATGTTATCTGCAGCAACAATTAAATACCACCTACCAGAGGTGCTGGGTCCCCTGAACTTCTTTAATTTACCCAGAGCAGAGCCATGATAATAACTACCGTATTTATCAGCATATAACACGCACAGGTGTGTAATAATATGCACCTTTCATTTTAAGAGGGATGTTTCAGGAAAAAAACTTACATTTTAAATAAAGAACTTTGAAGCAAAATAAGGGTCAGGGTCCATCTATGCAGCCTGATCAATGCCCATCTGTATCCTCACAATTGCCTATCAATGCAGCTTGATTAATGCCCATCTGCAGCCTCACCATTGTCATAAATGCAGCCTGAAAGATTTGTGGTTTAGGAGAGAAAATGGACTTTCTAGGCACCAATCATTAGCATAAAATATGTTTTTATTGATACAATACCAAAAAGAATGCAAGTTACAATACAAATTTATAAAAATACATTAAAAAACACACATATAATTGATCACAAAATGAAAGATAAGTGAACAAAAGGAAATGATTGTTGTAACCAGGAATGGTCCGACGTAGAAATCAATGTTGGTTGATGACTACTGTAGATACAAGTAAAAATAAACTTAAGCTCTACATGTTTCGCAATTAATGCTTCCTCATGACTTTCCAGTGGCCAATCAAACAACAATCAGCTCTGGGGGAGGGAGGGGTTTGCCTGAGAAATGTATGTTCTCTTCCTGTATTGTTTCTTCAGTTAAGACAGTGATGAGACTTCTGAGGCAACTTCCATTGAAATCAATGGGTACAAGTTGCCTAGAAGTCGGATTGAAGTAGTACAGGAACCTTTTCTGAAGTCAGAGCGACTTCAGTAGTGTGTATTAAGACCGCTTTATTCACTTTCATTGACTTTCTTAACCATGCGACTTGGGATGACTTGGGGCAACTTCAAGTCGGATCCCAGGTCTTCCCAGTGTGAACCGACTCTTAGGAAAACAAAGTAAAAACAAGCAGTGGAAGGGGACGTCCCTGCAGCTCCACCCAGGTCTCCCGTCCCACCGAAAGGCCTGAGCGACCAGCCAGCACTCTTAGTAAGATTCTGGCACCTGCACCCAAAGCCAATCGAAGAATCGGCTAAGGTCCCTTTCACACGAGCGGACGAACGGTCCGCTTTTCATAAGTCCGTATACGGACTCGCAATGCACCCCTATGGGATCGTGGACGTTAGCGGATGATGCATCCGCTAACGTTCGTAAACATCCGCCTCCGTCAAGATCCGTTTTTTTGGCGGATCGGATGAATACGGACAAACGGTCCGTATTCATCCGATTCCCCATAGGGGAGAGCGGAGAAAAGACAGGGCGGTCCCCGCACACTATGCAAGGACCGCCCTGTCAGCCGACCGCTCAGCAGGGATTTACGGATGATCCCCGCTGAGCAGACGGACACACACGGGGGGGAACAATACGGATCCGCTCCGTGTGAAAGAGCCCTTATAGGCTTGGGTAAGGACAGTGCTACCTTATAGTAAACAGCCTGCAGCTACAGTATTTGTAGCTGCTAACTACATTTTTTGGGGGAAGACTGGAGCTTCTCTTTATGGAGAAGGTATTGTTAATGCTCCAAATATTTTCTATCTGTATAAAATGAGAGACTACTTTTATATCCTCTCTTAAATTAGAACAGTAAGGATTATAAACGGCTCCAGAATATTAGCTATTCAGGATAGATGATAAAAGGTCTGCAGAGAGGCCCTTTCTGATGCATCATGGGCAAATGCTAATTTATTTAAATGCACTCTTAAAGATTGTCTCTGTGGATCTAAATTTGAAATTTCAGCACGTGGGTTTGAGGCAATGAAAATTGTTACAGTAGAATTGCAGATAATTGCATTCAGCAGCGTTTAAATATAATGCTTTGCAATTTATTTACCATGTAAATGTATAGGGGCTGCTTAGTCGTGCTTTAGTTTGTCTTCTATTCTTAGTGAGGTTCAGTCAATTAGCTTAAATTGGTTCTAAAGGTAGAATGTTTTTTACCTTAATGCATTCCCTGCTTTTAAAGCAGAGTTCCAGTTTGTGTCTATTAAACAGCGTAGCTGCTGACTTTTTAATAAACACACACTCACATGTCTTGGGATCCAGCGATGTGGCCGCCTGAACCTTCGGTTCTCTCCCTCTCCTCACCCTGGTGCCAGCATTAAAAGTGTGAGCACCCTCACAGACTGGTTTTCTAGGGTTCATAAAATAGAGGAAATGGAAAGAATCATCCATCAGACTAAAGACACACATGATAAGTTTATAACTACTTGGGCTTGCTGGACGCATTATAGGGTTTCCCTAGTTTCTGCGGATCCCGATACTGTGGGCACTAATGTTAGGCCTCTTACACACACATCAGTTTTTCTTCAGGTTTTTCTTTTCAGTTTACCAAAACTATGTAGTACAAGGGCCTGCCTGATTGCATACAAATTGAGACTCTTGAGGTTTGACCTCATATTAGATGGATTTGGTAAACTGAAAAGAAAAACCTGAAGAAAAACTGATGTGTGTGTAAGAGGCCTTACTGTTGACACTTGACTTGACATGGAATTCCGTCTCCCCCTTATCCTTGTTGTAACCTCCCCTTTCTGAGTATTTATCCTTTGTGATTTCTTAGAGATTTTCAGTCCTGCATATTACCCGTCTTACTTCCAATTGATCGTCCTATCCCAGTGGTCGATTATTTCACGGAATCTAGATAATTTCGGCAATGTAGTTTACTTTGCATATACTGGGGGAGTTGGGGCTATACTTAAGTTGAACCTTAACTATCTTTGTGTTATGTTAGGCTTCTGGGGTCCCCCCGCTCACAGTGGAGCTCCTAGTGGGGGTGAGCAGGGTTTAGGGGACACCCACATTAGTCCCTAGAGTCTTTTGTGGTTTATGGTTCATTTCTATGGCCCTATTAATGTATCGCCAAGTCTTGAAGGCTATGTCTGCTCCAATGCATAAGAAAATTAGGCTATTTATAGTTGTTACATAGGTTATGGATGCTACGTTCTGCACCTCAGATTTGATTTATTTTCTATGTACACGTTTTATACTACTGTACGCAAGTATTTGATGATCCTGGTTTGTATGACTATGTACTGTCTAATCTTTAATAAAACGTAAAAAAAAAAAGTGTGAGCACCCGGCTGTGACAGCTTGTGGCTTCTGCACACTGTGCGAATCGAGCTGAGCCTCCTCAATGTTTGGGCAATCTTCTGGGACCTGTGACATATCCCAGAAGATTGCAGGGAGGGAGAGAAGAACTTCCGCTTGGATCACCTAGGCAGCCCGAGGGGAAGTGGGTAATTGTCAAAAGTAGGTATCTGCCGCCCCTTAACCTCCCTGGCGGTATGATTCTTTCAGATTTTAGGTGCTAAAAGCGGTACCATTATTTGCAAGAGAATTTGGCGTTTTATACTGTAGGCTTGTAATTCTTAGGAATAACTCACTGAAATCTATCCAAACAAGAGTCTAATAGGCATCCTGGGTATGATTTTTTTTTTTTTTTCTTATTAAAAATTATAATATAATAAATAATTATAAAAAATTATAACAAATAATAATATAATTATAGTAAAAATTATTCAGTAATGTAATCAAATCAAAATCACTGAAATTTGCTCAGTTGCAGAATTTTTGCTGTCATTATTTTTTTTTTTTTTATGACGAATTTCCCCATAAATCGCCATCGCTAAATTCTGCAAGTGATTCTGATTTATTATCGCTGTTTTTTAGCTGCTCTAAAACAATTTTTGCCATAAAGGGACACTTTTGGTTGCTATGGGCAATCTACAGTTTGCAGGGAGAAAGAACAGTTTTTATTATATAAAAGGACATGTAGTGTACAGGGCAGACCACTAGGGACATGGGGGGTGTGTATTTTTTACATACAGTACTGTAATCTATAAGATTACAGTGTACTGTATGTATAGTGTTTGTTTACATTTTTAAATTTGGCGCCGTTCCCCCCCCTACGTCGCGACGCTCGCAGGGAAGGGAATCGGCGGAACACACAGCATCAGGCGGACATCCGGCCACCGTGTACTGCGGGGATTCATCGCTGGATCGCAGAGAAAAGGTAAGTAAACTTTTTTCTGCATCCAGCGAGGTAAGCGCGTGTGTGGCACGGGGTTACCGATCTTTGCTTAAAAATCTCACCCCGTGCCACACACGGGAAGACCGCCAGGGAGGTTAAAAAAAATGACATGCCAAATGTGGCATAGGAGAGGGGAGGAGTGCTTAAAGCAGACTTCCCCTTTTGGGTGGAGCTCCGCTTTTAAGGTTAAAAATGTTTTCCATTTGCTTTTCCCTTTCTCCTCACCCCTAAATACATTGTTTAAAAAAAATTAAAGGAACACTTTTTAATCAGAGAATAGCATCACATCAATTAAATGGGATATTGATCTGGTCATTTATATAGCAGAGGAGGTTAATTACTTTCAGCTGCATTGGTGTTCATGAAATTAAAGAGGAACTGCCGTCAAGGTAGCTTAACCCCCCCCCCCCCCCAAAAAAAAAAAAACATGAGTATGCAGATCAATCATTATACATCATAATTTGTAAATAGTCAGCTTATGCTTTCTGAGTCTAGATCCTTTTTTTTTATAATTGCTCTCCCTGGTGTTAAGAGTGGCCATTTCTAGTGAGGGCAAATGAAGCCCAAGCCGCAGTCTTCCTGGAATGATGCCGACTGCTACGCCTAGTAAATCTCGCGCATACACAGTAATGGGCTCCCGGTTGTGTATGCGCAGTGGAAAAGCCACGTCCCCACCGACAGACAGGTTACTATAGCAGTGGCAGCAACCTTCTGCTGTGGCTGCTATAGTAACATGTACACAAAGGGAATGCACATAGAGTAAAGCACATTGCTTATCTTTTTAGATGTTTCTCAAGATAAGTCCTGTCTTCAAGAATTTTTCAACAGAAGTCAGAGTGAGTCTGTCCTGGGGACAGGTAGAGTTTCCTTCCATCAACAATCAATTCAAGAAACCTAGTTTCGAAACCTTTAACCCTTTGGTAGGACAGAATGTGATAAAATCTAATTTAAACAAAAATCTAGTTATTACCTGTTCTTAAAAGTGGTTGTAACCGCGAAAGGGTTTTTGACCCAATGCATTGCCTTATGCGAAGGTAAAAAACCTTGCCTCATCTACCCCTTCCCCTCCTTAACACTCCTGTATCGATACAAAATTGTGCCCAGCTGCAAGTCTTTCCTCCCTTTTTCCTGGTCTTAAGAGCTTTGCTTATAGCTGCTGTAACCATTGGCTCCTGTTGCTGTCAGTCAAATCCAGTAAGCAGAAAGTGGGGGGCAGGGCCAAGTCATGCTGTGTATGTCCATTGACGCACACAGCCTGGCTCGGGATTGAGCCACATGTCTGCCCCCAAAGCAAGTGGCTTGCTATTGGATCAGACACAGAAGAGGAGGCGCAGAGAACACCAGCGGGGGAACTCCTGAAATGGAGGTTTGGGGCTGCACTGCGCCATACCATGGCACAGAACGGGAAAGTATAAACCTGTTTTATTATTTTAATAATAAAATAAAGGCTTTTCAATTACTTTTAAGACCTGTCTACAGGGTACTTTTAGGGTTATTGGAAGTTCCAAAACAGAACTTTGAAAAAGAGATGCGCTGCAATTTTTTTTATATTTTTAAGTTCTACTATAATAATAGGAACATGTAACAAGGTGTTATCTCAGTTTCACTGTAAAAGTGGACATACATGTTCAGGTGGACACATACAAGATTTCTTTTGTTCAGTCTGCAAGCTGGATGAAAGAAATCAAATCGATTCCTTCATCCACTCAAACATAGATGGACAAATCCCCCTGATGGGCCATTGTATTCTGATAGCCATGGACGTTGGCTGTCAGAATAACTGAACAGTGGCTGCAGCCACTGTTCAGCCAACTATTTTTTTTAGCCCAACTTCTTTGACAAAAGTCGATTGAATAGTTGACTTACAGCATATCGATTCGGCAAGGCCACCCACTGTTGGAATTTAGAGCAGATTACTCTGGATCTGCTGAAAATAGCACATGGCCAGCTTTAGATTTATTGAGAGCAATGGACTATAAATGTGGCCTGTCCTGTAATTCTGCAGTTCTTCTACAGGAGTGTTAAAGTAATATTAAAGATTCAGTGGTTTTTTTTTTTTTTTTTTTTTCCCGTTTAATAAATAAACCTGTCATACTCACCTGTGTAGCGGTTTTGAACAGAGAAGTACACATCCTCCCCTTCTCTGATCCCTCACTGGTGCTCTTGGCTCCTCCCTCCTGATGAGTGCCTCCTGAGCAATAAACTTGCAATGACTGCACCCAAGCAGGCTCTTTCCAAGCTGCGGCTCTGTGTCAATTCCCACTCAGAGCCACAGCTTGATCCCAGCCCTATCTCTTGTCATTGGCTCACTGGCGGTTATTGACAGGAGGGAGAGTCCCCAGAGACCAGAGGCTCTCGTGCACATCGTCGGATCAATATAAGGCTCAGGTAAGTGTTGGGGGGGCTGGGGCTGCTCCTGCACAGAGAAGCTTTTTTACCTTCATGCATAGACTGTATGAGGGTAAAAAACCTTGAAACTTTACAACAACTTCAGCCCCAGAAGGATATACCCCCCTAATGACCAGGCCATTTTTTGCGATACGGCACTGCGTTACTTTAACGGACAATTGCGTGGTTGTGCAACGCTGTACCCAAATAAAAGTTGATGTCCTTTTTTTCCCCACAAATAGAGCTTTCTTTTGGTGGTATTTGATCAACTTCTGCATTTTTTTTTTTTGCTCAATAAACAAATAAAGACCGACAATTTTTGGAAAAAAAAAAAACAATATTTATTACTTTCTGCTATAATACATATCCAAAAAAAAAACACGAAAAAATAATAATTTCTTCATCGATTTAAGCCAAAATGTTATTCAGCTGCATAAAAACAGTGGGCCAGATTCACAGAGCCCTTACTCCGGTCTATCTCGCGTTAGACCGGAGTACTTTCAAATTACGCGCGTCGTTTCATTAGTCTGAATCCTCAAACCATGAAACTACGGCTTCAGGCTTCAATCCGACTGGCTTACGTGTTCGTACGCCTTTGGATCTACGCTGCAATTAATTTGCGGCCGCTGGGTGGAGTTACCGTCGTTTTCCGCGTCGGGGTATGCAAATGAGCTTTTTCCGACGATCTACAAAGTTACGAGCGGCATTCGCAATCTCTTACGGCATCTGTAGTCATCTTTTTGCCGCGTAAAGTTATTCCAGCTTTTATCTGGTCTAATATCAGACAGCCCATGTTAAGTATGGCCGTCGTTCCCGCGTCGAATTTCAATGTTTGCTTTTATTTTTAACGTAAGTCGTCCGAGGATTAGGAATGTACATAAACGACGCTACTCAAACAAAAAATGACGTAACGATGTTATTTTGCGCAATGCACGGCGGGAAATTTCTGAACGGAGCATGCGCAGTTCGATCGCCGCGGGGACGCGCCTAATTTAAATGCTTCACGCCCCCTAATCGCGTATTTCGATTCCGCCGCGAGAAATACACTACGCCGCCGTACTTTACGGGCCAAAATCTACATGAATTCGTCGTAGAGCCAGGTAAAATACGGCAGGCGTAGTGTATCTCTGATACTCTGCGCCAAAGTAATTGTATCTGAATCTGGCCGAGTATGCGTATATTGATTAGTTTGTGCAAAAGTTATCTCGTCTACAAACATGGTTTACATATACAGATCCCCGTTCTGCCTCTCTCTGAAGTGATCGCGGGTGGCTGACGGATATCGGGTCCGCCAGGCATGTGCATCGGCTTCTCCGTGCAGCAAGCGCGTTTGCCCACACTACAGTTATGTCGTTTTGCACAATAAACCCACCCTGCTGCAGTATATATGCGGTGGCCATTTTTTAAATGGTAAACTCACTGCCTGACACACAGGTAGCCACTAGACTAGAGGGAAAATCTACAAATATGTGTACTGTCATGGAAATGTCTCTGTAATATGAAAATCCCACAAAGATTTTACGTTTTAGAGTTATATTAAATTTAAAATGTTTTTTTCTAAATATATTTTAGTGCTAGGGTCTGTGTCATGAAGCAGCTGTTGCTTGGCTTTCTTAAGTGGGTCAAATAAACTGCTAACCATATTGGTTCACCTTCAACACTTCCCAACTCTCTCTGGAGCATTGTTCCTTTTTTATCAGGCTCATTTTGTGTGATCAACAGTCTAGATAACTATGTGCACATTGCCTCTGAAGAGTGTCTAAAAGATCCAGCTGTTACTGGAGCATGAGCAAATCGGGGCTGACAAACCATTTGTGGTGAAAAGTGGCTTAAGCCTCTCGCCCACTGGGAATGAAACCTTAATGCAGTGTCCATAGCAACAGTCAATATAGATTGATCCGTCCAAGCTGCTATAGCAACACTGTCTGCTTTATGCCAAGACTTTAGGGATGCGTGTCACTTGTGTCCTGTACATTTATCACTCACTATACATTAGATTTGCCACAAATCGTTGCTGAACCAATGCGTTACAAGCCTCGGGTCTCTTACCGGTACTTGGTACTTGGATGCTTCGGATAGAAATAGACTGGGAATTGTTTACTAAACGCTTGCTCTAATTTCGAGCTATGCTTTGTGTATTTTCTTAGTAGCCGTCAGTGAATTGTGCTGATAGCTTGAACATGCAGGATGGGAGCTTTATATAATATGATTCAGAGACAAATGGTTGACCCATAATTACTGATTTTAGATAAGATGCATCATTTAGAATTGGCTCCTGTGACTTAAAGTACAGTGGGTATAGAAAATAATCACCCCCACTTTAAAATAATCACATTTTGCTGCTTTGCAGTGTACAAAGGTGTATTCGTTTTGGAACAATAAATTACACCTAACGTTGGGTGTCCTGCAAGTGTGGATGTTACTGTGTTATGCAAAACTAGTAGTTTCATGTTTTTTACATTTTAAAAGGGGGTGCCTCAAGATTAAAATCCTGCACAGAGGGTGCCTTGACTAAAAAATAATAGGATCCAAGGCCCCGATGAAGCAGGACTGCCCGTGAAACGCGTTGGGCTGACAAAAAGATCCCTATACCAGAAAACATATTACCCTGGATGACTAACTTGTTTTCTAATAACATTTAAAAAATATTTTATATAAACAATTTGTTCATGTCTATAATATGCCCAGGGAGGCACATATAAAGTCCCATATACTCTTTTATACCTCTATGTAAGTACCATCTATAAAATGATACATAAAGGGTTATACATTTTTAAATACCCTACCTCTGCACATAAAACACTTTTGGACACTTGTCACTGGGACAGGCATCCCCAATTTCGCAGGAACATAAGCAGCAATTAAAACTGACAAATGGTAAGCATTCATAAGTCTATCAAAAAAATAATTTTCCAATGGAAAAAGTCCAACAGAGATTTTCCATTGGACATTCCGATGAATTCTATTGGAGTTTACAAAGAGAACATGTTCTCTTTTCCTCTGATGGAATTCTGTCGGAATTCCGATGTGGATTTGGTCGGACAAAGGTCCGATCGTGTGTACAGGGCATAACAAGTAGATTATTTTGGATTCTAGACAATAGATGGTGAACCAAGACAGTGGGCAGCAGCTGTGGCATTATACAGAAGTTTTCAACTATGGCAGAACCCTTCCGTAATTACATGTTGCAACTAGCATTACCAATCAGAAACAAGCTTAGAGCACCTTAAGCAGTCCATAGGCATGAGATGAAAGTTGCCTGTAAAGCAATTTAATGACCATAGTGGAAGGCAGACAGTTACTGGCTGAGAACTTTCGGCAGAAGATTTGACCAAGCAGGTTGCTATTGTTCTCTATTGAGATATGCTATGTAGGCACACATTAACATAAATCTGCTACAGTAGTTAAATCAACTGTTTAATTTTTTTGAGGGCTTTGCAGCACTATAATTTGTTGCTTTATGCTGGCCAAGCACTAGGTAAAACTATCTTCAGTTAATCCGTAGCTCAGCGTTTCACTTTCCCAGTATGGTGCCCAAATGATCAAAATTGGAGGCACCTGGAACCTCACATGTATCGGCTTGCTGGTTCTATGGTGGGAGCCCAGATGTGGATATGAAATGCTATATATGTTGTGTTTAATGCTTAATGGCATGAAAAATACCGCTTTCAAAGCATTCACTCATACAATAAACTGATTGTTAGTACACAGCTTTAGAGAGCCGATCACGACTGTTCATGCAAAATTATCTGAAGGGACAAGCATGAAAAATGTTCTCATTTGATACCAAAACATATGATTTTCCTTTTTTAATAAGGCCAGTGTTCATCTGAAAAATATTGGTAGCCCACGCATGCTTGGAAACGTAAGAAATTACAATACAATACATTAAATCACTTCCGTAGTTTTCTGTCGTACAAGAATTTTCATAACTTTAGTAACCCCTTAATTTTCTATGAGACCAGCATGGAATGTCTGATTTTCCCCTTCATGTGTATGAGGCAATAAAGTGTTTCTAAATCTCCCTAAATAAGTTTTACATACATATCTGCTGTCTTCAGCTTTATATATAATTTAGAAAGTGCACACAGTGTTACAGATTTTCTCTTCCTGTTCAGCACTGGGAGTGGATTATTGGCATAAAGCAAAGGCAGCTAACTGGAGGATAGGCATACATCCCCTCTTCATATTGGCAAAGGAAGGAAGTAATGTGCAGAGCTGTGCTCTGAATTGAGCAGCACTCTGCTAATCTATTTATAGCTAGCTCCCTGACATACAAACTTCAGGCTCCTTTTTATCTCCCTTCTAGGAGAACTTGTCAGGCTGATAACAGAGCTACTGGAGAAGAAGAGAAGAAACACACGGGACTCAGTGCTTTGGAGAGTGATAAGAAAACACTTCAGATATATGTGCCTAGGTCAAATTTCATGAATCGGGTTTAAATCCACTTTAAAAATGTTTTAACTTAATGCATTCCTTGCATTCAGGTAAACAATGTTTAGGTATCAGCACCCCCCTCCCCCCTTCTACTTACCTGAGCCCTCATTCAATCCAGCACCATGCATGTCTATAGCTCTTTTCTCCAGACTTCCAGGTCTCTATGGCTTTGCTGGGGCACCAGGAACCATTGGCTCCCAGTGCTGTCAATCAAAGCTAGTAAAAGGGAGTGGGGGCGCAGCTAAGTCCTGCTGTTTGTGTCAATGAACGCACCAGTGGGGCTCGGGAGCAAGCATGCACGTGTGCTTCCATGGGAAGCCTCTGAATGGAGAGGAAGGGCCAGGAGTGCCGGGGGTGACCCGAGAAGATTTATATTACACAGAGCAGGTAAGTATAGACATGTTTATTTAAAAAAAAATTCAATTGCTTTAGGGTGTGTGGTAGAGAATACTCCACCAAGCTCCAAAGTAAGCTCATCACACCGGTGAGCGCACTTTCGAGCTTGGTGGAGTATTCTCTTTTTAAATTAAGAAGTAGGCCTCCTACTCCATGGCTCCATTCTTCATGCTGTGCTCTGTTGTATACTTTACACCCCTATTCATTACATTGTTGTCATATTAATAGAAAGAAGTATGGTAATTCATACTTCATGGTTTTGCAAAATCATCCCCATTCAGCAAACCGGCAGACTTTTTATAGCTATGTAAATGGTACCTTTTTTAGGCTTCACTAATGTAACTACTTGAGCCCTGCTGTCAAAATGCCTCTGATGTGCATGTGCTACGGATACTTTACTTTATTCTGAGACGCATAAAATAACTGACCATATTTAACAACAAAGGGTATCATTTGCAGATAAAGCCGTTTCTTTTCTGTATTCCTCGTTGGAAAATAATTGCTGAAGACATGGGAAACTGCTGATAGCAAGTGAAATACATACTGGAGAGATTATGAAACAAAATCCAAAGTAGAATCATGTGAAGAATTATTGAAGCCAAATGCTTTTGACCTTGAACAAGCTATCCATGAGTGCCTAAAAGCAGCTAAAGTGTAACACGCATATTCCTTAAGGCAAAGATGTGCACCTGTAACATTTTGTACTGATGTGCTGCAGTCTTTACAATGCTGGAAACGCAGAGCACCATTTATATGACTAGGGAATAAAACTGAAATGAAATGTATTCAATGGAAACGTGATTGGTCAGGGGGTGTTCTTTAACTAAAGGCCAACTTAATAGCTATTTCATGTAAAGGATGTGGTGATTTTTTTTTTGGTATATTTTACTTTAAAACTGTAAGAATTTAAATAAAAGAATCTAGAAGAACACCCATGATGGCTATAGCGTCCAATCAAGTGTAATCTTTATTTTTTTACAATGAGATACAATTAGTGGAGCCCAGAGGAATCCCTGCATGTCTAATTAAAGAAGAACCTGTCACCTAAAAATCATCACATAGGCAAAGGGGACTTTCTGTCCCCAATGTGATGAAAGAAAAAAGTAAAAAATAAATAAAATAAAAAATAGTTGCACCCAAGCACATTATATTGTAAGGCCCCCACCCCCACATATACGCATGTACAAACATAAATGCGTGCGCCAGGGGCACCTATACTTGAAAAGATTGATTGCAATACACATAATGCATATCATCGCGCACACCAGAGTGAGAACAATAATTCTAGCACAAAACCTCATTCGTAACACTAAACTGATGACCTATAGGGGGCCTTTGAAGCATCGCCTAGAAAAAATATAGGGTACTAAATAGGTGTGCAACGGATCAAAAAACTCACGGATCGGATCGATCCTCGGATCGGGAGTCACGGATCGGATCATTTTCGGATCAGGAAAATAAATAAAAAATCTCCCCCACTGTAATATCCACATCTCTCTCCCCCCGTAGTACAGGCAGACGGTGACACCCCCCGTAGTACAGGCAGACGGTGACACCCCCCGTAGTACAGGCAGACGGTGACACCCCCGTAGTACAGGCAGACAGTGACCCCCCCGTAGTACAGGCAGACAGTGACCCCCCCGTAGTACAGGCAGACAGTGACCCCCCCGTAGTACAGGCAGACAGTGACCCCCCCGTAGTACAGGAAGACAGTGACCCCCCCGTAGTACAGGCAGACAGTGACCCCCCCGTAGTACAGGCAGACAGTGACCCCCCCGTAGTACAGGCAGACAGTGACCCCCCCGTAGTACAGGCAGACAGTGACCCCCCCGTAGTACAGGCAGACAGTGACCCCCCCGTAGTACAGGAAGACAGTGACCCCCCCGTAGTACAGGCAGACAGTGACCCCCCGTAGTGCAGACAGACAGTGACCCCCCCGTAGTACAGGCAGACAGTGACCCCCCCCGTAGTACAGGCAGAGTGACCCCCCCCGTAGTACAGGCAGAGTGACCCCCCCCATAGTACAGCACAGTGTCATCCCCCATAGTACAGCACAGTGTCACCCCCATAGTACAGCACAGTGTCACCCCCATAGTACAGCACAGTGTCACCCCCATAGTACAGCACAGTGTCATCCCCCATAGTACAGCACAGCGTCACCCCCATAGTACAGCACAGCGTCACCCCCCCCCCCCCCCGTAGTACTTGCAGTTACCCCAGTTAGCGGCGTGTGTGTGCGCCTCGAACGCGGGCTCCTCCTCTGTTTACACCAACAGAGGAGGAGCCCGCGCTCGAGGCGCACACACGCCACCGGGTGTACCAAGATGGCCGCGGCTCCGGAGCTTGGCCGAAGCCGCGGCCTTTCCTAATTCTATGCCCGCGGTGGTGATCCGCGGATTGCATAGCGATTTGATCCGAAGGGGGTCACGGATCGGCAGTGATCCGTTGCACCCCTAGTACTAAAGAATGTCGCCATTTCCAGGGGTTCACATAAATTTTAAGGTTTGACATGTTAGGTATATATTTACTCATCTTTTATATTTTACCAACAATTTGGGTAGTCTATTGCGTATGTTTGCCCTAAAACTAAGTTTAGTGTCTGTTTACTAAAATGTTGCTCTAATTCATCAAGAGAAAAATAATCGGATTCTCTCCCTCTCCCTCCTTTCGAATTTTCCTTTTCCGATGTATATCCAGCCCAGGTGGACTTCAAAAGCTGCAAGTTCCTTGCCAGTGTCTCTATTTTATATATCTGTATTCAGAGGGGCTCCTGTGCAGCAAAAATGCAGGTTGTAGAATGGGCTTCTTTCATGCATTAGCCCTAAAGTATTTGCGACATTGGCTGGGAAATGACTAGATTTTTTGTTTTTAGAACTCAGAATAGTTGTGTTAGTTCCATGCCTACACCCTCTGGGTTTTAGAAGTTGGTGGATTATTGAACCTGGTGATTTTTCTCTAGGGTAAAAGTACCCTTTAAGGTTCTTTTATCTGATACATTTTTAGAAGTCTGCGTACTATTGTTTGGCATAATATTTAACTGACAGAAAACTAAAGGCCCTCTATGATTAATATTCACCAGCTTTTCCATATGCCCTTGCAAAATCAATGAACACTACTGTATGCTCTGTTATAGCTAAGAAAATGGTGCAGTGTTGCAACATTAATATCCAAAATATATGTTTGGACTTTATACTTATACTACTTTTTTTCTTCCATGGAAAGGTCTTGAACCTGTTGGTGGAGCACCATGGGAAATCAAGTTGGAAAAAAAGACCAAAGTGGTGAACACAATGCTAAGGTAAGCTTAAATTTCTCTATTCTTCCCTGGGAATCTGATTGATTGGCTGTGAAGATCTAAGCATTTTGTACACATGGGCAATTACGTATATTCAGAGTTATCGCATCCACCCTATAATTTTTTTTTCTAAAATCCAGAAAAGAGGTCTGTCTGTCCAGTTTCTACAACCATTGTAAGCGGATCCCACTTTATGTCTGCAGAGGAAAAGAGGCGAAGTGGGATCTGCTTATAATGGCTTTTGTATTTTCACCCGAACTTTGTGTTCAGGATCTGCAACATTTAAACTCCTTTAATATTTTCATGGGTGATTTTACAGCATTCGACAAGAAGAGAAGTTTGAGAACTGTTTTCACAGGCTGTTCTCCATAGACAAACAGTCAGAAATCGGAGTTTGTCAAAAAATTTAATCTACACACATAAATTATTTTAATAGGGCAACCTTACTTCTCAGGATTATGGATACATGTACTTTTTTTGCTTGCACTTTCTTCTTATCAGAGAAGACATGTCAGCCCATTTGCCGGGCTCCAATAAAGATTGTCTCTTCCTGTGTTTGAGCTCAGGCATAATAATTGACACTGACTAGAGAATAGAAGGGTCAGAGAACAGCCTTGGCAGGCCCCTGTGAAGAAAGAAGAAAAAGATTGTAGTAGGTGACACTGAAAGTGTGCTCAGATAGGCAGGAGCAGAACCAGAAAAGAGCAAGGCAAGTAAATGCAGTATTTTTAAGAGAAACCGGTAAGTAAAAGGCAGCAGAATGTCCTAATAGTATGGGTAGGGAGTAGTGACCATTTTTGTTTTTTTGCAGTTAGTAAGTGGGTTTTGAAAGGGTAGTTTCTGTGTAGCTTTGTGGGTTTAAAGCCAAACTGTAAAGAGTCGAGAATCAGTGAGGACACAGCTCAGGCGGTTGTAGACTCGGCATTCAAGGATTTTGGAGGTATTCCAGGAAGCACCTTTTGATACTTTTTTTTTTTTTCTATTATCAGCACAGAGTTCAGCTACCAGCATTAATTTTGTCAACAAAAACGTTTGTCATAGTTTTTGTCATCTGCTTTTTTGCAGTGACGAAAACTAAACAAAAAGTTCACCACGTTTTTGTCCACTTACGAAAACTATGACGGAAAATCAATTCCTAAATGAATATGTGAGTCAGGGATGTTTACCCTTGGAAATTCCGGCTTTCGGGGAGCTCTGCCTGCTTCCGCTGGATGGAGCCCAGCATTTGTAAGACAGGAGACTGTCCGAGTGGATGATTAGACCATCAATGGTTGTTATCCGCAGCCTGAAGGGGGATGTTCTTTTAGGATGGTGGGGGCTTGGCTGTGTAGTTAGCCCTCTCACACACTGCCTCTGTAGATATATGCCTGCAGTGCTGATTGGATCTCTACTAGTCCAATGGGATTAAGGCGGTGTGTCCTGGAAGATGGAGTGCTCTAATCACACTGGTCCTACAAGGACTGTGGGCTCTCCGCTGTCTGTTGACGCACTCAAACTTCATACTGATATCTAGAGGCCCCCTGAAGGAGACCTCTTGTCAATAGGCTTCGAAGCTTGTCCACTGTCTGATTTGTGGAGGATTAACCCTTTTGAGATGACTAAAAAAAATGTATCTATTTATGGAATATTACTAAAACTAAAATGGTAAGCATTTTAACAAAACTTGTTTACAAAAGATATAAGGACTAAATCTGTGTCTGTAGTGCAGTTCACTAAATAAATAATAACAAAATTTTCTATTTTTCAGCCAATATATAATGTTGGAAATTGTAGAGAAATGCATAAATGATGAATTAAAATTTAACACTGATTTTAGTAGACTAAAATGTATTGGAGGTTTTAGTCTACCAATATTTTAAAATTTTTTTTAGTCAGACCAAGACTAAATCAAAATTTTCTGCCAATGTTGCCACTGCTAGCTACCAATATTTTAATTTTTCAGTGAAAAATCTATGATGCATTCATAGCTCAAGTCACTGAGACATGTACCATTTCTAAAAGGGGGATTTTGTGCATTCAATCTCTGTAGGCTCTTCATGAACCTGCAGGCCACTCATGACTCCGTGGGTTCCAGGGTAGTGGTGAGCCTCTACACCGCCAAGGCGTTCGATTCTGTGGAATGGAACTACCTTTGAGAGTGCCTCTGCAGGTTTGGTTGTGGCCCTAAATGTATTAAATGGCTTCAGCTTCTCTACCAGGCCCCCACTGCATGGATCCAGGTCAACGGCAGGATCTCTGACTCCTTTGCGCTGTCCAGAGGCACCCATTAGGGGTGCCCCGTGTCTCCGCTACTGTATGCCCTGGCTGTGGAGCTTTTGCCCATCGCTATTAGGGCCCTCTCTCACATCAAAGGACTCCGCATGGGTTCAATGACCGAGGTCCTCAGTCTTTATGCGGATGACATGCTCCTTTATTTGGAAGACTCTGGCCCTTCTCTGGTGGCGGCTCTTTAGCTGATAAGGCAGTTTGGAGAATATTCCGGCCTGCAGATCAACTGGTCCAAATCTCAGAATCTTCCCATTGGATATGGCTGTCCCAACGGAGTCCCAGGCCGCACCCCCGCTAGTCAGCGCAAGCCAGATCAAGTGCCTGGGGGTGCTATGCTCGAGAACCCTCACTGACTACATAGGCCTGAACCTGGAACCACTTTTTGCCCTTCTTAAGACCCAAGTCTGGTCCCTGCTCCCCCTTGGAGTCATGGGATGTATCAACCTAGTTAATATAATTCTCCTCCCCAAGCTACTTTACCTGTTCTGGCATGCCCCCCCTTTACATTCCCCCGAATCTTTAAGTCCATGGAAGCTATCCTCAACACCTTTGTATGGGGCTCCTCCCGACACAAACTCTCATGGCGAACTCTGAAATGTCCTGTTCAATTGGGGTGGCACTGCCCTCCCTGACCTTGCCCTCTACTATATTGCTTCTCAATTGTGCCATTTTTTTTCTACTACAACCAAACAGACAGAGACCAGTACTCTACCCTAGTATGCTCTCCCCGCACAGACCTGGTGACTCACCCATTCCAGATTCTCCTGCGTGGCACCCACGGGCCCTCGGGCACCAGAAGCACTATGTTGTTCCATTATTGTAAGGTCTGGCAATTAGCCACGAACATCCCCAAGACCCCAACATTCCACACCTACACACCCTTGTGGGACAACTCCCTAATACCCGAATTGCTCACCGTCCCTGACTAAAACCTCTGGAGGCCAATGCTATACTGTTTCTCTCACAGGTTCTGGATAGTGATGCGGTTAGGTCCTTCCAGGCCATCAAATATAAATTTGGCCTTTCCAACAGAATTTTCTTCCGTTACCTCCCAGCTTTGACACGCCCTCAATTACCAGTTTGGAAACTCTGTCTCCAGGCTTGAGTCGCTGTTCCTGGTAGATGTGGTTCGCGGTCAAGACCCTAAGGGGCTGATCTCCTCTTTTTACAATCATCTAATGCTGCCCGCGGCCACCTCACAGGCGTACCGGCTGGAGTCTAAAGGGGAGGCGGATATGGGGGCTGTGGAGTAAGGAGATTGGGAGGACGCACTGACTGCCTCTAAGACAGTATCCCCCAAATGATCAGATCGCTTCTCACATCTCTATATCCTGCATAGGTCCTACCTCACCCCGACTCGTCTCTCCAGGTTCAGACCCCATTACAGCCCAGCCTGTCCCAAATGCGGGAAACCCAGGGGCACAATTTACCACCTGCTGTGGGCTTGCCCACGACTCCTGCTCTTCTGGTCACAGGTGGTCAAGTGACCGCATGGGCTCTCCCCTATTTCTATGCCCCTGTCAATGTTTACTCGTCTGGATACTTTCTGTTTCTGAAGAGGATAAGTATCTTACTATATTTTTGCAAGTAACTCTGTTCCTTGCCAGACTGCAAATAGCTTGCGCCTGGATCAAAGACCCCCCCCCCCCCCCCCACCATCCAGCAATGGATCAGGGCAGTAAATGCTACCCTTCCTGTGCCTGCACAGAGGTTGCCCAACCAAGTATAACAAAATTTGGGACAGGTGGCTGGATGAACCATCCACATGCTCGGCTGACTAACAATCCCCATTTGACGCATGGCTCTAGCATCCG
Organism: Rana kukunoris; assembly: GCA_029574335.1. Taxonomy (NCBI): domain Eukaryota; kingdom Metazoa; phylum Chordata; class Amphibia; order Anura; family Ranidae; genus Rana; species Rana kukunoris. The sequence goes on from CM056053.1 coordinate 308,180,263, forward strand.
CTCATTGCCTCTCACCTGGAGCCTATTTATATTCTTTGGTACTGCGGTATATGCCTCTTGTACAGTTTATGCTTACTTGGGTCAGGAATATGTGTTATCCCTCTGCATGGGCCCAATTGGGACCTGCAGTCGGGTTCTCAAGCATGTCTTAATCACTGCAATATGACATATGCATCATTTATCTGTAGGTCTTGTCAAATATGGTATCCTGTTCTTTAGTGCTTGTTGCACTTGGTACTTGTGTATGTATCCTTTATTTTTATGCTCAATAAACATTTTTTCGGATTAAAAAAAAAAGCGGGGATTTAGTTAGTTTACCATTGTCTATATTCACTGCAAATGTATCAACACCCCACAGTATAGATTTGCAATGTGATTTTGGAAAACACAGGTGTATTGTTGTGCTCCTGGCTAATTCAATTGGGTGGCATTGAAAAATAATACTATAACTGTGCAACACCTAGTTTTGTGTGTTACTGTGGATTTTGGTAAAACATGAATTATCTAAATTGAGTCTTAAGAAGACTCAAGATGTGAAGATGTGCTCTTCGAGGTTGCTCAGCTGTGCAAAAATGTTCAGCTACCTGAATAAGATCATGCCCTGTACTGCTTAGAATACAGTAGGGGACAGAGTCAAGTAGAACAGCTGATCTGTATGTGTATGTAGAGCAGAACACCTCATAATGTTGAAGACTTGAGAGCCCTATAGGGATTTGGTTTGCAGGAATTATTAAAAAAACGGCTCAGCTTAGAATTACTGTTAAGTAGTAAGGATCTAATAATCTATACTGGGATGATTCTTTTTTCCATTTTTCTCTTTAAAAATGTTTTTCTTTGTGAACATATTTTACTTTTCTCGTCCAGCTGGGTGACAAATTGAATATACCTGGATATACCGGTAGTTCCTTGAAACGCATGCAGTTCCTCACCAGTTACAACAACTCTGTTACACACATAGAGCAGCCTGTGAGAATATTCTTGAAAGGGCACGTACAGTGGGGAAAACATTTATTTGGTCCCCTGAAGATTTTGTAAGTTTGCCTATAATTTGTATTACAGGTGTATTTTAAATGATCGAGACAGAATATTACCCAAAAATCTAGAAAAAAAAAAAACATATAACACAAATGTTATAAATGGAGTTGTAGTTCAGTGAGTAGAATAAGTATTTGATTTCCAAGCAAAACATGACTTGGTACTTGATGGAAAAACCCTTGTTGGCAAGCACAGAGGTAAGACTTGTTTTTGTAGTTGGTTACCAGGTTTACACACGTCTCGGGGGGGATTTTGGTCCACTCTTTTTTACAGATCTTCGCTAAATCCTTAAGGTTTTCTGGCTGTCGCTTAGCAACCTGAAGTTTCAGCTCCCTCCATTCAATTTTCTATAGGATTAAGGTCTGGAGACTGGCTAGGCCACTTCATGACCTTAATGTGTTTCTTCTTGAGCCACTCCTTTGTTGCCTTGGTGGCATGTTTTGGGTCATTGTCATGCTGGAAGACCCATCCAGGACTCATCTTCAGTGTTCTGGCTGAGGGAAGAAGGTTCTCATCCAAAATATTGGAATACATGGCCGCGTCCATTGGCCCCTCAATGCGACAAATTTGGTCTGTACCGAAAACAACCCCAAAGCATAATGTTTCTACCTCCTTGCTTGACTGTAGGGATGCTGTTCTTAGGGTCATAGTCAGCATTTGTCTACTTCCAAACATGGCGAAATGAGTTAATACCAAAGAGCTCCATTTTGGTCTCATCTGACCACAGCACTTTCTCCCAATCCTTCTGTAAATCATTTAGATTTTCATTGGCAAACTTTAGATGGGCATGTACATGTGCCTTCTTGAGGAGGGGGTCCTTGCAGGCGCTGCAGGATTTCAATCCATGGCAGCGTATTGTGTGACTAATGGTTTGATTGGTGACTGTGGTCCCAACTACCTTGAGGTCATTCACAAGCTACTCCTGTGTAGTTCTGGGCTCATCTCTCACTTTTCTCATAATCATCCTTACTCCACGAGGCAAAATCTTGCATGGAGCTCCAGACCTAGGGCAATTGATAGTTATTTTGTATTTCTTTCATTTGAGAATAATCGCTCCAACAGTCTCCTTCTCGCCAAGCTTCTTGCTGATGGTCTTGTAGCCCATTCCATCGCTGTGCAGGTTTACAATCTTGTCCCTGATGTCCTTCGACCTGACCATGATTAAGCACATATCTGTTGTGTGAAACGCGTCTACTTTGACCACTGCTGGTGTCCTCTGGTGTCATTTTGGAAAATGTTATATTCCAATAAACTTTACTTGGAACCCACGTGAGGTGCAGCTGGTTCTTGAGGCCATGGCTAACCTTAACACTTCTGTAATTGAGGCCATAGCTTCTGCAGCTGTAGCCCAAAACCAGCACCCCCATTTTACTAAGGACATGTTTGCCCTTACTTCCTGTACTTTAGCCTGTGCCTAATGGGATGACCACACACAGGAAGAGCAATCCTTGAATTTCGATGCAAGGTTGGCAAACATTGGGTACTCTTGATGGCAGCACTAGCTGGTGCTGGTGGCAATATTATGACTGGGCAGCCATACTATGAATGTTTGGGCACTGGCTGGTGACTTCATGTTCAGTGCTCTTCCACTGTCTCTGGGATACAGGGTGGCCTTTCTACTGGGATTGTGAAAAGTGCCCAGTATTCCATCTCTGTTCCTGCAGCATGCATGATGAATCCTGAATTTGGTGACTCTGTTGAGCCCCACTGGCTCCCTGGTTGTGGCAGCCTCTTGTTATCTACACCTGCTGTATGCTGGTTATCCTGTGTGCTGATGTTTGAGACAATTGGGGGGTCTGCATACCCCACCTTGGGAAGGGTCTGGGTATAGGCCATTACCCTCTGTGTCTGCTTCAAAACCCACCTATAACCCCTAGGGTCATTATTCAATATGGAACATGCATTTTGCATGTTAATCAGTAGTGTTGCTCACGAATATTCGCATTGCGAATATTGCATATTCGAGTATTCGCAAATCAATATCGCGGCGATATTCGCTATTTCGTGTATTTTTCAAATTTCGAATCAATTTCGGTTCGGTATTTTATCCAAAAAAAATAGTCCCACATGCCATTTTTTTTTTTATAAAATATAGACACTCTTTCAGAAAATTTCAGCAGTGTAATAAAATATCACGTCCGAATTTGGGAAATATCGATTTTTTCTTTCCACCCCTCAGACACTCTTTCAAGGTGTAATGTCCTTTGGGGATTTTTTCTTTCCACCCCTCATAAGGCACTGCTTTTGGAATTTCCCAACAATCAATACCTAAAAATCAATGAACTGAAGTGAAAATGGAAGTTTTGTTCTTACTTTAAAAACTTTTTCTCTGCATTCATTCAAGGACACAACACCCTCCCCTGTTTGGTATATCTGTAACCAGTTGTTTTCTATGTATTTCTTTGTGGTGAATTGAGCTGACTTTGGCAGATGGGGGATGGTTTGGCCACCAGCAGAGGCCACCCTTATGCCTTGTACAGACGGTCTGACTTTTGACCGTGCAAAAGTCCACCGTGAGTCTGTCGGAAAGAAAAAGAACAGGTTCTCTATCTAAGGTCCAGCGGACTTCCGAAAAAAAAAAAAAAAAGTCCAATGGAGGCTACACACGGCCGGACTTTGCTAGAAAAAAAGCCTGTCTGACTTTCTTTCTAGGAAAATCCAGCCGTGTGTACGAGGCATTAGGCTGTGCTTTGTTTTGTGCCTAGTGTTCTACTCTTGCAGGTTGAATTATAGCCCAACGATCCTATAAAAATGTATCCTTCAAAGGACATAGGGAAAATAAGTTTGCATTAAGAACAAACATCCATTTTGACTCAAAAAATGCAAGGTTTGCATATTTGGCACTGTGAGTTTTGGGGCTGAGAACTTATGTGAATGTACATGCAGGCATTTGAAGATGCCAGCATGTTTTATGGTGCTAGTTAAGGTGATGGTTAACAGATGATTTTTATACACTGACAGGTTTACTTAATTCTGCTGAAGATGTACATAAAAATTCTTTGAATATACATCGTTAACCACTGACCAAATACGCTGGCAATGACCCAAGGGTTTTTGCAGCACTGCGTCGCTTTAGACAATTGCGCGGTCGTGCGATGGCTCCCATAAAAGTCTGTTATTATTCTATAATGATCTACTTTTTTTACTGCTTTTTATCAAACATTTAGAGTATTTAGTGACACCCCGGGAACAGCGACACTTGTAGAAAAATGATCGCTTAGTGATGCTGGCAATGGGAGTGAAAGGGTTAATGCAGTGATCAAGGGGTTAAAACTTTATTGGGGGGGGTGGGGGGGCTACCCTGATCTCTGCTTCCTGTCTGTCATTACTTATTGTATGATTACCATTCAGTGACACTTAAGGGGGGAGGGGGGGGGGGGGGGCGATCCGGGGGTTATGTGATTTTGTGTGTGTAGTGTAGTGTTGGTGCAGGACTTACTTGTAGTGTGGTGATCTCTCCTCACTTGAAACTGCCGAGGGAGAGATCACGTTTTCCTCCTTCCTGTGTTTACACAGGAGGAGGAAGTCTCAGGCGGGCGCGCGCATGACTTTTTGTATATTCGGCTCTGTCATTTTCCCTACCAAACTTTGTAAGCTCGCCCAGTGAAACAAGAGTGCATCTCTGCTTCCTGTATTACTTATTGCCGTGTTAATCCATCCGTCTACTCTTTTTTAGTCTTGACTTTTTGTATATTCGGCTCTGTCATTTTCCCTACCAAACTTTGTAAGCTCGCCCAGTGAAACAAGAGTGCAGGTGAAGCGGTTTTGCTTGGCTGCTCAATCAGTGGGCACTGGAGCTTATCACAAATATCGGAACATTGTCATTCAGGTTAAGAACTATGCAGGCGTAATGTGTACATTATTGAAAGGTAATTAAACCAGCACTCGTTGGGCTACATGTTTAATAGTTGGATAAAGAGCTCCCTAGTTTTGATATAAAAAAAAAGAAACATTAAAATTGCCATTATCAGATTGTCTGTGTGACTCATTTAATTATAGTATATTAGGAGAAGGAAAAAATGAAGCCATTAAAAACAAACGGAAGCAAACATTTATTATGTGAAACACACAGATATTAAATATTCTGGATGGTAACTCCTATTTACGCAAACACCATTATACTCGCATAATAGATGTAACATCTCACCGCTTTTTTCTAAAAAGAACGTTTAAACTGCATTAACTAGTAGCAACCAATTTCATTCACTTTTACATAATCTAATGAGAAAGATGATATTTGTTGTCCAGAAGCTACTTCTCTTTGTAAATAGTCATTGTTCTTTTTATAAAGCCTGTATATGTGTGTATGGAGTCTCTTTTGCAGATCATAGGTAATCAAAATTAGGGTAGGTCACTGTTTTTCATTTATGTCATAAGAATATACATTTATATTCATGTGCTCAGAAGTTTCGTTTTGGATCTTCTGGCCATACACAAAATTCTGTAGTAATTGTCCAATGAATCCAGTTTGGAATAAGCATTTTGGCATATATCAAACAAAATCTGGATATGACACACCAGCTTTTAAAAATGACATTTTATTTATTTACACAGCACTTTATACTGTACATTCCAATCATACATTTTATCTCCTTTAAGCGGAATTCCACTTGTGTTTTTGTTTATTAAAAGTCAGCAGCTGCAAAAAGCATAGCTGCTGACTTTTTTAATAAACCGACACTTACCTGCCCCGCGATGCGGCCACCCGGAGGCTCGCGCCTCTCCCCCTCCTCTCCTCAGCGCCGTCATTGTAACTTTGGGCACCCGGACGTAACAGCTTAGGGCTTCACGGCCAGGCGCACACAGCGCATGGACAAGTAGCACAGTGCTCTCCTATTGGCCAGCTTATCTTCTGGGACCTGAGTTGTGTCCCAGAAGATCGCTGGTAGGACGGGGCCATCTAGAGCGAGAGGAGTTGTTGTCTAGGTGGCCCAAAAAAGAAAGCATGAAGTGGGACAGGAAGTCCCACTAAAGGTAAGAAAAAAAAATGCCAAATGGCATGTCAGGGGCGAGGAGTGCTTAAACCGGAAGCTCCACTTTTGGGTGAAACTCTACTTTAAATCAGTATTATAAACCCCCCCCCCCCCCCCCCAAAAAAAAAAATCATTTTTTTCTATATATTGCATCATACCAATCCATATATGAGGCTTTTTTTCCCCTTTATTTCAGCTGATGATCCAGCCACCGTCACTTCCTGTCTAGGGTGTTTGCATTCTAAATGAAATAGAAAAGCAGATACCTTTTGGAGATCATCATTGTCAGTCTGTTGGGAGAGAATAGTGCAAGGATGGCCATACATTATACAACTTTCTTGTACAATTTTCCTTCCAAAACCATATAATATGAGGTCAAACCTAAACACTTTTGTATGCAATCAGGCAGACCCTTGCACTACATAGTTGATGGTAATTGCAGCACAATTTTCCTGTGCAAATTACATGCAGCGTCTCTGGGGTGCGATTTGAGCCAATGGATTTGTATGGCTCAAATCGCATCGCAATTCGCACCATACTTGTGCAGAACCTTTTTTTTGTCCGCACCAGAATCTGATCACATGGGTACTCACACCCATGTGATCCAATTCTGCAAATCGCACTGCATTGTGAAAAAGGATTACACTCCGGAATCGTTTCGCATTAACGGGTTGCGATTTTGACGCAGTGCAGAATCCACAGTAAATTAGCACTGCATCTGGTGTGACACGAGGCTGAGTTAGTGGTCCATTTGTGGTCCAGGTTTCCTAAAAATAGGGTTGCAGCCCAGACATCCACATCCTAATATTATTTCCATGTACTCACAATTTTATCCTGAATGTAGTTCTCCTTCAATAAATAAGAAGGTCAGTGAAGGGGAGAGACATATTTAATGGCACTACTAAAGACCCTGCAACAGTTCCTGCGGTTGGTTCATTTCTAAAGTCTGTAACATACAACTGCCCTTAAAGAACTCCGGTCCACCCCCCCCCCCCCCCACATTATGGCATGTTCCTTTTTTAATGCATCTCATGCAAAGGAGCCCCTTTTTTCTGGAATTCCCAACAATCAGAATAATTAGCTGTTGGCGTATTTCTGCTTTCTGGGAAGATGAAGGAAGGTGTGTTGGTTCAGGCACCTCAGCGTCTCTAATGCCGCGTACACACGACCGTTATTCATGTCATGGAAAAAAACGAAGTTTTTCTCGACGTGATTCCTCTCAAGCCTGCCTTGCATACACACGATTGTGATAAAAAAAGCTTCAGCAAAGTGCCGTGACGTACAACACATACGACGGCACTATAAAGGGGAATTTCCATTCAAACGCACCCTTTGGTCTGATTATGCAAATTTCCCGTCTCATAACTTGCTTCTGAGCATGCATGTTTTTTTTCCCCGTCGTTAAAGCTTACACACGACCGTTTTTCACGACGAGAAAAACGACAATAAAAAATAGAGCATGTTCTACATTTTTAATGCCCATTTTTCTCGCCGCGAAAAATGCTCTGGAGCCTACACACGTCCGTTTTTGTGACCAATTTAAAAAATTGCATTTTTCTTGGCATTTTGTTTCTGGAAGTGCTGCAGATTGTATACTTGTACTATCTAGTGGCACAAAAGATCACATTCACATTTGCAGGGAATTGGGAGGATGTCAGTTTCACCTATGCTTGGTGTACCTTCAGGCTGTCCTAAGTGACCTGAGTGAAGATAAGAGCCACACAAAAAAAACTTTAAATTCTAGTCCTACTTTTAAAAACATTGTATTACTCTGATAATTTTATATCTAAAAAGAGGTTGAGAATATTTTATTATGATATAGACAAAAAAAATCCAGTTAGAAAAATGTATGAATCCTGAGCGAACTATAAATCTTTTATTAAAAATAAATAATAATAAACAAGACACCGAAGTGTAGAGTGGTGCAGTGAGATTTGAATGAGGGTACCTTTTGGATGTAAACGCTGCTTCCTGGGGTCTCATCTGTAAAAAGGATGTCATTTCTGTAATGGATAACTTCTTTGGAAAATAAAAAGGCTTGGCTCAGTATAAAGTGAAGCAGGCAATGTAGCAAAGATACACACACCAAGCAAAACATTGTCCTTTAGAAAGTGTATAGATTATTCAATCAAAAACTTTCTCTATTAAAACATGACAGAACATTTTTCTTTGCTAAAGGGCAATGGCTCTGAGTGAAATGTAAAATATTACATTTGTAAACATGAGATGTAAATCTGAGCTATTCAGTGTTCTGCGGGGGATGTAGAAAATAAACAAGACTCCTAAACTCCAAGTTCCTTTCAGTAGCAGGGAGAAGAGTTCACCTAGGGCTACAAATCTTTCACCTGCTAATGATTAGTACATTTATCTGCTCCATCATGTCCTCCTCCTGCAGACTGGGGCGGCATGGACTTCATGCTAAATGGCTCTGCATTATTTCGGTGGCTTATAATATTCCTGTATTTTGTCTGACACCAAAGCCTGCACAAGGTCAGATAAGAACATTTTCGCTTACTTATCATCATTTTCAGAGCATTGTCCTAAAAGCAATGTAATTGTGTCCCTTATTTATTTTCCTCTGCATTTTTGCAGTTTACAAAACTATGCATGTCGGTTATCTTTTTTTTTTTTTTTATAAGAGCTAGATGATACTTTTTGTTAAAAATATTCAGTAACAGGCAGTTAAGCTGCATTTCTACTGCCCCCTCTAAGCTGTAAAGGGAGCCAGGCTGGGGTGTACACATTCCATGGCCAACCATGCTTCGCTTCATGGTTATGACAAAAAATGATGCCGGTGTGGTACTGCTTGCCAAATACAACCCATTTCATTTAAAAGGGGCGCATTACAACCACCCTGAAACTATGTGGTGCAATATTTAAAACCAGCAATGAGGAAGCGACTTATTGCCTCCTCACCGTGTGCCAAATTACTCTGAAAAGCGACCGACAGCAGATTTCCAGAGGTGCATGGATGTTAGCCACACATCCATCCAAATAGCCTAAAAGTAAACCTGCACTTCACTCAATTCGCTTTGTTATATCACTTATTTAGGAAGTGTGGGGAGTGTCGGAAGCTTCTTCTAGGTTTACCATATCAGCTCACAAGGCTTTTTCACATACAAAAGTAAACCTGTGCTTTCCCATTTACACTGCCTGTCCCCCACTCCCATTCTTAGATTTACCATGCATGGGGATGTATAGGGCACTGTGACTCTCTCCCATTCCTCCCGTAATGCAGCGCTGGTTGTTTAAGAAAGCCACTTACCATATTAGAGCACTGTCCCTGAAAAATCACTATAGTAGTCCACACTACTACATGAATAGCCACAATCTTCTGGGTACTGCTCAGGTTCTTTTCAGGTACAGGCTTTCTTCATCACTACAGTACACAGTAGTGGCTTATGAGTCAGAGTAAGGAGCCATAGGAGTTGATTTACTAAAAATTGGGAGTGCAAAATCTGGTGCAGTTGTGCATGGTAGCCAATCAGTTTCTAACTTCAGCTTGTTCAATTAAGCTTTGATAATAAAAACTGGAAGCTGATTGGTTTCTATGCACCGCTGCACCAGATTTTGCACTCCCAAGTTTTAGTAAATTAACCCTATAGTGCATTGAAAAAGGAAATAGACCTTTAAAAAAAAAACAGAATTTCAGAATGCTGGAGTTATTGATGGAATCTACAGAGCAGAAAAGGGAGGAGAGTGAGAGACACAGGCTGCCGAATATGTGAGTGTAATACCTGTTCTATTGCAGAGAAGCCCCATTTAGATTTCTTTGTGGCTGAAAAGGTCACTTTAAAAGTGATATTAAAGTCTTGTTTTGTTGTTTTAAATAACAAACATACTATACTCACATGCTCTGTGCAATGGTTTTGCACAGAGCAGCCAAGATCCTCTTCTTCTCGGGTCCCACACTGGTGCTCCTGGCCTCTCCCTCCTGCCCTGCTGCCCCCACAGCAAGTAGCTTGCTTTGAGGGCACCTGAGCCAAGCTGCTGCTCTGTGTGTCCATTCAGACATGGAGCCATGGCTTGGCCCCACCCCTCTCTTTTCTCATTGGCCCACTGACTTTTACAGCAGTGGGAGCCAATGGCGCCCACTGGATGGAGGGAGAGTCACGGACAGCCGAGAGTCCCAGCAACATTGATGGATCGAGATGGGGCTCAGGTAAGTATTAGGGGGGCTGAAGAGCGCTGCTGCACGCAGAGGTTTTTTTATCCTTATGCATAATGCATGAACATAAAAAACAAAACAAAAAAACTTCTGCCTTTAGAACCACTTTCCACTTTGTAAAATGGTGTACACTATGGGGTTAAGCTGTTTAGCAGTGTAAATATGATAAAAAATAAATAAAAATAAAAAATCGAGTTGGAATTGAGTTTTCTAACAACCCAGACTGTCTATCCCAAACTAAGATTTGCACGTGTAAATGTTGATGCACAAAATCATTTGCATTTGTTGGAGTACGGCTGTATACAGCCATTTTATTCTAAAGGCTTGGCAGTAAGTACTAGCTTTGGATCCCCAGGTGTGAAAAAATACCAGGATTTCTACGCTAGAGCTTATTTGGGACCCAAACCGTCCCTTGGCATGAGCGCCAAGCTGGTAAAAACTAACTGAACGCTAGTGTCTTTTTTATGATATTTGAGGGCCTCTGAAATTGAATTCCTCAAATTTAAAGCAGCTAGAGAGGTTAGTGATGGCTTGTTTTAAAACTCATTATACTGCTTGTAAATAATCTAATGTTCATAGTCTGGGCACAGGCACTCTTTAAGAAGTATGAAAAGTCAAATCTGAAAAGAAAACGTTTTCAAACATATGAAAAAAGGGAAAAAACAGGCTCCTGTCATACTTTGCACCTACAGGTTGGAAGGGTATTGTTTGGACGTTGTCATATTCCTGTTAAGTAGACAGCTGCCTTTGAACTGTGTGTGCCAGCAGCTGAAGTGAGGAGAGATTTCAGAATGTACAGCCATTTGGCACTGTCAACCAAGGCATAGATGGATGGGTAGGTACACCACACTCTTTCTGCAGGGCTTCCAGGACTAAGCAGTGACAGTGTTGACCGATCAAAATGTTTTGTCCCGGAAGCCCTGCAGAAAAAAGGGTGAAGACTGGGGAATTTAAATCTCTGTACCACTGCATTGTCTGTGTGGGTACTGACAATTAATCACCCATGCACCCATGAAGGGACTTGATAAGGTGGTGGAGCGGAGGGTATACAGCAGGGATATGCAATTAGTGGACTTCCCAGCTGTTTTAAAACTACAAGTCCCATCATGCCTCTGCCTCTGGGTGTCATGCTTGTGGCTGTCAGGGTCTTGCTATGCATCATGGGACTTGTAGTTCTGCAACAGCCGGAGGTCCGCCAATTGTGAATCCCTGGTATACAGTGTTTGTTCATCCTTTCATTTTTTTCTAAGGTGAAGTTATAGAAATCCTTTCCAAATATTATCCATGTTATTTGTTTTCTGCCCAGGATTATGCTTCAAAGAAGTCCTGTGTGGATGGACATGTAGGCTGCTGAACACTGTCAGAGGGGAAGTGGGTGAGAGGTTCCTATTTGCACCATCTTACATGTTACACCCTAAATATAGTTGTAACATGTAACATGGTACAAATGATGGCATTGGCCTTGAAGCAGTTACAGCAGAAGTTTTCTTTTTGTCTTTTCAGCTAAAGATTTTTAATAAATATATAGAAGCTGACCATTGTGAGCATCTGTCAGTGTTAAAGGGTTTGCCCCAACTTTTTTTTAATACTTTATTTCTTTATTAAAGCGGAGTTTCACTCAAAATTGGAACTTCGGCTAATCCCACTCCTCACCCCCTTACATGCCACATTTGGCGTGTAATTTTTTTGGGGGGGGGGAGTGGGGGCTTCAGGAGGAGTGGGACTTCCTGTCCCACTTCCTCCTTCTGCCGAGGTGCTGGTTAGGCGATTAAGCTTAATCGCCTACAGCAGCCCCTCCCTGTTGGCGATCGCATGGGACACTCACAGGTCCCATGCGATTGCCTGTCCAATCAGCGGCCGGCCATGCCGCTCGCGCATGCGCAGTGCCGCTCGCGCATGCACAGTGGGTGCCTGGCCGTGAAGCCGAAGGCTGTCACGGCCGGGTGCCCACAGTTGCGATGAGGACGCCGGCCGGGGCGGGGGGGAGAGGAGCTGAGCCCCAGTCGGCACGTCGCTGGAACGCTGGAGCAGGTAAGTGTCTGTTTATTAAAAGCCAGCAGCTACACTTTTTGTAGCTGCTGACTTTTAATAAACATATAACTAGGCTGGAACACCCCTTTAAAGACAAAGAAAAGAAGTAGTACAAGTGTAAGTCGGTAACAAGTTTAAGTACATATGTATCAACATCCAAGCCCAACCCTTTAGCTGCCTCTTATGCTGGACAAACGTAAAGCGGAGCTCCACTCTGATGCCGCATACACACGATCATTTTTTGTGATGAAAAAAAGACGAACGTTTTCTGTGAAGTAAAAAACGACGTTTTTGAAACGTCACTTTTCAAAGACGATGTTGCATACACACCATCGTTTTTTTCACAAAAAGTGAGGTTACGTTCACCACTCTTTTCCATTGAAGCTCGCTTCATAACTAGCTTCTGGGAATGTGCGGGTTGAAAAACGTCGTTTTAAACAACGTTTTTGCTACACACGGTGACTTTTTGTGAAACAAAAAATTACGTTTTGAAAAACGACACAAAAAATTCAAGCATGTTGGAATTTTTTTTTGGTCGTTTTTTTTAAGACAAAAAACAAAGTTTTGCCCACACACGATCAATTTAAATGACGTTTTAAAAAACGACATTTGTTTTCATCGCAAAAAACGACCGTGTGTACGCGGCATTAGGCTTAGGAAACTGAAAAAAAAAACGGCCAGATCACCAGGTAAAAATAAAGATGTAATTCCTAAAAAGAACACTGATGCAGTCACCATATCTAATAATTTGTAAGCTGTATTATAATACATTTTATTTTTAGATTTAATGCTACTTAAACTCTGACTTTGCTTGCTGCTTGACTGTTCTGCCATGGCAGTCCCAATGTTTCCCTTAATACAGGTTTTCTTTAAATGCAACCAGTGAAAAGATCTGAACAAGTAAGCTAGCAACTTTAGCAGAGAGCTGATTATTGTAATGGCTACCAGTGGCAGTGACTTTTGAGGCAACGGAGGTTGTTTATTAAAACCAGAGCTTGTAAAATCTGGTGCAGCTCTGCATTGAAACCAATCAGATTCCAGGTTTTATTGTCAAAGCCTAATTGAGCAAGCTGAAGTTAGAAGCTGATTGGGTACCACACACAGTTCACCAGATTCTGAGTGCACCAGTGTTGGTAAATCTCGTGAAGGCTAGGTAGGTAGCCAGCAGGTGGGATGTGGCATGCATATGCAGATAACCTCTTTAAAAATGTAGGATTTTGCATTGACACTTGGAGAGGGCACCATGCTGCCCTGAGTGACAGGTCCTAGGATAAAAGGTATGTTTTTACAGCTTATGCTGTCAGCTTTACGCTAAGCTGTTAGTTTACTTGTTTAGTGTTTCCCAGAGGTTCATCATACAAGGGCAGATCTTTTGCCAAAATAACATGAAATCAATATTGCCTGTTCTCTAGACAGTTGTCAAGATCCAGTAAAAATGTCTTCAGAAGCAAACTTTTTTTATACTGGTACTCTACAGTCAAAGTTTTGATCTCTGGCTTTTTTACTATTGAACAAATGTCCAGTGATTTGCTGTTTTTGCAACCTGCAATAACACTCAAGGACGCTGATCTCTCAATAGACTCCACATCCATCTGTGTGGTAGAAAAAAGCTTTTAATAGAAAAAGTTTTGTAAGCAAAAAGGTTTAAAAACCTGCAACAAAATCTGTTAAGATAGGAAAAAAAACGCTAGTGTACCAGTTGATGGCATTCAATGAAAGCATGTGAAGGACATTATACAAATAATAAAAAATACATTTTAATAATGATCTATTATTACTGGTTTATGTCACTCATAAATCTAAAAAAAATATAATATTTTCTGTATATACTGAGGATTATTATAAACACATTGTCAAAAACATAAGTACATGTGTTTTTGGAAGGGTTTTGTGCTTCATAACCTTCTCCTTCCTCCTAGAAAAAAAAGCATGAAAACACACGTCCGTTCAGTTTTTTAGATCAGTTTTTTCCCCCTTCAGTTGATCCGTTTTTTCATCCGTTTTTCGTCCGTTTACATCCATTTCCGTTCCGTTTTCCGTCCGTTTTTCATCAGTTTTTTTCATCCGTTTATTCATCCGTTTTTTTTTTTTTTAGAACTTTTTTTTTTTTTTTTTTTTTTTACATATTTTGATGAAAAACTGTCGTTAGCGGATCGGATGGTAAACGGATCATCCGCTAACGCCCGTTTTTCGTCCGTTCCGTTTTTTTGACGGAAGAAAAATAGGGGTTTCTTCCGTCCAAAAAAACGGAGCTTACCGCAGACGGATGTTAACGGACGTTAGCGGATGCTCATCCGCTAACGGACGCTAACCCATAGGGAAGCATTGAGGTCCGTTAACGGACGTCCAAAAAACGGACGAACTGAACGGACGTGTGAAAGAGCCCTAAACGTGCAAAACTGCACTACAAAAACATACTTTAAAAACGAACTACAATATTCCACTGAAAAAATGCATGATTATGCAGCAGCACTTGTGTGAACCGAGACTAAGACGGTAACGTGTACACATTTAAAAAAAAAAATCCTCAAGTTGGAGGTTTTACGTTTTTTCATTTTTTTTTCCTATAGCTTTTAGATCTGTTGTAGCTACTACTTCCATCATTCAGTTCAGGCCTAATGCCTATGGATAATGAATGAGGTGCAAAGCCAAAATGACGTACGTTAAAATGAACCAGATTGGGCGCTGCTGTATTATTCAAGCCAAGCTAAATGTAAAAGCTAAAAAATCAATTGCACAGTCAAAATATAGAATGCCAGAATGCGGTGTCAGTGAAAATCACACTGTTCCTTAACCACTTAAGGACCAGGCCTATTTTTTTTACTTAGTATTTACAAGTTAAAATCATTTTTTTTTTTTTTGTTTGCTAGAAAGCTACTTAGAACCCCTAAACATTATACAGTATATATTTCAGACACCCTAGAGAATAAAATGGTGGTCGTTGCAATACTTTGTCACACTGTATTTGCGCAGTGGTCGTACAAATGCATTTCTTTTGCAAAAAAAGTACATTTTTTTTTTTGTACAAAATTACAAGAAAGAGTAAAGTTAGCCCATTATTGTGAAAGATAATGTTACACTAAGTAAATTTTATACCCAACATGTCATGCTTTAAAATTGCGCCCGTTTGTGAAATGGCAAAAAACGTTGACACTTAAAAATCTCCATAGGCAACATATCGCCCTTGCTTCAGAGGTTCCGTGAAGGGGTTAAATCATGGAATAATCTCCGTATATCAGTGGCGGGCAAGGTGGACTTGGTAAAGATGATTTTAATGCCACAGCTGCTTTACTGTCTCCACAATGCCCCTGCGGTAATTCCTCTTAAAATCTTTAGAATAGTAAACTCTATCTTCCGGTCCCTGATCTGGAAAAATAAGACGCCCAGAATCAAACTCGAACATCTGCAGAGGTCCAAGGACAGCGGCGGGCTGGCATTGCCCAACCCGTGGTTGTATTATCTTGCGGCGCAGCTGCAACACCTGGTGGGGTGCTTCGGGGGGGAACCGGCCGGTTCCTCAGGTGCACTGATGCTCCGCACGGTGGGTGATGGGCCCATCCCCACGGCACTGGAGGCCCTGGCCTTTGCCAAGCCCAACAAGACGTACCCGACATACAATCTTATACAAAAAGTATGGAATAAATGTAAATATATTCAACATGCTGACGGGTACACTGAATACAGCCCCCTCTGGCATAACGATACTTATACAGAACTGGCTAAATTGCAGATTGGGACTGGGTGGAAAGGCTATGGGATCACATATATTAAACATGTATTTAGGAATGGGAGGCTTAGGCCCTTCGCAGATTTGCGGGCGGAGTACGGACTCCCGCCCTCAATGCTGTTTCAATATATACAGCTCCAGCACGCAGTGAGAGCCCAAAGTAGGTCCTCTGAGTGGCATTTGTCGCCAGCCCCGGTGTTTGATCTCCTAGGTGATGCTGTGACCTTTGAAGGGATTTATTTCTCAATTCTATGCCATCCTGTTACAACACTTCCTGGGTCAGCATCCAGTCCTGGTGAGGGAAAAATGGGAGAGGGACGTGGGACAACTAGATGGTGAACAATGTGAGGAGATATTTCAAGGGGTGAGCTCCTGTTCCCTGAATGTGGCTCAGCGACTAACCCAGCTATACATTATTTTTAGGGTGTACTATACACCACATAGGATGCAACTGATGGGGATGCAAGCAGATGACACGTGTACTAGATGTAAGAGGGACCATGGCGATCTCATACATCTCCTGTGGAGGTGTCCCAAACTGCACAAGTATTGGACTGAGGTGGTGAGCACTGTTAACTCGGTGTTCGGGCTATCCGTACCTGTGGACCCCAGGGTATGTTTACTTGGTGTGTTGGAGGAATATGTGGAGGAGGTGTACACAAGGGAAGCGGTGCATAGGGTGCTATTTCAGGCCAGGAAATTGATTATGGTACATTGGAAATCTGAGACCCCTCCGACCTTGAAGGAGTGGATTGATAGGATGGGCGAAATGATACGCATGGAGAAGCTCATTTACCAACACAGGGGCAGTAACCGTAAATACGAAAACCTTTGGGCTCCGTGGCTGGATACACTGGGGCTTTCGCCGGTGGACCTGGTCATGGACAGACTATTGGGATTGAATATGGGATGAGTGCTGTAATGTGCGGGGATGCATATTTTGGCGGGAGGGAAGACAGCTCAGTGAGTTTAATGTCATACTGTGTTTGCCTTTTGAGAAGTGTACTCATGGTTTTGAAGTGCAATGTTGAATGCCATATGCTGTATAACACCTTTTCATCAATAAAAACCTTTTTGTTGGATAAAAAAAAAAAAAAAAAATCTCCATAGGCAAAGTTAAAATATGTCTACAGGTTACCAGTTTTGAGTTACAATTGTGCTAGAATTATTGCTCTCACTCAATCGCAGCAATACCTCACATGTGCGGTTTGAACACTGTTTACATATGCGGGCGTGACTTACGCATGCGTTTGCTTCTGCACGGCGGGAGGGGGGTGGGCATCTCTCCTGCTGCCGATAAAAGTGATCTTGTGGCAAATCCACTGCAAAGACCACTTTTATCTGAAAGTAGGTCATCCACAGCTTTTAAAAATACCAGGGTTCTGACAGCTATTTGCTACCATTACAACAGTATTCAATGTCAAAGTTGCAAAATAATACGACCGGAAGTGGTTAAAGCTAGAGCCTATTACTGGCAACGGCACCGTCCGAATCGGTGCGCCATGACTTTTCTGCGCCACACCGATTTTCCAAAAGTAGATTTAGTACTACTTTTGTTGACTTCAAGGGTGATTTCAATAGACCTCTGTGTATAAACCCACACAGATGTCTCTCAAATCGCCCCAGAAGTCGGACTGAAATGCCGGTTTGAAATTGTTCAGCCAAACTCGCCGATTTCAAACCCTGCATTCAGTGTGCACCTAGGCTAACCGTGACATCACTACACTGGCTGTGCAGAGAGTTGTAAGAGGGGTCCCAGCCGCTTCACCCACTTCAGGCTGCCTGCTGAACACTACGTGAGGGTTAGAGATGAGACCAGTCACTCTGCACAAGAAGTAAGCAAGCAAGTAAGAATACACACAAGGAATGTATTTTGGAAATATTTGTTTATTCCAAAGTTCAGCTTTAAGTCCTGGTTCACACCAGTGCGGCTTTGAAATCCCGCTTCTTCAACGCAATTTCAAAGCAATGTATGTTACTACCCAGGGAATGATAATAGATATGAGCAGGGGCGGACTGACCATTGAGGAACCCGGGCACTGCCCGAGGCCCCTATGCCACTAGGGGGCCCCATCAGGGTTGCCAGGCTCATAAAAACCAGGGACAGTATGTAAAGATCTGTGTTTTTTTTACATCTGTCCCTCATATGTCCAAAACCTACATGCTTTTGATGTGAAAATCCTGAGAATTTAGCTGCCCCGCCTCTGTACTGCCACCTGGCTTGGCGGCCATCTGTAAGCCCGGGGGCCCCATAATCTTCTATTGCCCGGGGGCCCCATGAGTTGTCAGTCCGCCCCTGGATATGAGACATACAGTCCTATGTCATAAGTGCTCATAATTCATCTTGCTGATGATTTACTTTTCTGTTAAAAAATAAATTTACCTTCATTTGAATTTCTGTCAAGGATCCACCAGTCCTCAGTGAAGCCCAGGTTCACACTGGGTACGATTTAGTTTGATTTGAGATGCGATTTCACATGTGAAATCGCATCTCAAATCGGCGGCATTTGCCGGCAATGACACCGTCCTAATCGGTGCGACGCCGCATCTGCGGCGCTGCACCGATTTCAAAAAGTAGTTCCTGTACTACTTTTTGCGATTTCAGGACGCGATTTACATTGACATCTGTGCAGAAACCTGCACAGATGTCTCTTAAATCGCGGCTGAAATCGAGACTGCCAGCGGGAGTGAAATTGTGCGAGCACGGCTTCACTCCCGCAGCCCAGTGTAAACCAGGGCGAAAGCTGCTTTTGGGCTCCATCATTTTTGGGGGGTATACAGTATTTTTCACTGCTTGTGATTTTTGCAAGACGTCTGGCCATCATACTATCCTGTGAGGGGGCTCATATTTACTAGTGTTTTTTTTAAGATGACCCTAATTATCTTTTATCTGGATTAGATTAGACTTGTGATTCTACCCTGGAAGAAATATATATTTTATATATAGTGATAATTGAAACTTTCTCATCTGCTCTACTGAGCTGAAGTATTTAAGAAAGTGAGGCTTTTATACAGTAAACTATAGGACTGACTTTACACTGCTGGTTTTTGTGGGTTTTAGCCCTGGTCCCATAGACTTTCTTTTAGGTTGCATATTTTTGGTGCGTTTTTTGAAAGCACACCAAAGATGCAGCATTCAGGACTTTAATATGCTTTCAGAAAACTGCTAATATACCCACGCTGTAGCGTTGTAAAGCCAATGTAATAGGGAGTTGCTTTTTATTTCTAAATGGGACTGAAACTGCTGCTATAAACCTACAGAAACCTAAATACATAATCGCGATGAAACAATAGCAGTTTGAGTCACGTTTTAAATGATAAGTTTACCCTATACAAAAATATTTTTTGTTTGTCTTTGACATTTCTTTCAGTAGTGGTCATTGGAGGTCGACCGATATATCGGTCGGCCGATATTTGGGCTTTTTTAGGAAATCGGCATAGGCCGATTATTATGTTAATTAGGCCGATTAGCATAGCGGCGCGGCTCCCATATGTACCTCGCTCAGCACAGCTGACACGGCGCGCACAGTGAGAAGCAGCACAGCACTCGGCACTGTGAATTTCAGACGCTGGCTCTCACAAACTTCTTTCTGCTCCCCCAGCCCCTCCTTCTCCTCCTCTCTCCCAGTAAGCTGCAAGATAGATGATGGCCACTCGTTTTTGAACCCCTCCTATTCTCTCCCTCCCGCCCACCCTATGACCAATCCTCTCCCACCTTCAGTCCTGCACAGACTATTGGGCGGGAGAGTGAGATGAGGGAGAGCCTGGGAAGAGGGAGAAGCCAAGTGATACCAGGGGGCGGGGCCAGCAGTTACAGGTTCTGGAATGGCATGGCACGTATGAGAATCCCTAGTGGAAGATAAGATAGGACATAGATTAGATGCTTCTTTCTATGTGGCTGTCAGTTCTGATTATGCAGCCTGCAGCTGCTGCATGTACACCATGGGGACTCTGTAGACTAGAGAGGTAAACTCATGAGGAATAGTTGGGGGACAAAGAGCAAGTGAAAAAAGAGGGGGGCAGAAGGGCAAAGCTGATGGGGACAAAACAGAAGACACAGGGTGGGCTTTACTCAGTTGGGTATTTGTCTGCTGAGTGCGGGCAGATGACAAGCCCATGTTTGCTCAGTTTCTGCAAATTCAGTGCGGGTCCCACATCGCACCTGAATTGCACAGTGGTTCACACTGAGATCTGAAAACCACTGCAGGTGTCAATGTAAAGCTAATACCCCCAGATCAGTTTCCAGATCGCACTGCAAACGATGACATGGTGCAGGAAACGGATTGGATGGGGTGTGAACACCCATCCGATCCAATTCCAGTGCGGACCAAATAAAGGGTCCTGCACCATTTTGGTGCGAATGCAATGCGATTTCAGCCATACAGTTTGTATGGCTGAAATTGCATCGCACAGACATTGCATGTGATGTGCACTCCAATGTGGTGCGAATCGCATGCGATGTCTGGCATCACACTTTTATTTTTTAACTGTTAGATTTTATGAGATAAAGGGGAAAAAAAAAGAAGAAAAATCGGCATCATATATCGGCCGCAAAAATCGGCATCATATATCGGCCATCGGCCGCCCGGATTAACAAATATTGGCATCGGCCAGAGAAAAACCCATATCGGTCCACCTCTAGTGGTCATCTGTAAATCCGAATAGTTCATACAACGTCCCATTTTTCAGAATGAATGATTAGCAGTGAAAGTTAATTAAATGTAAA
Source organism: Rana kukunoris (assembly GCA_029574335.1). NCBI lineage: Eukaryota > Metazoa > Chordata > Amphibia > Anura > Ranidae > Rana > Rana kukunoris. The sequence continues at coordinate 308,200,923 of CM056053.1, forward strand.
TAATCATTATGCTGTACTGGTAAGCAGTAAACAGTCTGTATACATAATAGGCTAAGAATCATTACTAAAATGTTTTCACACAATGGCTTCTTTATTATATAGTATGGTCATTACGTTTGCGTACATTTAACAATTTGCTAAGAAAAATTGTGGTTTACAGAAAAAATAAACAATTGCCCTGTTGCCTGTGCGTGACTCCTTAGGAAATCATAGAGTTGTCCTAGACATAAAAAATATATTTGCAATCTTCAAAATATAAATGCATCAATTAATTAATGTATGCATTATAGATAAATTATTACACCAATGTGTTATCTTATTCGGTTTTCAGAACTGATTAAGTTGATCCTTTGGGAAATATTGAGCCCCATACACACGGGCTGAATGTTGGGAGACATTTGCCAGTTCAAGAAATACCAGCCGACATTCTGCCAGTGTGTATGTCGGTCTGTCCGCAGCAGATGAACGACTCCCAATCATCACTCTCAGCGGAGTGTTCTGAGGGGGTCACATTGCCTTTTCACAGCACAACAGCTCAGCTGAGGAGATTGCTGGACTAATCTCGCATGGTTAGTGCAGCTGCTCCCGACCAAAGCTGTCAGTTTTTTTTTTTCATGCTACCAGGGTTTAAAATTGATGCTTGCTTTTTGTTTACTCCCTTGTCCCTCATCTTAGTGTCTCCAGTTATAAGAGTTTACCTTAGGCTTCATGCACATGGGTCTTTTCTAAACACTTCTGTCCTGGCAGGAGAAAGCAGCTTCAAAAATGCATCTAACATGTGTAGGCACATCAAGAGCTAACAGTATGAATTCTGATTGATTGTTTTTTACATTATTATATTTGACATGAATTTATGCACTTTTGTATGCGCTGTAATTATTTAATTTTATTCAAGTGAAGAGCACTTTGTGTACAGCGGCTGCAATTTATATATATATATATATATATATAATGAAAAATTGCAGCCACTGTACACAAAGTGCTCTTCACTTGAATTAATAAAATAATTACAGCGCTTTCAAATATAAATACTCAGTTTTTTACATTTATATTTGACATGAATTTATGCACTTTTGTATGTGCTCTAATTATTTTATTTTATGAATGTGACTTTGGTGGGGAGGTTTTCTGCCGTCAAATTCCTCTAAACACATATGGTGTGTATGGACACATAGGCTATATGGAGGGGCGTTTAGACCCCCAAAAAATACTCAAACGCCTGTAAAAGCAGTGTTTTTGGGCTCCAGTCTAATTCGCAAAAATGAAGGCTCCTGCTATCAAACTAGAGTGCAAGAGACCTATACATATTTGGCATCTATAGGCCTGACTATTGCCACTTATGAGGCAGTGGAGCATGCATATAGTTATAGAAATACAAGCTATGGTATCAATAGGCTGGTATAGTTTAAGTTGAAGGAGTTGTAAAGGGGAAAAAAAATTGGGCTAAACTTAATGTCTGCTAGGTACACAGACCGAATAGTGTAATCATTCTCTTTGAAATCGAATCAATACCTGTTAAAACCCTCCTTTTAGATCACCTCCGGTGTTCTAGTTTCATTTCTGTGCTGTACTTCCTTGTTTGCGGCGCTCGTTCATGTAAGCGACGTCGCCGTAGTAACAGAACTTAATTTCCCAGTAGGCATTGTGATATCGGAATATACACACCTCCTTGCAGTCTCTAAAACGTAGAGAGCGTCCTGCTGCTCTGCTGTAGTTCCCAGGAGGGGGCGAGCACGTCACTACACACAACGAGTAAAGCCTCCCTTCACTGTGTGTAGTTACAATTAGAGAACCAGGAAGTGAAGAGAAAAGAACAAATATAGCGATTTATCAGCAAAAATTAAGCATGAGGAAGTGAAAGGAGGAATGTCTTCAGGTAAAGGAAGCCGATTATGCAAAAAAAATGTTTCCTTTACAACCCCTTTTAACTCAACAAAACTGCATCCTTTGTTCCAGATAATGAGACTAAGAAAAAAAATGTAAGGCTAAATGTGTGAATATTTATATTAGAGCCTGTCAGTGAAGCACTGCCTGGTCACAAACCCATTGCCATTATATTGCAATCAGCGTTCCATTTTTGCACCTGCTGAGATGATTGAATGCCTGCACATGCACAGGAGTGATGTCATCTTAGCCCCTCTGATGAACACGGTACTGGAAGAACACCAGACGAAGAAGTCGGCAACCTGTAAGGGTGCTCTAGGACAATGCAGCGCTGAAGTTGGGGCGGGTATCGTTCAGCTTTAAAGTGGATTGTTAAAAGTGAAAATGTGTTGTCTTATAGTGAATGTATAGATGTATTAATTGTACCCAAACAGCATCCAGAAAGATTTATCTTGTGTCTTACATTCCTCCTAAAATAGCAGTACGCTTTCTGGGTCCAGGCATTCCTGTGCCTACATCCTTATTGCTATATACTGTATCTGTAGTGTGAGATCAAGCACTGCAGCTCTGACTGCTGGTCTTACAAGATGTAGAAGCAGACTTGGTAACGTCACTATTGTGCTGCTGTTTTCCTGAGGGTTTGCTAAAGAGAGAGCTGGACCTGATGACCTGAAGTGCAAGTATATCCTTGCGCCTGCTTCATTTATTCTGTAAATGTCTGCTTCCTCACCCTCTTCTGCTGCTCTTTAAATATTACTCCTCCAGTCATCAGATTACTATTCAATGGGGCAGCTTTGACATGATTAAGCAAGGCTCTACCAAGATGGCCACATTTACACACAAAGACAACATGTAGAACATTGCATGGTAAGTCATTTCGAGGAAAAAGATCAGCCACAGAGAGTCCATATGCAATACTGGTGTAACAGTGTGCATTGTTACTGTAATGCAGGTTTTTATTTTTAACCACAAGATGGCAGTCTTTAGCAACTCTGTTCATCAAAAGTTTTTATACAAGAGTGCAGGTTCCGACTTGAATACTGTAAGAAAAACTTTTCCTACAGTTTAGCTGAGAGCAAACTACACAACCCATGATGCAATTGCCAGGGGGCGGGAGCAGATAAAAGGAAAAGCCAAGGAACAGGAAAGGGAAGAGAGAGAGAGACTTGGCTACTGTATAGTACAGTGCTCTGCAATCAGCACCTGTGCAAGAACCCATCTATTGTTGCAGTCTGCCGTTCTTATCTTTTCCTACAAGTACTGTCAAGTTCAAGACATCCAAGGAGGGATTTAGCTGCTCAAGTTCAACTTCTCTACTTAAAGGGACATACATCTGATAATTGTTCCCCTCCCCTCCTTCTACTATTCTACTAAAGTAACTTTTTTTCTACCATTCAATATTCAAGTGATTTTCCACACTGTCTTCATATATTACATTTGCTGTTTACTATCTTTAGAGAATATTCAGTTTACTTCTTGAAAAGACTGTGTCCCTCATTATGCACCAACTTATGGGCCCCAACTAGCCGGCTGATGCATCCAACATACACTTATGGTTTAGTGGTGGGTGGTAGCTTTGATAACTTTCCTGAAGCCTAAGACCCTTTGATTGAGGGTCTAAAAGTGGGTTAGTCTTGTGTTTTTGTTACTTCTTTTCACTTACTTGGGGAAAATCTCTCAGTCCCAGAGCTATTGTTTGCATCTTAACTCCTACAGGACAGGTATTCCTGTCTTAAAGGGGTAATGAATAGTGTTGCATTATTAGTTTGCTGGAATACTCTTTTCTCGATAGTTTCAGTTGACTGTAGGGGTGCAATGGATCAAAAAAATCACGGATCGGATCAGATGTCATGGATCGGATCGTTTTCGGATCGGCAAAATTTAAAAAATAAATAAAAATCTTGTTACACCAACCTAATCACTATCTACCCCCCTCCACCCTGGTGTACAGACATGCTCCCCAGGTGATGGTGTAGCTCCTACCTGCAGGTGCAGAGCTCACCAATGCTGTCTCCACATGTCTGCAGGCAGTTCCGGGTCTGTAGTGAGCGCACTGAGGTGGGGAGGCGTGTCACGCTGTGCTCTGACAAGCACACGGGGCAAGATGGCCGCCACTCCGGAGCTAGGCCTAAGCCGGGGACTTTCCTACGGCCGAGGCTCCGGAGCGCTCCGCGGATCGCGTGGTGTGCCGATCCGAACGGGGTGACCCGTACGGATCACGGTTTGGTGACGATCCGTTGCACCCCTAGTTGACTGTATTTTTTGCCTGCCATACTGTTTTTGATCTTGATACTAACTTAATCATTTATTTTTATTTTTTACAAGTGTGTTCATAATCTTCTTTGCATGACTGCCAGGAGACTACTGCCTGGCCAAGGTACTGTGGTGGTGTTAGCAGGTGTGGTGCTCTGCCCAGGTCTTGATGAAGAACCCAAATCATCTAGCACCCCCTGGGGAGGTAGTGCTACACTAGTAATATTTTCCCTCTGCTTTTTTGGGCGCAGCTTGCACATTTCTTTATGGAGGCCTCATAAAGCCTTGTTGTCATGGGGAATATGTTTATTGGGTTGGGTCATCTGCAGCTACCCTAAAAAGAAAATCATCAAAAGCATGTTTTTGTTAGTAATCTCTGTTTTAGACTTTTTATTGTAATATGTAATTTACTATTCCAACATTAATATGTCAGCTTGTCGAACTTTTAAAAGAGTTCACATAACTTTGGTAGGAGAAAAGTGACTACTGAGAACTTTAATTATTTTCTTTAAATAGAGCTTTATTGATGTGATTTTGTATGGCAGCAAATCATGCCTTCATTAGGACATAATAACCTGTCAGTAAACCATGTTGGAACATTTGGAGCATGCTGTGATGAGCATGTTAATAGATGGCATTATCCTGCTAATGTGTGCTCCATGGTGTACTCATCTTCATATTCGATGCAATAATAGAGCCCATTTATTAACTGAAATGCATTTGTGGTAACATGTTTTAGTAATAATGAATGGTGATATAAAAGGCAGTGTTTTTCATTCTTTGCAGCACTGAAGAAAATAATACCATTGAAAACTAAAATATCCCAGCAACACCCAACCAACAAGTTCATAAGTAAATACATTATATTGAACATGGACAAAATATGCATGTTATGAGTATCCCAGGACACTCTAAAAAAAAAAGATTAATCACCTGGAGGCTTTTGCTGTATTGAACAGTGGCCTTCTTAACAGGGAAGAACAGCTTTCCTTTAACAAAATCTTTTAGGTCTCATAGTACATGCAATCATCATGAATAAGCCACCACAGCAAAGTAATTCTTGTAAACTAACCAATAAAGGAGGACAGGGTTTTTTTTTTACGCTAGCCCATCAGGATACCAAAGGCAATGAACTGTTTGGAGAGCATAATTTGCACATAAGAAGGGTAAATTGTGTTGTGGTAAAATATTTCTAAAATAAGTCTGGTAAAGATCACCTTGATTGTGCCCACTGGGGGGCCAGGTCTCTGGAACTAGTATACAATAGGCTTTTAGGTAGAAATGCAGCATCTTCCTTAGCATGCACCTTCCAGTGTTTACAGGGATGAGATCAGTAGAAAACAGACAAATTACTGTATGTAGTGGAATGGAAAAGCTTAATCTCAGTTTAGCGCCGCAAATCCATCCAACAACATTTTCAACTGTGCATCTGGCAAAAAAAAATGTATTATATTACAGCTTAGTAGATCCTAGATGTGGTGATTTTCTTTTTTTCCTTTTATCTTTACCTTGTCATCTGTCCAGTAAGTCTGATAGTTTTCCACTCCCTTTAACTGACCAAGCTGTCCCGTAAAAGTGTCAGAGGATTGAAACAATCTAACACTGACGGGGTACTTACAATGGTCACTTGTCATTACTTTATGCACAGTAAAACTTTTATCCCAAAAGAGAACAAAAACTGTTGGTATAACTGCTTAAAGTGGAATTTTGACAGGTACCCACTCCTAGTCGGATCGCCATGGTGGATTCACCTGCAAGCCTGCCCCCCCCCCCCCCCTTACCTGCCTACACCCTTATGGGACACTTCACAGGTCTCAGAAAGCTGTGGGACCATGCACAGGTCACATCCAGCTGCCTACAGGTTTTTTTTCTCTGTGGGTTGAACTGGGAGGACTTTTTTTCAGCCAGACTAACTATGTAACATGTCAGGCCCTGGGGGCACAAAGACTGGTGAAGAACCAGCCAGGGTGAGAACAGGGCTGGATCCTTTGTGAGTTTATTGTTATAGACTAGAGTTTTTTTGTAGTTGCAGACTTATTTTTTATTTTATTTATTTATATTGCAGAAAATGCATCCCCACATTGACATTGCTGATGTCCAAAGGTGTCTTTGTTGCTCCTTCATATAGAATGGAGACATTCTAAGGCAAGAAGTGTGGTATTGGTGGGAAAACCTCTATAAAAGAACACCAATGTTACCTCCACATTTAAAGCTGAATTACCACAAGGGTATGGGAAATATCTCTCAAAAAACAGAATGTGGGTAAATTTCACTCCTACACCCCACTTTGGCTTAACATACATATGCCGGAACTGGAAACAATTCCTGACTCGGTAGTCTGAGCTAGGTATGGAATACTGTATCTGCACCAGGTTTTGTCTGGTTCCGGGCTCAAGCAGTTTCAGGTCCTTAAAGAGGAGTTCTCTCTGCCACACCAACTAGCTTTCAAATACCTGCAGCTCCGGCACACACTCAGAACCCAGCTGCCAAGCCTGGATATAGGGATGGAACCTCCCCCCCCCCCCCCCCACCCAGTGCTGGATATAGTTCTGGGAGATGACCCCTCTAGACTTATATCACACCTTTATTACATAATCAAACGGGAGGCAGTTGCTATCACAGTTGCGACAATAGAGTCGGGATCTGCCCAGATGCCTGCGGCTTCCGCCCCCTCCACAGCCAACATGCCAGTGAGCGGGTGGGGGTAGTAACCAACTCCCCCTGCTCACGGAGCACCGTGTTTGATCGCTCAGTTCTTAGTGTTGGAGACGCCTGGAACACTGGAGCGATGCTGCATTCACCCAGGTAAGTATGAATCTTAAAAAAAAACATGCAGCTCTTTTAAAGCGTCAGCTCGGGGGAGGGGGGGGGCGGCAGCATCTCCAATGTTTTTTCACCTTAATGCATAGATTGCATGTTTTCTTTACAACTTCTTTAAACAACCCATAAACACTAGAGCTAAGTTGAACATGCAGGAATGAGTCAACTGCCCTCATATCTGTGCTGGCTAGCTCATAATGAAACGTAAACTGTATTCCAAAAGACTGTGAAAAATCCTGTCGAGTAGCGCAGGGGTGACACGTCAGGAGAAAAAGATTGTCTTTATTGCTCTGCATTTTTTTTTAGCTTTCTCCCTCTCTCCTCCTGGAATTGTATCTGCCCTTTCTAGCCTGCAGGCCATTCACAGCCTCTGCATTATTTTCTTGCATATACTTGTATGCCTCAATCCTTCTTTCCATCATAATATGGTCATATCTGCAGTGTATCATTTGTAGCACTCTGATAAGGCATTTGTCTCACACTATTAACCCACAAATCTTCTAGAAGGTGCAGATTGTAGTCTAAAGTAAAAACAGCCTCAGGTTTGTTTTTGGTGTACATCTGCATTTTTTTAACCACTTCAGTTTTTACATCTGTGCACCCTCTATGAACCAGAGCAAGGGCCTGTTTATTCATTATTCACTTTCTCATTACCAAACGATCCTTTAAATTCATAAAGACTGGCACAGACAGATTTTGCAAAAGTGTCTCTCATGCCTTCTAAAAGTGGTGCAGCATGTGCCAAAATCATGCATCTGTCTAGAACTTGTACTTGAACTTTGTGCATGCTGCAGCACTTTTAGATTGTATGCAAGACACTTTTGCAAAATGTATATTCCCTGACCACTCATACAGAGGCGAGCATTACAGTACAGTGTTTTTGCTACAATTGGTTTATTTTTGTGATCAATCAAATCTGGTACATAGGTAATCAGTCCAAACATTGAAAAAATGAATTGTGTGGTTCACTAGGTTGTGAAAAAGTCTCACACATGTGGTATCACCATACTCAGAAAGAAATAGTAGAATGTTGGGTATAATTACATGTATGTGCATGCTGTGTTAGAAAGATCTTCTTAATTGACAACTTTGTGTAAAAAAAAAAAAAAAAAAAAAAATATTACATGTTCAAAGAACATGCCAAAGATTACATTTTGAAAAGACTATGCCTTGCAGAAAATACCTTTGCGTGTTTTATTTTCAAAATGTGGTTATTTTGTGGGTGTTTCTCCTGTCCTGGCAGGTAGTCTGGAAGTTAGTTTATGCTCCTTGAAAGCACAAAGGTATTCTCTGGATCTTGGGCCTCTCTATGTGTCTAGGCCAGTGTTTCTCAACTTTTTTATAGACAATTTCAGGGTACCCTTTAAAATTATGGGCAGTCTCAAGGCATGCTATTCTAAAATGTAAAAAAACTATTCTAATAGTTTTACATAATGCGGCAGCATCGACATAAGTAGGACACCCAACATTGGAGGAGATTTATTGTTTCAAAGCAAATGCACTTTTGCACGCTAGTACCGACTAGTATTCCAGTGTTTCTTCTCTCCCTTAGTTTCTCTCCATCACTCAGCTAATTTGAACCCAGTGTTGACAGAGAGGGGCAGGGGTGGGTCAAACAAAGATGCTGTGTAGGCGATCAACACTGATGACATCAATGTTTGTTAGGATTGTCGGTGGCTGGAAGGTTGAAATGGTGCACAATAAAAACCTGTGGCTTTGTGTAACTAAAATACAGGTTTAATCCACCTGCCGGATTGTATACATTTTTGGACAATTAGGCATTTTGCCAAGGCACCCCTGAAGAAACCTCAAGGCATCCCAGGGTGCCTGGGCACCCTGTTTTAAAAAGGCTGGTCTAGGCTGTGTTATCCCCATACTTGAGAGGAGTAGCAGCAGGGTGGATTTGATTTAAATCAAGTCAATTTAAATCATGATTTAAATCACTAGTAAAAAGACTGGACTTAAATCAACTTGATTTTAAATCATAATTTTTAAAGAGCAACTGTCATCTCTGCCCCGAAGCCACTTCTCCTCTGACCCGCTTTTGACTCACCGAAAGTCCCAAACACTTTAATGGGACGGCTGGTGATGTGGCAGTGACACAACAAGGTGAGAGACGTGCTGTCCGTTTTCATCAGATCTCTCCATAGGAGACAGCTCTGCACAAGCCCCTTCCCGCTCACTGAGCAGAGGGGGACTTGTCATCCGCCGGCTCAGCGGAGAGATCTCCCGCTGAGCCGACGGGACCTGGCAGAGTCCGTAGCGATGGATTCCACCTCGTATCGCCATTCGTCTGATTTTGGCAGGTCGGATGTCAGCGGACATGTCAAAACTGACAGGTGGACCTGAACGGTTCGACTGTGTGAAAGGGGCCTTAAATATCTGAACCCTATTAGCTCTTTCTCCTGCTTCACTATTCATTTTCTTATGATTTATTTTTCTTTTTAAAAAATTGTAACCATTATTTAAACCTTTTTAGTTTTAATGTATTTATTTTTACTTATTTTTAGTATAGCATTATTAAACGCAATGCAAAATTAGAAAAAACTGTTTTATTTTTTCATTTGTAAAAAACGTTGCAATGTTTAGTACCAGTACTTTAGTGCCATTTTAAACAAGTCAAACCATAGAACAAAATGTGTGATTTCTATCTAACACTTTATTATAAGACTGTTTTGCCTCATTTCTGCCTAGGCCATTTTTCATTTTTTAGCGCTGTCACACTTTGAATGATGTACTTACCTGATCCTCCTCTCTGCACATTATCAGTAGTGCCAGCAGGTCCTGAACTCCCGCACTCCAGCGCTCTTTAGTCCAGAGGTAAAGCCCACAGCAGTGTCCATAGCCCTGCTCTGGATGTGAGAATGCCAGGAACAGTCCACCCCTGGATCGTAGGGTAGAACCTTTTGCTAGGGGAGCAGAGGTTCGGGTAAGTATATTGGTTTCTCTTCTCCCCTGGGCAAAAGAATAAAGAAACCCTTAACCCCTTGCGATGTGGACCCAACCCCACTGCAAGGGATCATTTTTTTTCTGCCCAGAGTTGGGCTTAAAGAACTGTCAGTGGACTTGGCCACTGATCAGTTATAGCTTGCATTTTGTGTGTCTTATCTTATCCTTTCTTAATGCTTCCTCTGGGCCCCATATTTTTCCAATGCCCCTCATTTGCACCCGAGCCTACTACTGCCCCTCAGGAATGGATCTTTTTGGGAGACACTTGTTAAAGAAACATAACATGAGCTGATGACGTTCCATTAAAACCCACATGTGAAGCAAAAATATTACAAAGCAGAATTAAACAATACATGTTGAAATATCATACGTTTCTGGCCATATGAGAAATCTGCAGGTAGCCAGGAGCTCATGCACTGCCTGTGCCTGGACACCTCAGATCATTTCTATGTCTTAATACTGCCATGATTAATTAATATTTTAACTTCAAAGTTCATCTAGACATTAACAGATTTGTCAAACTCATATTATTCAACTTTAAGTGTGTCCCAGCTTTCTGCTCTTAGAGATTGATTCCCATTCATCCAAGGAGGAAGAAGTCATATATTATATTGCAGATATAAATCTATCTAGTTGTCCTGCCCTCTAGATGACTTGGTATGCAGCGGGTACATTGTCGCCCATCTCTGATGTATCTTGTAATAACCCAGATGTGCAGTGCTTGTGTTACAACTATTCTCTCATATCTTTCAATGGTATCCTGTCACTACTAAAGAGAACAGTATCCTTCTTCTGCAGATTACTTTGTTTTGACAGCAATACAAGTGTCATCTTACATGGCTAATGGCTTCCTGTTTGCAGTATAAAAATGCATTCCCTTGGATCATTTCCAGACAGAGATTGAGGTATCCATTCCAGATGTCCAAGTTACATACAGTAGTTTTTCAATATTTTGTATAGCACTGAATACCAACTGCTGAATTCTGCACCATATCATACACTTTTTTGACCTTTCAGTAACTTTACACACCTCTATGAATAAGCTCCTGACATGTAAGTTACAGCAACAGTATTGTTAAAAATGAAAAAGTTGTACTTTCAATTAACCCTTGAGCTCGAACCATTTGATCTCGCCTAGACCGAGGCAATGCCACAAAATCAGCTACAGAAATAATTAAGCATTCCCTTAAGTTGGCCATATATAGATCAACATTTGGCCGGTTCAGCAGGGACCTGCTGAATTTCAATCCATGTATGGGCAGGCTGTTCTATAGCCACAAGCAGTAATCATATTCTGCTGGCCAGGAACGAATATTCATTATACTGCAGCTTACCAATTCTTAGATGTGGTGGCTGCATTCATTTTCTTTTTTAAACTTTATGTTCAACTGGTGATCCAGCCAGCAAGTCTTTGTTTTTCAAAAGAGCAAGCTTTCTTCCAGATTTATCAGTTTACAAGGATGAGACAAACCATTTACAGGATTGCTTACAAGGATCAGATTGCATTTATTCATGTAAAACCTTTATCCTGAGTGAAAAAATTAAAAAGTATTTGCTGTAACGGAGTATAAAATGTAAACTAGAGTTCGGCTTCAATTTGTATCTAAATCTGCTAGTGCATTTAGCACTAGCCCTCTCCCCGTGCTAACAATGCTGCTCTGCCCCATGTTCTCATTCCTCCAGAGTGGGAGTACTCTAATACAGGAGATGTTTTTCCTGGCCAGATCTCCAGGTGAAAACTGTGGGGGAGAGAAAGCACTCCATTTAAAATAAAACTAACACAGGCACCACATCTAATGATTGATAAGCTGCTATATATTACATTTTTGGTTTTAGGTTTAATTTGCTTTAAAGCTCCAAAAGAGATTTCCTAGAGTGCAACTCCTTATCACAGTATAGATGAGCAGTCTCCTCCTTTTAGTGCTAGTAGATGGTGTGCATACAGGGCCCATGTGTGAGCTTGGCTTTAAATATGCCTTCCTCAGTATTTCTGTCTGCACCTGTTTATCAAGGTTTAACTAAGGGTACGTCTAAGAGGCATAACTAGAACCTTCAGGGTCCTGCTGCAAGAAACCACGAAGGGCCCCCCTGCCCACCCACATTCCATCTGATCCCCAGCCTTCTGCTTCTGGGGCATGTCCATGGAAATCCTCCCAGAACCCTGCCTCCCATGTGCTCCCTGAGGTGTGCATCCAGCTGATAACGGTAAAGGCCAATCACAGTGACACTTTACCATGTGATGACATGCTGGTTTTTGGCACTCCGTTCCTTCCATGCTGTTTTTGTATGAGGAAAGGAGAGCCATTAACCAGCAAGACTGTCAGTATAATGTTTACACTGATAATCAGGACACTGATCATCAGTGCCCTGATCATCAGTGCCACCTATCAGTGCTGTCTATCACTGCCACTTATCTGTGCTCATCAATGCAGCCTATCAGTGCAGTCCATCAGTGACGCCTATCCGTGCTTCCTTAGCAGGACTGTGGGAAGTGTAAAGCCCAGCAGCTGACAGATCGAATTCTGTGGTTTAGCTTCACTGTTCCTGCCATGTCAGTGTAGGCTCTGGGCTGTATATAAGACAGACTTTTAGCTCGGATCCCTGTGGCCAGTAACCCTGCTGGGGCCCCCAGACAATGGCGGAACACCAAGGCCCAGTCACAAGTGCGACCTTTGCGACCCTGGTAGTTCCGCCACCGGTATTTCCAAAATTGATCCCTTTTCCTGAGCATTGCTGTGAGGTTTTCTCTCCTGAGTTGCAGACATCTCCATTTCATCTAGTAAGGTTTGTTCTTGTGAACACTCATTAGTTATATATAAGAACAAGGTTCCTGCTCCTCTTGACTGATACAGTGAAAAGATAAATATTGGAGAGATGCTTCAATCGCATAAAAAATATACAATGTCCCCACATTACCCTGTCGCTTTGCTTCTGGAATTATGCAACTTGGCCATAGACATAGTAAAGGTATAAAGGCAACTAGTTTAAGCCCTTATGCCGCGTACACACGATAATTTTTTTCAACTTCATCATTAAAACGACGTTGCCTACACACGATAGTGAAAAAAAAATGCTCTAGCAAAGCGCGGTGACGTACAACATGTACGATCGCACTATAAAGGGGAAGTTCCATGCGGATGACCCACCCTTGGGGTTGCTTTTGCTGATTTTGTGTTTGTAAAAGATGATTTGCGCTTTTCTGTCTGTTACAGCTTGATGAATGTGCTTACTCCATTACGAACGGTAGTTTTACCAGAACGAGCGCTCCCGTCTCATAACTTGCTTCTGAGCATGCGCAGGTTTTTCACATCGTTAAAGCCCACACACGATAGTTTTTTACAACCCGAAAAACGACATTGTTTAAAACGTCGTTAAAAAATAGAGCATGTTCAATTTTTTTTTTTCGTTTTTCAAAACCCGAAAAATGCTCTGAAGCCCACACACGATCATTTTAAATGACATTTTTAAAAAACGTTGTTTTTACAACCCGAAAAATGATCGTGTGTACGCGGCATAAGTTTTGCTTTAGGGTCCTTTCACACTAGCGGACCGTTCGTCCGTTCATTACAAGTCCGTTTACGGACTTGTAATGAACCCCTATGGGAGCGGATCCGTTAGCGGATGATGCATCCGCTAACGTCTGCTAGATCCACATCCGTTTGGCCGGACGGAAGAATGTCCTATTTTTCTTCCGTCCGGCCAAACGGATCGGATGGAAACGGACAGACGGTCCGTTTCCATCTGACTCCCCATAGGGGAGAGCGGAGGAGAGACAGGGCGGTCCCTGCACAGTGTGCGGGGACCGCCCCGTCCGCCGACAGCTGAGCGGAGACCCCCCCGCTGAGCTGACGGACACACGGAGCAGACCGTAAAACGGACCGCTCCGTGTGTAAGGAGCCTTAGGGTAGATAAGATCATTTAGACCCGAATCTGAGATAGATTGAGCTAAATAAGAAGCACAGGTAATTTTCAAGGCTGAACAATATCTGCTCTGATATTAAAGTGGCACAACAATAAATCTGCTCATATATTAACCATACCAAACCTCTCGAGGGCCCACCTTTACAGTTTGTGTCATTAAAGTAATGTTTAAATGCTAATTTTATTTTATAATTCTATATGGAGTTTTCTTTTTCAGCTAGTCTTTACCCAGGGTGAACTATGCTACTATATTTTACTTACTCTCAAAGTGCTATGCTTCCTCTGCTTTTGTTGTAGAGTGGTATACTATAAAGTTGTTTTAAATCTAGCCCTGCAGAATGAATTCATTCAATTGAACTTTCTGAAAGTTGTCTGTAGAGGTACAAGAATGATCTGTACCATTTAGGTCTATGCCAACCTTCGCTCCGGGGCCGACATCCAGCCCTTGGGCACCTATTATGGTTGCAGAGAATATGTATGTTTTTGTAGTCAAGCCAGTAAAGCAAGACATATTTTTTAGATTGGCTTGTATTAATTAAATGGCTTAGTTTATTTCCCACTACTTAATGTTTCTGTGTTGTCCATCCATTTTCCCTTGATGTTTTTTTTTTTTTTTTTTTTTTTTTTTATAAATCCTGCTGGGAGATATATAAAATGTAGTGCAAATAATGGTATGCCATCTATAAGAACAAAGAAAAAAAAATGTGAAAGCATTGGTTTGTAAGGGGCTGTAATAGTAGTCCCATGTAATGTGACTCCAGTCTGACTGTCTCCTGAGCAGTTTGTTAAAATTCCAAGAGCATGTCTGCAGGCTCTGACCATCTCCTGTAGCATGTCTACATGCTCACACAGCTTTCTTTAATACTTCATTCACTAATAAATGTGTGCAGCCTCTGGCAATATCAGAGGCAGCATTTGAGTACCCTATATTAACTAAGTTGACCACCACTGATGTAAGTAGTATAATTCAATGAGGTAAAGAAAATGGTGAAGAGCATTTTTAACCACTACCGGACTGCTCGCAGTACATTTACTGCGGGTGGGCAGGCATGTTCCAGGTTAGGGGCGTGCAGTGCACCACTCCTGTATCCTCTGTGTCCACAGTGAATTACAATTACCGGTACCCGGACACCGGGTATCATGTGATTGCTATGATTGGTCATAGCGATCACATGATAGCAATGTAAACAAACTGTCATGAATGGATTTCCATTCATGAAATGCTTGCTTACGGTGTGATCTGTGATTGGCTCAAAGCAGTCTATGACCTGGCTACCTGTACCATGTAGATAGCTGTAGCCAATCACTGTTCACATCTATAAGCAAGTTGTTCATGTATGTTAACCCATTCATGGCAGCTAAAACTTTTACTTATACAGTGACCATCACGCCCCCTGAAAATGTAATTTCCTGCTTGTGTGATTGGCTTACTGGTTTTCCCAGATGTCTGCACCAAGATACAAATCAAGTTTTTGGCATCCCCTGCAACAAAAACATAATTTTTGGTGGGATGCTCCTAATGGGAAATCTCGTCTAAAGGGATGCAGGCCTTGCCCATTCCCTCAGAGCCCTGCTGGTGCAGCAACTGATTGATAATTATAAAACCACTCCCATAGAGATTCACTCGAAAAAAGACAATGATATCCTCAGAATAACAGGTATAAAGGTAGGATTCTTAAACAAAACGTGTTAAAATCCCTGCAATGTACATGGATCACCCAGGGGGAAATGTTTATTTCTCAACAAAAGTGCAGTTACTATATTTACAAAAATATATATTTATTTCCTTCCTTACAAACATTTGTGAACAAAAAAACTTAAAAAAACTCGCCATACCTCTCACTAAATACCTAAGACTGTCTACTTTCCAAAATAGATTAATTTTGGGGCCATTTGTACTGTCCTGGGATTTTAACCACTTGCCTACTGTGCACCTACACCCCCTTCCTGCCCAGACAAAATATAAGCTTCCGGCACTGCGTCGCTTTAACTGACAATTGCGCGGTCGTGCGACGTGGCTCCCAAACAAAATTGGTGTCCTTTTTTTCCCCACAAATAGAGCTTTCTTTTGGTGGTATTTGATCACCTCTGCGGTTTTTATTTTTTGCGCTATAAACAAAAATAGAGCGTCAATTTTTAAAAAAATGCAATATTTTTTCCTTTTTGCTATAATAAATAACCCAAAAAATATATAAAAAAAATATTTTTTCCCTCAGTTTAGGCCGATACGTATTCTTCTACATATTTTTGGTAAAAAAAAAATGCAATAAGCGTTTATCGATTGGTTTGCGCAAAATTTATAGCATTTACAAAATAGGGGATAGTTTATGGCATTTTTTTTTTTTTTTTTTTTACTATTAATGGCGGCGATCTGCGTTTTTTTTTTTTTATTGGGACTGCGACGTTATGGCGGACGTTTCGGACACTTTTCTGACATTTTTGGGACCATTTACATTTATACAGTGAACAATGCTATAAATATGCATTGATTACTGTATAAATGTGACTGGCAGTGAAGGGGTTAACCACTAGGGGGCGGGGAAGGGGTTAAATGTGTGTCCTATGAGTGTTCTAACTGTGGGGGGAGGGGGGGGTGACTGGGGGAGGTGACCGATTGTGTCCCTATGTACAAGGGACACAATCGATCTCCTCTCTCCCTGACAGGGACGTGCAGCTCTGTGTTTACATACAGAGCTCCACGTCCCCGCTCAGTTACTGAGCAATCGCGTGTGCCTGGCGGCGATCGTTGCCGCCGGGCAGTCGCACGGGATCCCCGCAGAGCGGCGGCACGCGCCTGCCCGCGGCTTTAAAGGGACATCACATCATATGACGTGATGTCAGGATAATGGAGTCCTCTGCCCGCCGATATTTGACGGTGGGCAGATGACAAGTGGTTAAAGGCCTCAAGAAATGAGATATGCTATCAGTACATCAGGATTGATCAATTTTCAAATATATAGTTTGTAGATGCTATAACTATCACACAAACCAATTGTTATACACTTATTGGGATTTTGTTTACCAATGACATGTAGCCGAATACATTTTGGCCTATTTTAAAAAAAAAAAAGATTTTATTGGATATGTTTTATGACCGAAAGTAGAAAATATACCGTATATATATATATATATATATATATATATATATATATATATATATATATATATGTAATATTTTCCAAACTGTTTGGTCTTTTTTTATTACATAATAAAAAATAATACCGCTTAAAGCTCTATTTGTGTGAAACCCAGATAAGTGTGTTTTGAACCATCTTTTTTAGTTATAGAAGAAACTTTGTTGATGGGCTTTTGTATTTAAGGTACAGTGCCTGCCGCCGAGAATGTGTTTTTAGCACGCCAGCATCGCGCTGAATCTCGGCGACAGGCTGCCGATATCTCGCACTCGCTGGAATAGTAAAAGCACATTCCAGCGAGCGCGTCATAGAAGCGACGGGGATCTGACGCGGATTCCCGCCAATTCTACACGTGGGCGGAGTGTTATGAATCCTGAAGGAGAAATCCCCGCCGGATTTAAAAAAAAATCCGGCATGGGTTCCCCCCTCAGGAGCATAACGGGCCCTTAGGTCTGTTATGGGTTGTAAGGAGACCCCCCCTACGCCGAAAAAAACGGCGTGGGGGTCCCCCAATCCAAACAGACCCGTAAAAGCACGCCGGCCGGCCGGTGGAAGGGAGTGGGGGCGAGCGAGCACCCCCCCCCCCCTCCTCCAGCAGCATGCCCTCAACATGGGGGGGTTAGGTGCCTGGGGCAGGGGGCCACTGCGGCCCCCCACCCCAGAGCACCCTGTCCCCCTGCAAATAAAAAGTGTAAACACAAATAAAACACACAGGGTATTGAAATATTTTATTAGTTGGCCGCCGGGGGGGGGGGGGGTGTGTATGATCGCTTTTATAAAAGCGCCCACCTCCGGCGGGCTTCTGTGGGGGGTGGGTGCCGCCGTCTGGTTCTCTTCCGCCGCCGGGGGGCGCTTTGATAAAAGCGCCCACCACCCGGCGGGCTTCTTTCGAGTCTTCGGCGGCTGGGGGGTCTTCTCCCACTCTCCGGGGTCTTCTCCTGCTCAATCGCCGCCGCTATCTTCGTGTGTTAGCTCAATTACTAGCGGCGGCGGCCCCCTCTTCTGCGACGTCGGCGTCTTCTTCTTCTTCTGCTCTCCAGATGTTGACGCGACGCATCCTTCCGCTGTTAGCCGGGCGCGCGGCTCGCAGCAAAATTTAGGCCTGTCTTGTGACGTCGCAGTCCCATCATGCTCCGGTAGGTACCCTACCCTATTAAAGGGGGCTTCCAGATTCCGATAAGTCTCCCGCCCGCATACCCCGACAACCAACGGCCAGGGTGTGGGAAGGGGCCCTGTCCTCATCAACATGGGGACAGGGTGTTGGGGTGGGGGGCCGCATGCGCCCCCTGCCCCAAGCACCTAACCCCCCCATGTTGAGGGCATGCTGCCCGGTACGGCTCAGGAGGGGGGGGGCGCTCGCTCGCCCCCACTCCCTTCCTGATCGGCCGGCGTGCTTTGGATACGGGTCTGTTATGGATTGTGGGGGACCCCCACGCCGTTTTTTCGGAGTAGGGGGGGTCTCCTTACAACCCATAACAGACCTAAGGGCCCGTTATGCTCCTGAGGGGGAACCCATGCCGGATTTTTTTTTAAATCCGGCGGGGATTTCTCCTTCAGGATTCATAACAAACTCCGCCCACGTGTAGAATTGGCGGGAATCCTTGTCGGATCCCCGTCGCTTCTATGGCGGCTTTGTCTCCATCGCGGCAAGCCAGCTCGGCGCTGGCTCTTGCGATGGGGCTCGCATGTGCTCAATCTCGCCGAGAAAGGGAGCGAGATTGACACAATATCCCAGTCACCTACTGTACAAGTGCACTTTCACATTTTGTACTTGTATTTACAGTGGAAACATGCCAATGCGATGGGTCACCTATGAATAATAAATGTTTCCAGCAATATTTCCTGCAGCCTCCTGGTTCTGGAAACAAGATTTACCTTCAGAAATATTAACTCATCATACTAGCATTTTATAGGCTGCAGGCACCATTACATGTGCATTATGTTTATTAAAAGTTTGGTTGTACTTTAAATGAATTTGTCAAGTTAAAGTTGCTGAATATGCCTAAATAATTGGGAGGCGAGTCTCTGCCAGTGCTGAGCAGGACTGGTGGCAAGCTGGTGATAAGAGTACAGAATATAAGTTAATTTTTAAGTTTAAGAGAGCACAATAGGTATGAAGAGTTATTCAGCCGTTGTGCAACAAAACTTTTCTGGCATTGCCCCTGGCCAAGGAATAAAATCAACTCCGTCTGAATTGATGAGGGCAAGAAAAAGAGAGCATTTTCTTTTGAAGTGAAATTTTCTGAAACTGCATTTTATGTAAAATGGTTACAGGTATATTTTAGATTTAAGTCCGTACAGGAACGTTACAAATTAAAACTGAGGAAAAGTTCTGTAGTTCACACAAGAAATAAGGCAAGTTTACTACAATATTAAATTAAAATATATTGCGCTAATCCAAAGTGAAAAAAATAAAAATAAAAATATGTGACATACAATAGTATTATGCAAAATACGTGAAAAATAAAAAGGGGTAGAGGCAGCCAACACAACAATGGAAAATATTGTAAGTGGATAATGTGAAAAGTGCAGCGCCAATTAAACCGAGGTATCCCACAATGGGAATACCCAACATAAATAGGTGATAACCCCAAATAAGGTATAGAGATCCGGTTATGTGAGAGTGTCAATCCCCACCAGAAAAACTATTCAAAAATAGTGATATATGTCAAAGTAACAATGCCGCCATTATTACAAACAGTGTGCAAATCATAATGGTGAAATAAACTAATCCAATATTAAATTGTAAATATCCTTAAACAGTCTTCTAAGCAGTCCAAATGCAATGATGGATATATGAAAATGATAATGTCCTCTATTAAATAACTTTCCAGCATATAGGGATTGCATGTAACCTGTCCCAATTGGAACCAGAAGGAGACTTTTAGTACTGGTCAGTGTCACACAACTCTTCTACACTCTTCTAAACTCCACATTCCTGTATAGTAGGCGTAAGGTAAAGATGAAATTGCTACGCTTACCGACTGCTGTAGACCCGCAGCTCACCATACGGTGGGGGGTCCCTTGAGCTTGGATGGGCTGGATACCCGATCACTATCACCGTGCAGATCTTTCTGTGGATGATCCAGAAGTCCTCGCAAGGAAACAGCCAGGGTTTTCAATAAAGTTGTATCCTCATGCAAGATTGATCCAAACAGGAAATGGGAGATAGGAAAAAAAGGGAGAAAATCGTCTCCTCATAGTGTAAAAAAATGTATTTAAAAAGTAGGTACACGTTAAAAACAAATCAAAAAAGACTTCCTTAGTACAAGAAGGAAAAAACTTGTAAAGGTGTATGCAAAATAAAAACTTAAATGTCCCAACACACCACAGCACTATTCCACATCTAGGAACAACAAATGAATAAAAAAGTCCAGGAATTTTTTTACACTATGAGGAGACGATTTTCTCCCTTTTTTTCCTATCTCCCATTTCCTGTTTGGATCAATCTTGCATGAGGATACAACTTTATTAAAAACCCTGGCTGTTTCCTTGCGAGGACTTCTGGATCATCCACAGAAAGATCTGCACGGTGATAGTGATCGGGTATCCAGCCCATCCAAGCTCAAGGGACCCCCCACCGTATGGTGAGATGCGGGTCTACAGCAGTCGGTAAGCGTAGCAATTTCATCTTTACCTTACGCCTACTATACAGGAATGTGGAGTTTAGAAGAGTGTAGAAGAGTTGTGTGACACTGACCAGTACTAAAAGTCTCCTTCTGGTTCCAATTGGGACAGGTTACATGCAATCCCTATATGCTGGAAAGTTATTTAATAGAGGACATTATCATTTGCATATATCCATCATTGCATTTGGACTGCTTAGAAGACTGTTTAAGGATATTTACAATTTAATATTGGATTAGTTTATTTCACCATTATGATTTGCACACTGTTTGTAATAATGGCGGCATTGTTACTTTGACATATATCACTATTTTTGAATAGTTTTTCTGGTGGGGATTGACACTCTCACATAACCGGATCTCTATACCTTATTTGGGGTTATCACCTATTTATGTTAAGTTTACTACAATATTGGAATCTGCAGTTATAGTTCCAATTCAATAGATTCAAAACACTAATGGCATATTATTCAAAATTCCATCAAACCCATCTTTTTCATTATGTTTTTTTGGGGGTGGCATCCTCCCATTTGTCATTCCTCTAGCACAATTTTAAATGCCGCTTGGTATTCTTTAAACTTTTTTTTTTTTTTTGCAAGGAATTATAAAATAATTTTAAAAAATGATCTCATTCCCCAAATTACCTACAAATTGTCAACTGTTCAAACAAATCCTCAAACTACCCTGAAGCTTCTTTATTATGAACATGTGACTGTTTGGTTTACCTACCAGTGTTATTAAAACAAGTGCCAAACAGGAGACCATTGATTGATTTATTTTTATTTTTTAAGCAGCCACGGGGCTCGATTCCCCCATCAACACAGACAGTGTTGATGTGGGGAATCCCTCCTGTCGGGCCATTGTCTTCCCCTGATGGGCTATGGGATAGTGGCTATATTAGCCGCTAGCCATAATCGCATGCAAAATCTGTCAGGCTGGTTAAACCCAAGTTGATTGATCAATTAACTTGGTACCTTCAGCCTGCCAATACACAGTTCGAATCTCAGCCAGTTCCTGCTGAGCCAGCAGAGATTGGAACCATCTACAGTGCCTTGAAAAAAGTATTCATACCCCTTGACATTTTCCACATGTTGTCATGTTACAACTAAAAACCTAAATTTATTTTATTGGGATTTTATGTGTCAGACCAACACAAAGTGGCACATAATTGTAAAGTGGAAGGAAAATGATAAATGGTTTTCATTTTTTTTTTTTTTTACAAATATCTGAAAAGTGCGGCATGCATTTGTATTCAGTCCCCATTACTCTGATACCCCTAACTTAAATCTAGTGGAACCAATTGCTATCAGAAGTCACCTAATTAGTAAATAGAGTCCACCTGCATGCAATCTCAGTATAAATACAGCTGTTCTGTGAAGCCGTCAGAGGTTTCTTGGAGAACCTTTGTAAACAAACTGCATCATGAAGGCCAAGGAACACACCAGACAGGTCAGGGATAAAGTTGTAGAGAAGTTTCAAAGCAGGGTTAGGTTATAAAAAAAATCTCACGGAGCACTGTTCAACCCATCATCAGAAAATGGAAAGAGCATGGCACAACTGCAAATCTACAAAGACATGGTCGTCCACTTAAACTAACAGGCCAGGCAAAGAGAGCATTTTTAAGAGAAGCAGCCAAGAGGTCCACAGCTCAGGTGGGAGAATCTGTCCACAGGACAACTATTAGTCATGCACTCCACCAGCAAACATATGGAAGAAGGTTCACTTTTTGACCTAAAAGCAAAACGCTATGTGTGGTGGAAAACTAATCATCCCCACCGTGAAACGTGGTGGTGGCAGCATCATGTTGTGGGAATGCTTTTCCTCAGGGACAGGGAAGCTGGTCAGAGTTCATGGAAAAATGGATTGAGCCAAATACAGGGCAATCTTAGAAGAAAATCTGTCGGCCTGCAAAAAGATTTGAGACTGGGGTGGAAGTTCACCTTCCAACAGGTCAACGACCCTAAACATACAGCCAGAGCTACCAAAACAATGATCTTTGATCTGAACCAATGGAATGGTTTAGATCAAAGCATAGAATGACCCAGTCAAAGTCCAGACCTAAATCAAATTAAGAATCTGTGGCAAGACTTGAAAATTGCTGTTTACAGACACTCTCCATCCAATCTGACAGAGCTTGAATTATTTTGCTAAGAAGAATGGGCAAAAATGTGACCCTCTAGATGTACAAAGCTGGCAGAGACATCCCCAAAAAGACTTGCATCTGTAATTGCAGTGAATGGTGGATCTACAAAGTGTTGACTCAAGGAGGCTGAATACAAATGCACGCCACACTTTTCAGATATTTATTTGTAAAAAGTTTTGAAAAACATTTATCATTTCCCTTCTACTTCACATTTATGTGCCACTTTGTTTTGATCTATCACATAAAACCATAATAAAATAAATTTCCATTTTTGGTTGTAACATGACAAAATGTGGAAAAATTCAAAGGGTATGAATACTTTTTCAAGGCTCTAAGAGTGGTAGAGTCTATAACATTACAAACTGTATTTAAAGCCAAAAACAAAGTGTACTATATTGCACTTTTCCAGTCCCCGGATATGGTGGGAGCATTAGTTTTGCGTTTTTTTGGGGCAAGTTCCCTTTATTTATACTTGGGAGTACGTTACTTAATCAATGTAATAATTAGAGCAGGGTGTTTGGTGGAAGCACTTTTAATAGCTATAAATTGGCAAAAACAAGTAAGCTTACAACATAGAGTGCCATTGGTTTTTTGTTTAGTGATCAGTCAAACATTTGAAGTGACAAATTCCTCATCACTTTTCTCAATCTATCTAAGCACTTTGCTTGGAATTCAAAACTGTAGGTGTTCATTGACAAGATTTTAAAATAGTAAATGAAAGTGACAATTTACAGCAACAATGCAAGGAAAATCTTTGCTTTTTTCTGGCGTATAAATATATTTGGAGAATAGAAGCCAATGCTACACCTATAGCAGAGCAGTGACAGGTAAGATGGATGCTGAGAGGCATGGACTGGATTGTGTATGAGTGTATTAGCATTATGTGGAGTAAAGCTGTGCACAAAGTAATTATCCGTTACTGTGATTGTGCCAGTCTGCAGCAACAATAAAGAACTGGCTCCCCCTGCTGGTGATTTTTTTTTGCTGCTGTTTTATTTATTCCTTTCAATCCAGATTGACAATGTCACTATGCAAGTTAACTTAACATTCGTGGGTACGTAACAAAAAAAATGAAGGTTAGTAAAGCAAGGCAATGGAACAAACTTGAAATGGATGCTTTTTTTACTTTTTACCCAATCCCTTCTGAATTTCCTACGTTAACATATGTAGAAAAGATAATGATTGAGAACATTTTAGTTATATGACCAGCCTGATTTTGATTGGACTGTGATTGCAATGTAATTGTATGGGGAGTTTTGGCAATCCAAGTGAAGTGAAGAAAATCTTGAAACAAAGAACATTAAGATGTGCATATACTTTCAGGTCTGTCTGACAGTCCAAATATTTTTCAGTTTGCGTGTCCTTAATGGGCAAAAAGCACAGGTTTTGACTTAATGAGACAGCACAGCACCTATGTATGAGATGCACATAAAATATCCAGCATCCTGCATGACAACTCTGGGTAAAGAGTCAAAAAATTCATGCGTGGTGGTAGGTAGGGGCATTTTATTGCAGAAGGGATATGCCTGCCTGCCTGCTTAATTTTTCTTACAGCAGAACTTTAGCACCACTTTAAATGTATCAACATTTATTATCTTTTTGGGATAAAGTTTTAAAAATAAATGAATATTATTAACCACTTCAGCCCAGGGCATTTGGCTGCCATATGACCGGGCCACTTTTTGCGATTCGGCACTGCGTCGCTTTAACTGACAATTGTTGTGCGACGTGGCTCCTAGACAAAAATGTTTTCACAAATAGAGCTTTCTTTTGGTGGTATTTCTGCGGGTTTCCATTTTTTGCGTTATAAACAAAAATAGAGTTACAATTAAAAAAATAAAATAAAATATTTTGTACTTTTTTCTCAGTTTAGGCTGATATGTATTCTTCTACATATTTTTGGTAAAAAAATCGCAATAAGCATATATTGATTGGTTTGCGAAAAAGTTATAGCGTCTACAAAATAGGGCATAGTTTTATGGCATTTTTATTATAATATATTTTTTTTTTACTAGTAATGGCGGAGATCTGCTATTTTTTTTATTTTTATTTTTTTATTGTGACTGCGACTTTATGGCAGACACAACTGACACTATTGACACATTTTTGGGACCATTGTCATTTATACAGTGATCAGTGCTATAAAAATGCACTAATTACTGTAAAAATTACACTGGCAGGGAAGGGGTTAACCACTAGGGGACGCTGAAGGGGTTAAGTGTGTCCTATGGAGTGATTCGAACTGTTAGGGGGAGGAGCTACCAGTGACACATCAGCGATCACTGTTCCTTATCACAGGGAACAGTAGATCCTTGAAATGTCACTAGGCAGAACAGAGGAATGCCTTGTTTACAAAGGCATCACCCTGTTCTGCCTTTGCCGGCCTCAAACGCGGGCTGCCTAGAAAACATTGAGTTCCTGGGACCTGCGTGCACACTCACGAGGCACGTGGTGGGGCGGCAAATTTAAAGGGACATACAGGTACACCCATTTGCCTGGCCGTGCCATTCTGCCGACGTATATCGGCGTGAGGCGGTCGGCAAGTGTTTAAATGGTTTGTTTTAAAGTGGCTCTTTAGTCAGAAAATTTAGTCCTGCTAGCAGAGGCATAACTAGAATCTTCAGGGCTCTGGTAAAAGAAACCATAAAGGGCCCCCCACCTCCATCCTGGGCTATTCCCTCTGAGCCCAGAGCTCTTCCCACTGATCCCACGACCCTTTACCATCTGCAGGAAATCCCTTTCACATGTTGTGCAGTCCTGCAGTCTTGGGCAATGCTATAGTACAACCCGGGTTGTTCCACCAGTGGTGTCGGTGTGGACTGTGAATTTTGGCAGTCATGGTCAGTTGGGCAGTAGACGTAGCCAGTAGGGCAGTGGACATGAGCAGCATGGGGGACAGCATAATGGGATTGGGGTAGTGGAGGACAGTATGAGAGGACAGCATGACCGGAGGGGGCAGTATGGGAGGGAGCAGAGTGACAGAGTGTTTTGCTTACCAGGAGCGACCTCAGGGCAGGGAGCATTTCTCCCACTGATCCAACGGCAGGAACAACCCTAAGGCAAGAAGCGGGAGCCAGAGTCGGGGGCGGAGAACTGATCCTGCTCCTGCAGCCACTGGAAGTTTAGCCAATGGAAAGCACTAGGGGGAGGAGAGGAAATCCGGGGTGGAGAGCTGTTGTTTGAGCAGAAAATTAGCAACACAACGCTAGTAAACTGAAGTCAGGTATTTTCCTATTGAAGTCTATGGGGCCTATAATCTGCCAAACAGAAGCTCATGTACTTTTTTGAGCTTCAGGCATTTTGCTTAAGTCAACAGAACGCTCAGGTGTGAACAGGGGACATTGAAATAAATGGGATTGTTGAGCGTTTTAGAGCTACAAGCTTCAAGCAGAAAATGATGTATACAGGGGGCCTAAACAATTAAAAATAAGTTCCTCTACTGTTTAAAATTCAGTTATACACTGTCTCACCCTACTCTGCACATGCTCAGTTGCTCTCTGTTTTTTGGCACTGTGCCAAAAATTTTGAGGTTGATCTGCTGACAGCGTAAAGATTTACTGCAGCTTATGGGCTCTGGGCTTCAGCAATATGGCAGCCTCCAGCAGGAAGAAACGGGAACAATGCTGGAGGCAATTTACTGCACAGATTTTGTGGAGTTTGGAATGTATGTTCCTTGCTAAACAACATTACTTTTTAGCAAGTTAAAGTAATAGTAAAGGCGCTTTAAAAAAAAAAAATAATAATTTAATGTTATACTTGCCTGCTCTGTGCAATATTTTGAACAGAGCAGCCCCAATCCTCTTCTTTTTGGGTCCCCCGCTGGTGCTCCTTGCTCTATCTCCCTGCCAAGTGCCCCCATAACAAGTTAGAAGGCTGGCCGCAGGCCAGCCTGAGTTTGTGGGAGGAGTCTAAGAGTACTTAGACTCCCTCCCTTTCAGGGCTGGGTTCGGCTTTGGATTCTGGGTCACGTGTTGGCCGGGTTGCCAGGGGGACCGCGTCGCTTCAGTTTTTTTCGATACGGAGCTGCAGGTTGATTGAGGGGGTGGGGGGAGCCACTCACAGTCCGTGGGGGGGGGGGTGGGGGGAGCCACTCACAGTCCGGGTCTCACACCGGGTCGCTTCCCGGTACGCACGTGGGGGATTCCCGCATGGCTCCCTTCTCCTGGTCCATGCGGGCGCCCCCTCCCAACCCCCCACTCGCCTACCTCCTCCGGGTTCACGCCGGCAGCAGCGGCATGGCCGCCCGTTTTTTCTCTCTTCCTCCCGGGGCTCTCACTGGTTTCACGCCGGGGGGAGGGGGGATGCCCGCCCGCTGTATTTCTCCGCCGCCGCTTCCCCTGGTGTTCACGCCGGGGGGAGGGGGGGATGCCCGCCCACCCGCTGTATTTCTCCCGGTGTTCACGCCGGGGGGGGGGAATGCTCGCCCTCCCGCTATGTTTCTCCCTCCCTTCAGCAGTGGCATGGGAAGGGGCTGTATGAGGGGCGGTTCATGCATGGGTCTTGTGTGGAAAAGTGTAGCGCTAATAATGACACAAATAATGATAATACAATAAAGATTAAATCATGCAACACCACATGTGAATGAATGGTATTCAAAAGTCCATAAATGTTTTGAATGTTTCGTTACAAAAAGAACATCATCTGGGGTGACCCCAGATGATGTTCTTTTTGTAACGAAACATGTCGGGATGGACTACTGTTGTTCCTGCTACCCTTTTTCTATAAGCTCTATTGACCATTGCAAAATGTGAGTTTTTCTCTTTATAATAAATATCGATTTTTATTACGGAATTACGCTATGTACGCCTTGCCTTCTCTTTTTCATGCTTATCGGTTGGAGTACTGATATGCCCTCTGAGTGATCTGTTGAGAGTTGCTGCTTGCTGGGAAGTATTTTTGAATCATCTGTCTGAGGTTTGCCTTCATTGATACCGAATCGCATGACGTGTATGGTGTACCCGCTTCAGTATATCAACTTTAACAAAGCTTGATTGGCCTAGTGGGTATATGCCTGTCTAGGTCCAATCGGTCCGGTAAGCCCCTTGTCATAAGCGGTGGTGGATTTTTCACTTCTTTATGCACTGGATTTTGTGTATCTGTTTTACTCAAAGAAACCGACTCACCGATTCATTCAAAACATTTATGGACTTTTGAATACCATTCATTCACATGTGGTGTTGCATGATTTAATCTTTATTGTATTATCATTATTTGTGTCATTATTAGCGCTACACTTTTCCACACATTTTCTATTAGCAATTTTTTGATCTCTCTTGCTGTGTTAGCGGCTTTTTGTATTTTAAGATAGCGCAGTATTTTTTCTTTTTCGATTTTCATGCATGGGTCTTGCTGCCAGCTGGGGGGGTGTCCGCCATTTTTTCCAGGGGTCACATGCTGGCTACTTGGGGGGCGGGGGCTGCCCTCCCGCATCTCTGGGGTCATGCTAGCGGCATTGGGGGGGGGGCTGTCCACCTTTTTTACTCAGGTCAGGGGAGTTCTGCCCCTGCGTTTGTGTCATAGCGTTTCTGCCCCATGGTTTTATGGCATAGCGTTTCTGCCCCATGGTTTTCTGTCATAGCGTTTCTGCCCCATGGTTTTCTGTCATAGCGTTTCTGCCCCAGGTTTTCTGTCATAGCGTTTCTGCCCCAGGTTTTCTGCCATAGCGTTTTCTTCCATAGCTTTTCGGCCCCCACGTTTTCTGTCTGGGCACTACGGCCCCCACGTTTTCTGTCTGGGCACTACGGCCCCTACGTTTTGTCATTTCTGTTTGTCATTGCATTTCTGCCTCGGCATTTCAGGCTCAGTGTTGCTCTCATACCATTATGCCCCAGGTTTTGTTTTTTTATTTTTGCCTCAGCGTTGCTCTCATACCATTTCTGCCCCAGGTTTCTGTCCTATTTTTGCCTCCGCATTCAGGTTCAGCGGGTCTCCCATACCATTTCTGCCCCAGGTTTTGCCATAAGTTTTCAGTCTCAGCAGTTCTGCTGCCCCCACGATTTCTGTCCCCCTCAATTTCTGTCATAGTATTGCTGCCCCCATGATTTCTGTCATAGCTTTGCTGCCCCCACGAATCCTGTCTGTGTTGGTTTGTCTTGGCGTTGTCGTCTTCGTGGTTACCATGTCTCATTGTACTTTGTCCACGTTGCATCTGGGTTGTTTAGCTAGTGCTCACATCTCAGGATCTGTCACGTCTACAGATTCATACGGGCTGAGGTTTCGTTTTTAATTGATTGTTGACCACAATCTTCTCGCCTGTTTACATACGTCATACGTTGCACGTGCATTCATTACACCTACACGATTACCCACAGCAGTCCGTGGGTACACCAACCCTGAGTGTTCAGTTATTTTGCCTGTCTCTGCGTGGCAGGTTACTCAGGCTCACGTGCCAGTCACACTGGGTTGGGGTGTCATCAGGGTTCTTTCATGCGCAGCGGTCTTAGGTAGGCACAGAGGGCGTTGTTGTTTCATGTGTGTTTTCTGTCTTGTCTGAGTTGTGTCAGCGCACCCCCAGTTCCTGCTCTTCCATTTCTGCCGGCCACGTCATCATCTTTTTGGGTCCGGTCTATCAGGCCTTCTGGTTCATGACTGAGCAATGGGTGTTCCTTGTCAGAGGTGGTGGAATCACCCATCCCGGATTCTGACATCACTACTGTGGGTACTTTCAGACCTGCTTTCGGGGCTCATCGCTGCATCATCAGGTTTTTCATAGTGTTGTGGCTTTAGCTGACAGGCATGCTTTCGTTTCCAATCAAGTTTCTGGAGGCAGCTTTTCCAGGGGTGGTTGGTCTGGTTTCTCTACCTTCATGCTGTAGATGGGGGGCTGGGCCTCTTAGGTACCTAGTGGCGAGTTTGGTAGCATTGTTACTATGGGCTGCTCTCTCCTGCAAACTTGTCATTAGGTACTTGTTCGTGGTCTGGCGTTTCAGCACTTGGGCAGTTGGGGGGGTTTTGGGTTAGCTTCCATACCGATATCAACTATCCTTATGCTCAATTTCGTCAGTCCTGCCGGTGGCAAGGTAAGTCTTTTTTGTGCAGCATCATCGGGTCGTGCTTCTGCCTGTAACCTGCTAAACAAGTCTATCAGGTAAGAACGGGTTCTGTGTGTCGGTATGGTGCCATGTTAAGTTGTTGTTACCTTAGTGCAAGGGCTTCGTCCTTCTGCTCCGTCAACATGTCCATCAGGTATCCAGCACTTTAGGCTCCTGCTAGTTGTCAGATTTTTGCAACTCACCCGCTCACTTTCCCATCAAGTATGGGTAGGCCAGGGGTTGGGGGGGTTTCCTCACGGGGCTACGTCTCTGGTGTCCGGTTGTAGCATTCGTTTGTTAGACATTATTGCAGGGGCTTCTCGGGCCAGCTCTGGTTCACTTGCCCCCAAGTATCCACTCATCATAAGCGCTTCAGGCTCTCGTCTGGGTTGTCGCAGGCAGCAGGCTCGAACCAATCTTTCTCGGGGCATTGGTCGAGTTCAGGGCTGCTTCACGCGTTCGGCAGGGGCTTCCTTCTATCACAGGTCATGAGTCAGTAGCTTCTCCAGTCACAACGGCTACTTATCGGGTATACATACGGTTGTCATCCAGGCACGTGCTGCTTTACTTCTTGGTCGCTTATCTACCCCTCTTCACCTAAATATGTGTCTTTTTGCCCTCTTTCAGGCGTACCTACCAGCCGGCCAAAGGGCACACTCCAGGCCTCGGTTATTAGGGTTATCGCATACCTTACTCGAAGACTCTGACTACAAGTGTGCATGCTCGTTTCTAGGCCCCATGTAAAGTGTCCATATGACACAGCAGGATGTGGCCCAGCCCCGGCTTTCACCCCATTGGCTGCGGTGGGGTGGCTGCAGGGGAAACTATGTATGCAGTGAGGTAAAAAAATCTTCTGCCATTAAAGTGGAACTAAACCCATTGATTTAACTTTTTCCCATAATAGTTGCATTCAAAGCATGCTGTGAATGATAACTGTCACGGCTGCTTCTGCTCTCAACTGAACTGTCAAATCATCAAATAGCTGGCGTCATAAGTAAAATAAATGTGCAGCACCATGGCAACTCCAGATCAAGCAGAGGCTAAGATGGAAGCTTCTATGGCTTTAAAGAAGGGGGGTCTAATTGCACTTTAACACTCCAGCTGCCACTTTTTCTGGACAGCTTGGTCTTTTAAAGCTGAAAACTAGCAGACTTAAAGGCCAAATCAACAGGTGAAAATTAAGCAAAAAAGCCTTTAAAAGGATTTTAAAGTGTCTGGATACACTCTAATCACACACCAGTTCAGGGTCAGTGATGTAACTCACATTGAAACGGACTAGGTTTTTCTTCACTACTCTGGAATTTACTCTGTGATCTGGAAGGTATTGAATTGCAGGTCCTGTCTAGGTTTTTTTTTTTTTTTCCACAGAGCTGCCGAACTTCAGAATAATACATTTAGATTTTACCGCATCCTCTCCATCAGTTTTATAAAGCAGATGGCACAGACCCTGTTTGAGAGCTATAGACAAGATAATGTCAGCCTGCAGCAGCAGGCAGGTCTAATCTAAATCTGTTGATAAGATGCTGATGACAAACCAGTGGCTGCCTGCAGAAAACAGATTGTTTGAATGGAGAATCTTCCCAAATCTCATGTCTTATGTCCCATGACAAAGGGCTCTTTCACACTGGGCGTCCGTTCAGATCCGCCTGCTAAGTTTTTTTTGCGGACCTGAACGGACGCTCCTTGCTACTCTATGGAGCCGCGGATGCCAGCGGAGACATGTCCGCTGACATCCGACCCGCTCCGACCCGCCAAAGTATGACGGAGGAAAAACCTACTTTTCCTTCCGTCTATCGGATCGGATGAACACGGACAGACGGTCCGTGTTCATTCGATCCCCCCATAGGGGAGAGCGGAGAAAAGACAGGGCGGTCCCTGTCATCCGGCAGCTCAGCGGAGATCAACGGAGCGATCCCCGCTGAGCAAACGGAGGTGCACGGGGCGGATCATTACTGATCGGCCCCGTGTGAAAGAGCCCTAAAACAAAACATAGTAGAGTCAGTTTACTGTATATCAAGTCAGAGTAGATTACTGTATATGAGTAGTTTACTGTTAGGGATCCACTGATACCATTTTTTTTAACACTAATTACAAGTACTGATACTAAAGTACTCGCAAATACCAATTACATATATCTATTGCCTAGGAAGAGTAGGTAGAGGGGTGGTTTGGAAGGTGGGGAAGAAAGGGGAGTAGGGGGTGAAGGCAAGGTAGCTAAGGGTGGTTTGAGATGGACATTGTGGGGTGGGAGTGCTGGGGTGGTTGTGATAGAAAAGGCTGTGATCTTGAGGGGGGGGGGTCATTAGGAGATTTCTGGATGGCTGGAAGGGACCACTAGAGTGTTAAATAGGGGTGGTAGAGTATAGGGCAGTGATGGCGAATGCGTGGCACACGTGCCGCTCCTGACACGGCAAGCCGTTTCGGTGGGCACGCCGTGAGACTGTAGAAATGTCACCGAAAAAATGAATCGTAAAAAAATCGTACACCGCACTGTACTTCCTTTTTCCACACTTCCCTGTGCTAGCGGTGACGTGTCCAAGTGGGCGTGATGTAGAATGAGCGCTCGGAGGTCACATGCTAGCTTCCTAACCAATCTAAGCGGCTGAGACACTGGCTGACGTGCTGGACGTGACTGGGAGCATGAGGAGAAGACGTGCGGCGGGAAAGAGCTGCAGGACTCAAAAGGTGAGGTTTGGCATAGTTGAGAGCTAAATAGGGAGGGACAACATGGCACAATTTGAGACTGATTCTGAGCTGCTGAGATAATATTCCAAGTGCCTGCCCTACACGCTCTGTATATGCAGGTTAATGGGGACTGTAGTTCTGCAACTTGAGTAGGATGTGATGTAAAGGCCCATTTATTTTATTTTATTTAGAACATTCAACAGTGCTCTGTTCACCTAGCATGGTCAGCCAGTTTATTACATACTCGATAATGTCCAGATTTTATAAAGTGCAATGAATCATCTGAGATTATTCAAAACTCATCTCCATGCTCATTTTTTCTCATAATGTGTTTTATGTGTACTTTGCTCCAGCGCTGCGTAAAGACCGATGAAGTACTCAGTCACTGACCAAAAGCCACAAAAAAAATAACTTCATCGGTCTTTATGCAGCACTGGAGCAAATTACACATAAAACACATTATGAGAAAAAATGAGCATGGAGATGAGTTTTGAATAAATTCAGATGATTCATTGCACTTAATAAAATCTGGACATTATTGAATTTGTAATAAACTGGCTGACCATGGTCATGTAGGTGAGTGCAATGGCCATGTAGGTGAGTGCAATGGCCATGTAGGTGAGTGCAATGGCCATGTAGGTGAGTGCAATGGCCATGTAGGTGAGTGCAATGGTCATGTAGGTGAGTGCAATGGCCATGTAGGTGAGTGCAATGGCCATGTAGGTGAGTGCAATGGCCATGTAGGTGAGTGCAATGGCCATGTAGGTGAGTGCAATGGCCATGTAGGTGAGTGCAATGGCCATGTAGGTGAGTGCAATGGTCATGTAGGTGAGTGCAATGGCCATGTAGGTGAGTGCAATGGCCATGTAGGTGAGTGCAAAGGCCATGTATTTGAGTGCAAAGGCCATGTATTTGAGTGCAAAGGCCATGTATTTGAGTGCAAAGGCCATGTATTTGAGTGCAATGGTCATGTAGGTGAGTGCAATGGTCATGTAGGTGAGTGCAATGGTCATGTAGGTGAGTGCAATGGTCATGTAGGTGAGTGCAATGGTCATGTAGGTGAGTGCAATGGTCATGTAGGTGAGTGCAATGGTCATGTAGGAGAGTGCAATGGTCATGTAGGCGAGTGCAATGGTCATGTAGGCGAGTGCAATGGTCATGTAGGCGAGTGCAATGGTCATGTAGGCGAGTGCAATGGTCATGTAGGCGAGTGCAATGGTCATGTAGGCGAGTGCAATGGTCATGTAGGCGAGTGCAATGGTCATGTAGGCGAGTGCAATGGTCATGTAGGCTAGTGCAATGGTCATTTAGGTGAGTGCATATTGCACAGTGCATTCTGCATTATTTTTGGTTCCTTAGGGCTCATTTAGAGGGATGGTCAGTCCCATCCTCTGTACAGAGACGCTAGCAGGTTTAATTATGTGTTGGCACTTTGAAGAAAATATGTGGGTTTTGCGTTGCGGTTTGGGCACTCGGGCTCAAAAAGGTTCGCCATCACTGCTATAGGGCATGAGGGCTGGGCTATGTATTGGTGACTGTGGACATATTAAAGGAATGTATGGTCAGACAGTTATTCATTTGCAGCAGTGGATAAGAGTAGGAGGCTTGAGGATAATGTTGGGGGGGGGGGGGGGGATAGAGGCTGGTGGGTGTGGAGGAGGTGGGAGCTGGAAAGATGTGGGGGCAGAGGTGACAGCTGGCAGAGGTAAGGAGAATACTGAGGATCCAATAACACATTACTGCCAGCACTGTTCCTCCCCACAAACACATCCGCACACTGTACCATCCAGGCCATTGTGGAAGTGGGGTGTCACCGCTTATACTGCCTGCAATTAATTTGGGATTTACAATTAAGAGATCTTTTCGCAGTCGGACTGCCTAGCAGCATGCAATGCATTAACAAAAAAAAAAAGCTATATTACTGGCAAGAGGGCAGGAGCGGGTATGGTTTCCTGCAGTCTCCTTGCAGGGATTGGAGCCTGTCTACATTCCCCACCCACTGTCTCGCCGCAGGTCAGATCTGATCCGATGCTTGGTGTCCGGTCACTATGGTAACTAGGGGAAACAGCAAAAGCTGAACATTACTGAAAATTGGAACCCAGACCGCCAGGACAATGGACCAAGGCTTGGTAGCTAGGCTGATTTGTGCAAGATGAGGGAGAGGACTGGGCAGCTACAATCAAGATCCGCCCAATCTGACGTCATTTCCGGTGTCGGTTTTGAGTATCGGAGCCTTTGCGTGAGTGCCAGTCTATTCAAGTGAATGGGCTGCCCTATGCTGTTACATGACAAACATGAAAAAGAAAAGGTTCACATTGCCAGATGTGAATGGGGCCTTAGTTTATTGTTTATGAGATGGAGCAACATTTTACAGGATATATTATAAAAAAGCTAGGAGTTTTAACATAAAAAAAGCTAGGAGTTTTAACATATTTTTTTTACCAATAACAGTACTTTTTTGGAAAATTAAAGGTTTATCAGTCTTGCACCTACAGCCATACATACTAAAGACAGAAACACCAAAAATCAGCTAGCTTAGCAATTCTTCATTACTGCTGATTACCTGAATGTACAATGATAGCTCTTACTATGTCTAATATTAATGAGTTGTGTTCAATTAACTTTCAAAAAAATATACATCCATGACAGTAACAAATACGATTTTTTTTTTAAATACGGCAGGGTTTTTTATTATTTATTTCCAAGTCATACTCATTCATATATGGCGGTTGGTCTAGGATAGAGAGTTGAGCACAAGTGCATGCCTATTACGGTTGTCCCGATACCACTTTTTTGAGACCGCGTACAAGTACCGATACTTTTTTTCCAAGTACTCGCCGATACCGATTACCAATACTTTTTTTTTTAATGTCACGTGGCAGTATTTTTTTTTTTTTACATTTTATTTTTATTTTATTTACAGTGATTTTTTTTGATTTTTTTTTTTTTAGGGGGGGGGGTGGATTGTCAGTGTGTTTTTTGTATTTTATTTTTTTTTTTACATTTTTTTTTAAATATTTATTTATTATTATTATTTTTTTAATCAGCCCTGTTGGGGGTCTTTGGAGAGATATCAGGGGTCTTAACAGACCTCTGACATCTCCCCTTTAAGACAGAGAAAGGGACTAAGGACACAGTTTCCCAAGTCCCTTTCTCAGCAGCCTTAGCTAAGTATGGAGAGAGGCTCCTCTCCATTCATAAACTGAAGCATCGTAAACACAGCCGGATTTAGTGGCTTCTACCTCCGCTCTCCATCCTGACATATTGAGGGGGTAGAGCGGCACAGAGCGGGGGGAGAGAAGACGGGCACGGAGCACGGGGAAAGACAGCATGGGGGAAAGACAGCACCGGGGGGAGAAGACTTGCAACTCCCCTGCCAGCCCAGGTATAGGGTGAGGCGTCGGAGCATTTCTCTCGAGTACAAGTACTCGGGGAAATGCTTGGTACCGATACTAGTATCGGTATCGGGACATCCCTAATGCCTACACATCTTTTGTGGGCCCATTCTGACCTCCTATCTATATGCCAAACGAGATTTGGTCTTAATTTACTCAACTTTTGTAAAATACAAACTGACAGTATTTTATTTTGGATTTGTCGCGGGCGTTGTGCCACAATGTGAAAGTGGTAAAAATTAGAACTTCCTGAATTTGACGCACAAGTCACTGTCGCAGATGTTTCTTGAATTGGGCGCAGCACTTTAAAGCCAGGGTTTACCCTAAAAACGATTTTCTAACATTACAATGAGCTCACTCTCTACATTGACACTATGCCAATTTTTTTAATTTTTTTTGCTGTACATACCTTCGTACAGCTATTTTCCCCCATGGCTTCCGGGTAGTAATTCCTGCGGGACTGGGCGTTCCTATCCAGCAGGTGATTGACGTGATGACAAAAACTAGCTCCCCCCGTCGCATAAGGAGCGTCACGAGTTGCCGAAAGAAGCCGACTCGCCGTTCGACTCCTTTTGGCAACTCATGACGCTGCTTATGCGACAGGGGAGCTAGTTTTTGTCATCACATCAATCACCTGCTGGATAGGAACGCCCAGTACCGCGGGATTCACTACCCAGAAGCCGTGGGGTAAATAGCTGTACAAAGGTATGTACAGCAAAAAAAAAAAATTGGCATAGTGTCAAGTAGAGAGTGAGCTCATTGTAATGTTAGAAAATAGTTTTAGGGTGAACCCCCGCTTTAACAGGAGCAATGATTGCCTTGACATACACTTTAATAAATGAATTGAAATAAATGTTCGCTTTAATCATCCAATCAAGGAAAAGTCCTTTTAAAAGAAAAAAAAAAAATCTTCCCTTATATGATATAAAAAATAAACCATATATTATAATTTTTTTTATTTCAGAGTGTTGAAGATCGTGTAGTTGAAGAACAGAAGCCTGAGAGTCAAGCAACAGAACCAGTCCAGGAATGTGATGATAATGAAGTGTTTGGTATGTATCGGTCACAAACAAGAAGTAACTTGTATTCTTTGTAGAAGTGAAGATAAGCTGTAAAAAACACTAATGTGAAATTTGTGGGAGGGGTTTTCTCTTCCTTGCTGTAGCACGTTCTATCCGGCATTGTACTAAAGTGAGGAAATTCTTTAGAATTCATTCAGAAAAAAATAATCATTTCTGCTTGGCATTTTGCTGTCGGACAAATCTTTTTTAAATAAAAAAACAATCTTAAAAGGATTGAAATGTTTTTTAGGTGTGTTCCTCACAGTAGAAAAAACCCAACACAATGGCTTTGGTTTTTTTTTAAATGCAGAATGCAATGTTCATAACCGAGAGAAAGGAATGTGCAGCTATATTTAAAAAAAAAAAAAAGAAGTGAAATCTGTTCATTGCACAACATGGCTCTGGTGCTATTTTGTCATAATAAGCAGGGCAACGTTGTCAAATCTCATTTGCTTAGAAGCAAGTTCAGACCTTTCTTTTATGTATCCACTTGTGGGAATAGCTGAGGAATGTTTCAGACCTGCTCAGTAGCCAACTGCGCTGGGACAGGCCGAGTGCCCACTCACACCACAAAAACATCCTCCAGATCCGTTCCAGTGCATTTCTGCATTTGTGTTTTTATTGCGTTTTTGATGCGTTATGGTGTGTTTTTTTTTTAATGCATTTCAGATGCTTTTTTATTTTTTGCTGTCTTTTTCTTCATTGTATTGGGCTCCAGTGTGTTATTTTTATGCTTTTTACCACGTTCCGCTACAGTTCTGTGTAGGAAAAGAGCAGAATGTTGTACGTTTTTTTTTTCGTCAACTGGAATGCACTGAATTGGTGTGAACTATGCCATTAATGCCACCCATATAATCTACTTTTCACGCGTTTTTGATGCAGGGCTCGGTTCACACTAGTACAGGCCGTGCTTCCAGCGCTTGCTCGGGCATGGCAGCCCTTTCATTTGGGTGCTGTGCCATGTGAAACACACAAAAAAGATTCATGCACCTTTTTAAAAACACAGCCGCAAGGGAAACCACGGTTCCCACACCCGTGATCTCGATCAGAATGAATGCCAGCCCGGCGCGTCTCTCCAAGAGCAGTGCGATTTGGCTGCGGTTGGCTGAGGATGCTGGAAAATATGGTATTCCTGCAACTGGAAAGCGCTGCCCGTGTTAGTGTGAACCGATTTTAAGGGCTAGGAAGGATCCCAGCAAAGTCTTGTGAATCAGTGATTTTCAGAATTGAGCAGATTGTAGTTTTGGCACATTTGTTTTTGTTATTTTTCATAGTATAGTTGTATGTCACTACATTTTGTGGATAAAAAGTAATGTTAGCTTTGGGGTTATGATTGTTCTACTGTTGGGGGGTAAGTATGCACAGGCACTGGATGCAGAAAAAGAACATCTATGGTCTTCCCAAGTACCTCAGTTTCACACTGGGGCCCATGCCACGCCAGCGGTAAAGCGCCGCTAGTTTTTGCTGTGCTTTACCACCATTTTAGGGGTGCTTTTCAGCCGCTAGCGGGGTGCTTTTAACCCCGGCTAGCGGACGAAGGAATAGGTAAAAACACCTGTGTTACAGCACTTCCTAATGGGCAGGGGTAGTCTAGGTGCGCTGTATACAGCACTCCCAAACCGCCCCAAAGTTGCTTGCAGGTTTTTTTTCTTGTCCCACTAACGCACAACCCCAGTGTGAAAGTACTCATACTTTCACACTGGGTGGCATGGCAGTCGTTTTTCAGGTGCTTTACAGGTGCTATTTTTAGTGCTAAAACGCCTGAAAAACATCACTCAGTGTGAAAGTAGCCTTAGATTGATGGATATGAAATTGTGCACTGTGCTGATTGATTTACTGTAAACTTCTGCATTTTTGGATGCACTTGGCAGGAGTCAGAAATTTATAGTAAGAGCTAAATTTTTTATAACATGTATTGACGTCTCTTAAGGATTAGAGTTAAAGGGGGTCATTTACTAAAGGCAAATCTACTGTGCACTACAAGTGCAAAGTGCACTTGAAATTGCACTGAAAGTGCACTTGGAAGTGTAGTCGCTGTAGATCTGAGGGGGACATGCAAGGAAAATAAACAGCATTTTAGCTTGCACATGATTGGATAATAAATATCAGCAGAGCTTCCCCTCAGATTTACAGCGACTGCACTTCCAAGTGCGCTTTCAGTGCAATTTCAAGTGCAATTTGTACTTGTAGTTTGCACTTGTAGTGCAAAGTGGTTTTGCTTTTGGTAAACAACCCCCAAAGTGTTACTAAACCCACAACAGTACAAATCAGTCTGTATATGTAGTAAAGCATGCTTGTTATACTCACTGTGGAACCTAAACTTATCTCTCTTATCCTCCTCTTCTTCCTTTGTCTCAAAAAAATAACCTGGTATTTACAGAGCCAGGGGACGGGCTGCACATGCTCAGTTTGGTGTGTATTGCTATAGAGTTTTTATTTTTTTGGGGAGGGTGCATGTGATCAGCACAAGGCCAATCTGCACTGTCCAGACAGAGGGTCAGGGGAGAATGAAAACTCCTCCTACAAGGTTTACTAGGAACTGCTAGAAGTCACAAGGCTGCTATGTACTGTACTGGTGTGGGGAAAATAATTGCATTTCCATGTTCTGTGTACTGTGGGAGACCAGATATAGTGACTGCAGGGTCATGGGTTTATTAACACTTTAAGGGGTTACATTAAAAGTTAGGATGAATATTGGGGTTTGGGAATAGGTGAGGTTTAAATTTGGAGGTTAGGAAAAATGGTTTAGCAGCCCTAGTGCACAATGGATGCTACTTTAAAATTGTGCTACAAAACTTCACTTGAAACTTGTAACACGATTTCAAAGTAGCAGGTCAGTGCGATTTCAGGTGCTACTTGGATGACATCTGTGCTACTTCATGCACAGATGTCTATGCAAGTCGAACCTGAAACCACAAAAAATTGTTAAGGAACCTTTTTTTCAAAGTCACTGATTTGAATGGTTCTGTTGCCAACAATAGGGTCCGACTTGTCATGCGATTTGCATCTGTCATTGTGCATGACAAGTCGCACTGGTGTGAACGAGGACTTCGTGTTAGTGTCAGGTCCATTCATTGATAGTTATGGTTCTGGAGCCCTATGTGGGAGATCCTTTTGCACAGATGCATTAAATCGATCACACCAGTTTTAGAATATCCGATTTAGTAAAGGGAAAAAAAAAAGAGATAGTGCACTGAAAAACCATTCTACCAACCAGTCTGTATAAACAGGGTTTGTTGGATAACAGGTCTGTGAACCACACACTTCATGGTAGGAATGATAGGAAAAATGTAATTCTAAAAAAAAATATTTGACTAAGGCTGCTTTTACACTGGGGCGCAGGCTGCATCGGCAGTACAGCGCCGGTATTTTTAGCGGCGCTTTACCATAATTTTTGCGGAGGTATTCGGCCACTAGCGGGGCACTTTTAACCCCCGATGGCAGCCAAAAAAGGGTTAAAACCACCCGCAAAGCACAGTTGCAGCAGTGCTTTGCCGGTGGTTCAGCCGCAATGCCCATTCATTTCAATGGGCAAGAGCGGTAGAGAAGCACTTTACATACCACTCCTTCACCGCTCCAAAGATGCTGATTGCAGGACATTTTTTAGCATCCTGCCAGCACACAGCTCCAGTGTGAAACCCTCAGGCTTTCACACTGGAGTGAATGGACACGTGCTTTGCAGGTGCTATTTTTAGCATTATAGTGCCTGCAAAGCTCCCCAGTGTGAAAGGGCACGCACGTATACGGCCACAGAATGTCTCGTACAGGCACAAGGGTGTAAATTTACGTCCCCGCCTAAGTGCGGTTCGGGGGTCCCATCGGGACCCCCTCCGCAGCGTGCGGGGGTCCCCCTGGCTCCGGGAGCGATCCGGGACGAGCGGGCGGATGTCGGCGTTTACCCGCCCCCCCGCGATCGCTCCCAGCCAATGGGAGCGCTCCCCCTTCGTGTAACTTCCTCCTGTGTTTACACAGGAAGGAGGAAATTATGTCACCTCTCATCGCAGCGGTGTTTCCCACCGCTGCTGATGAGAGAAGACATCACAAGTAAGTGTGCACCAACACAACACTGACACACACTCACATAGGCACATTAACCCCTTGTGATCGCCCCCCCCCACCCCCCTGTCACAGTGTTACTGAATGCAGTGATCTAATCACTGCATTTAGTGTCAGTGTGACAGGCAGTGTAAAATCAGTTAGTGTTAGGTTCAGGATAGCCCCCCCACCCCCCCTAATACAGTTTTAACCCCCTGATCACCGCCCTAGTTAACCCTTTCACTCCCTATTGCCAGCGTCACTAAGCGATCATTTTTCTGATCGCTGTATTAGTGTCGCTGTTCCCGCTAGGTAGCTATTTTTTTTTATTGCGATTTTTTTTTTTACTAAAGACATGTGGCTAAATACATTTTGGCCCAAATGTTTGACTAAAATTTAGTTTATTTGATTTTTTTTTACAAAAAGTAAAAAATAGTGTTTTTTTTTGAAAAATTTCGCTCTATTTTTGTATATAGCGCAAAAAAATAAAAATCGCAGAGGTGATCAAATACCACCAAAAGAAAGCTCTATTTGTGGGAAGAAAAGGACGCAAATTTTGTTTGGGAGCCACCTCGCACGACCGCGCAATTGTCTGTTAAAGCGAGGCAGTGCCGAATCGCAAAAACACCTTGGGTCATTTACCAGCGTATTGGTCCGGGTCTTAAGTGGTTAGTGAGCACTTCTGTCTTGCTGCAGTGGAGGTATTCGTTCCTATCTGCATTGAGTTTGCATGTGTTCTTGTGTGGTTCCCCCTCCACACATCATACACCTTGCGGCTAGGTTTATTGGTGTATGTATGTAACAAGGGACCACCCTAGGCTGTAAACTTGAGGGTAGCGACTAATGTGAATGTATGTGTGGTGCTGCATACAATTTTCAGTGCTATATAGTTGCCTGGAAGAAAAAAGGCACTGTTTTGTTAACACGTAAAATTCTAAATTCACATGACTCTTTTTTTAAGTTTTTCTAACTAAATATCTTTAATTTGGAAAACAAAGGATGTTAAGTTAGAACAGCTTATAATAAATTAAACCCCAAAGGTAAACATTTAATATATTGCAGCTCAACAGTTCTTACATGTGGTGGCTGCATTTGTTTTCATTTTTAGGTTTTCTTTCCTTTTTTTTTTTTTACCTGGGTATTCAGCTAGTAAGTCTGTTGTTTTTCAAAAGAACAAGCTCTCCTGCAGATGTAGCAGTTACAGAGATAAGGCGTGCTTGAAATTGCTTTAAAATAGTATTTTCTCTCAAGAAAATACGGCTTCCTCCAGCTCTGCTGCAGTGGTATGTTCTGGCAGAGTTAAGCAAAAGCCA
Organism: Rana kukunoris; assembly: GCA_029574335.1. NCBI lineage: Eukaryota > Metazoa > Chordata > Amphibia > Anura > Ranidae > Rana > Rana kukunoris. The sequence continues at coordinate 308,243,173 of CM056053.1, forward strand.
CACCCTCAAAGCAAGTTTCCACATACAGACTTGTAATTGCAGAGACTGGGTCTAACTCTGGTGCCCATTGGGCTGCACAGTCATATTTAGACACCTTGCACAACAATGTAATAGAGAAATGGAAGTAGCAGTGTCTATCTGACTGCATATCTATTTGTGTCTTTAGTTGGACTTGGAAAACCTTGCCAGGTCTCTAAACATATCAAAATGCTAGTTCCCTGCAAGAAAAGAAAGGCAGTGAGCAGTTTTATTATATAGTGATCCCTGCACACTGTGAAGTAAGAAAGTGCCTGGAAGCACAGCACTTTCTCACACACACACACACACACATATATACATGTGTATATATATATATATATATATACCGTACTATATTACCAAAAGTATTGGGACACATGCCTTTATTGAGTTGGCCCACCTTTTGCCGCTAGAACAGGTTCAACTCTTCTGGTTTTCCCGACGGAATTCCTCTCAAGCCTGCCTTGCATACACACGGGCACACAAAAGTTCGATGAACTTTTGACTGACAAGAACGCGGTGACATACAACACTACGACGAGCCAAGAAAATTAAGTTCGATGCTTCTGAGCATGCGTCGACTTGATTCTGAGCATACATGGATTTTTTTCTCGTCGGAAAAGCATACAGACGAACGGTTTTCCCGCTAGGATTTTTTACTAAAGGAGAGCATACACACGTCGGGATTCTGACGAAAAGCTCTCATCGGGAAAACCGGACGTGTATACGGGGCAGAAGGCTGTCCACAAGGTTTAGGAGTGTAAATATGGGAATGTTTGACCATTCCTGCAGAAGCACATTTGTGAGGTCAGGCACTGATGTTGGGCGAGAAGGCCTGGCTCACGGTCTCTGCTCAAATTCATCCCAAAGGTGTTCTATCGGGTGGAGATCAGGACTCTGTGCAGGCTAGTCAAGTTTCTCCACCCCAAACTCGCTGACCCATGTCTTTATGGACACGAAAGTGGAGTGTTGCATTGTGTTTGGATATGTGTTGCTTGTGTGTTAAATAGCTCAGCATACAGTGACCTTCTCATTACACTAAAAAGGCATTTGTCTCAATTCACTTAATTGCCATAACAAACATTATTTTCCTCAGTGAGAGCTGAAAGTGAGAGTCGCATGTCTGAAAATAACAATAATCATGGAAAATATCATGACATGTTGTAGCGTAGGGAACTGAGCCCACTGTGATTTTTTTCCAAGAAAGACTATCCAGATATTTTCCTCCTGGTAGTTATTGAGCTCCATAAGGCAGCTTGTTTTGCTGTAAAAAAAAAGTCACTATGTTGATCTTTGAATGTATTATAATATTCATCTTAAATCTTAGAAATTACACGTTGTTTTTCCTTATTTCCAATTTGCAGCGGCCCGCAGTAATTTTTTTTTTTTTTATCGCTGCTCTTCCTTGTCCTCTCATCCATCTGTTTTTGATTATAAATATGATAAGTTAAGTGAATCATTCTGTCCTACTGTAGATTTTTATAACTAAAGTTGATTAGTATATTTTTAAAGTTCGCTAAAAGGAACTTAAGAAGAAAGAAATGTGGAAAGCACCCAACTGTCTGGAAACATCGACTTGCATAAAAAAATGTGTCGTTAATGTTACACAACTTCAAAGTAGAAAAAAAAAAACCCTCTGTGTTTCAGATTAGCATTTTTTGGTCGCCAACTGTGTAATAGAATGAGTTTTATTTGGCTTTATAAGTTATTAAATGCCCTATATTTCTATGTATAGATCTTCCCTGGAAATGTTCCTAGATTACATTACAAAGGTCTCTACTAGCACTACTAGCTAGCTTTATTTCGTTCAACCTAGCAGGTTGAATGAAAAACAATCTGACGGCTCAGAAGAAGCTGCTGTACTAACAATACGACGTTCGTACAGCAATCGTCCCTACTTCTTTCGGACCAGCTCCAGTACACAGGGGCCAAATGTTGCCGGTTTCTATTGAACCGGCTAATGCCATCCGCCATTCAGCCCATGTGTACTAGGCTCAGGGTTCACTTTGTGGTTAACAATTTCCAGGATACCTAAAGAGGATCTTCACCCTGTAAACAAAAAATAAAAGTCTAAAATAATAATAAAAAAAACACACTCCAGCAATGTCCTCACCCGACCCAGCTGTTTGCTAGTGTTCAGGTCCAGGCGGCAGCATCTTAACTGTGGGCAGCCAACTGTGACTCCTTGCTGCACCTCGTGAATGGTCACCCTGTGAATGGTCCTGCAGTCTCCTGAGACCTGTGATGTGTGAAGGCTGTGGGGGGAAGGAAGCAGGGAGAAAACTTCAACTCTGTTTTTGTACATTACACAAGATAGCTGGGAAGGCTAATAATGTTTAAAGGATAACTAAAGCTTAGTTAAAATAAAGATACAAAAAAACAAACATGTCATATGTACCTCCTCTATGCAGCTGGTTTTGCACAGAGTGGCTCCGATCCTCCTCTTCTCGAGTGCCCTGTTGGAAAACCACTCTCCCTCTGGGCACTCATGCGGGCACGCTCCCGTATCCTGCTGCTGCGTCTATTGACAGACAACAGGACTTGGCCCCGATTTGATTGACAGCAGCGGGAGCCAATGGCTGCGCTGCTATCAATCTATCCAATCAGGACCCAAGACACTGGCTGGAGCTGATGTGCTCCTCCCCATCATGGGAAAGACTTGGCTCAGGTAAGTAAAAGGGGGGCTCTGGGGGTGCTGCTGGATCACAATATGGCCAAATAAGCTTTGGCCATATTTCTCCTTTAAAGAGAGTGCAGTCACCATTCTAGAAATACTGGAAAGCTGCAGTATTGTTTGTACATTTTTTTTCTTCAGTTTAAATACCTTAACTTTTTTTTGTCTAGAAGAGAAATATATTAAAACTGTATGTTCTCTTTAAATACAATTTTCCTTTAGCATAATTTTTTTTTAGCTAAAAAATAAATATCTTTTAGTATAAGGTATGTTTATGGATTTGAGGTCCTAATTCTTTAAACACAGAGCATACTTCAACCATCTAAATGGATTTTGTAGTTTACATTCTGCCTGAGCTCAGACCATTTGTATATGATTTGTCAAGCATCGTTCCGTCATGTACACTTTTTTTTTCCCTAATCTTTGAACCATTTCCTTTAGCTATGTGTTGTCATGTGGATCTGTCACACCTTGTGCATACGCCACTGAATCATTTTTCTTCAGTGAGTAATCAGACTTGGGCTATCAGCAGCTTTTTCCCTTCAGAAAATCCTTCCGTGTGTATCTATTACATGGCAGCATGCACTTCATTTAGGAGAGGCTGTCATTTACCTCCCAGTTTCTTCACAATTTTTACATAGGGCACAATACAGACAAAAACAAACCATCTTGTATTGTACAGGCAGATGTTTCCACAATCCTTTATCTGGCTGTGTTGCAGTAATCATTAGATAGTGTGTCATTAAGCCGGCATCAGAGAGGCCAGAATTAGAGCAACAGATAGCTTTGAACATGCGTGTAGATGAGGTCTGTCTTGGACAAATCAGGCAGATTTTATTATGCAGTGTTCATATTTTTAGCTACAATACGACAGCTGTGCAGATCGTAGAATGGGCACATGCTCCTATGAGGTCTTCTGTGCCCCTCCTCTTTCTTATTTGTGGTGTCTGTTGCTGAGAGGGAATAAAATAATTCATGCAGTGATAAAGTGATGTCATTTATCTAAGAACTCAACCGCGTAGGCTATTCATCACTTAATGTGCTCGGATTACAAGTTTTCTTACTTAATTGCCTTTCACTTAGCAATCCATAAAGCATTTTAACATACTCCTAGTTCTTCTGTCAGAACCACTCGTCTAATAAGGGAATGATGAAGGAAAGTAATAAAAATCTGTTGTCTAGGGCAAAAATTCATACTTAGTGCAGGGTGAAGATTTGTTTTGTGGTATTGCTTTTATTACAAATGTTTTAGAGCTCCAACAATATATGTAGCTCTTTACATATTTAACATTCACATGAGTTCTGCCCTCAAAGAGCTTACAATCTAACGTCCCCATCTCACGTGCATACAAACGCATACTAGGGCCAATTAACCTACCAGCATGTCTTTGGAGAGTGGGAGGAAACCAGTGCATCCAGAGGAAACCCACACAGGCACAGGGCGACAGTGCAACCAGTGCTTGCAATGTGCAAGGGCGCAAACCACTAATGCACTTACAAGCATTAGTAGTCAAATGCCAGAGGAGTGAGCCAGCAGCAGAATCGCCAAGGCAAGGGAATCACTTGGCCTAGTTGGTGGTCTGGCTAGCGAGGGAGTGACTCAATAGGAGAAGGTAGGTCGTCTGTTGGGATTGCTTACCTGACATTGCCATTAGGATCAGGGCAAACCATAAACTGTGCACCTCACATCTATCATGGTCTAGTTGGACAACATGTGTAGTATGCCACCTTCAGTACATCACAAACTGATTACAGCTTTTGGTAGATAATGGCAGGCTGAATTTCTGTGCTTTCTGTACTTGAGTTTCAGATATTGTATTGAGGCCTTCTTTCTACCTTGTGTTCCTCATTTGCTTGGTACTATGAAAAAATGCTGCAAGACATGTCAGATAGGGAAGCGGTGACTGGGACTACAGCAAAATGATTCTGGCTTTGCAGCCAACTAAAACACAAAACAAAATAAATCCGCGCTATATAGATAAGTGAGCAGCTACAAAAACCAATAGACAAGTGGAAAGTGACAAACAAAACATATAAATTGTAGCGCTAAATGTTAACCCAAATAAGTGCATAAACTGTATGTCTTATGAAAGTAAACAAGTGACATGGGTATAAAAATTGAAATCACCATGTGAATAGTGTACAATCAAAATGATTAATAAATGCAAGAACATGTTTAGGTAAAAAAAACATAAACGCCCAATGGGTGAAAAAGTTCTAAGCAAACCTATGACGTTTGAGTAAACGTGAAATTCCAATAGGTAAATAGTCCTGTGTAGACAGAAAAGCCAAATGGTGTTCCCACAATCTGGACTTGACATACACTTTGTGAAGAAGCCGCCACCAAATAAACACAGGCTTACCAGAAATGTTGAACCCTAAAGAGCATACGCTCAGTGGGTCAACAGGGCTTTATATAATCACTGGATGTTATCACTGCGAGACAAGATCTTCAATATCAATGAACGAATGACCTCAAACACACCAATCAAATGGAGCAGATGTCCAAGCTCTAAGCATCAGCACTGTTTAGACTGCCTCCAGTATATGCTGTTGAGGATGTGTGAAGGTAAGGTGCACTGGCTGTAAGGACTGGATGGACAAGTGTATTAGATGGGCGGAGGGAAGCTACGCCTGGATAAAGACTGTCAATAGGATTTGTGTCTTTATCCAGGTGTAGCCTCCCTCCGTTTTATAAACTGATGTTTTAAATAATTTTTCTAATTTGCAAAATTCCTTATTTTACAGAGTAATATAAATTCATTACTTTGCACAGGTGCATCTTTGTAGATTATACAAAGCCCAGCACAACTTTATATGCTTGTTAGCTTTCTGCATATGACTACTTAGTCTAGGCAGCCCAGACTGCTTTTCTAGGCAGCCCCATCTATCGAAAAGAAGGAAAGGCAGTGTCCATTTTCTGATTTTTCCAGCTATCCAGGTCTGTTTAGTGGCATGAACTGTGAATTTGTCTCTAGAAATCTTTTGCTGTTTGAAGCTGGGCTACCGATGGAAAGTATAAAATGTTTGTGTCATGTGAATATTTACCTAGATTAATAACAAAATCAGCATTTTTATTTTTAGTATCGGACATAATTAAGAAAACATGAAAAACACCATATATTCCTATTTTTAAGCACTGCACAGAAATTAAATGAAAAAGAAATGCGAGGAACTGAAAGTGGAGAAAGTCTATCCTGACTACTAATGGTTATGCTGAGGAGTGGAATCTACGGGACATGGCAGTATTCACCAAGAGCTCTCACATGGGGATTTCAACTGTGTCCTGCCCCAGGTTTCTTCCCTAGTTATTGGCAGACGTAGCAAGATTTGCATATTCACCAGCATATACCGCCAGGATCTGATGAAATGATCAATGAAAAGAGGTGATTGGATGTGCCCTGCTGTGGGAACTAGGAGGAGCAGTTGGGTAAACAGCACATAGTTATAGTTGCTGAACCCAGAGGCTCACAGCAACAGAATTTGCCATTTGAGTGCACCTAGAGTGATTGTGCCCAGCAGTGAGGGACTTAACGAACATAGTTGGCAACCAAGCGTACTACCAGAACTTGCCAGCAGCGACTGATGGAGATTAATAGGGAGAGTGAGTATACCAGAAACTATGCTTGTGGCCAGGAGTGACTGGACGAACATACCAGTATCAGTGCCAGTGTTACCAAATGTAAAGTAACTGTGTCCATTCTGGTCCGGTGGATTTATGCGCCACTTTAAGTGTTATCTATGTTATCGCATCCACTTCAGAAACCTAGTGGCCTCTTTCCATTGCTGGAACTCAACAGATGGATACTCCATAGGCTAGCAAGAATTCCAAGTAAAGGAGGTTTGCATTCCTATCCATGTCTGCCAAATTGGGTATTGCACTGTACTTGCGAAGCCTTTAACCTCCTTAACCACGTAAAGCATATGTGCAACAGTAGGGAAGATGGGCCTTCTCGCCTACAAGTTGCACGCATGTGTCCATGGGGACCAATGTTTCTGTGCGCAGACTGAGATGTCACAGACCACTCCCGGTCTCTGTGACCACTGTGACATCCAATTACAATGACCAAGTAAGTCCATCCTACCTTTCAGCATTGGGACCTGCCCTAAAGGGCCACCAGGGAGGAAATTAAGGGGTTAAAGGAATAAAACAAGGAAGATGTGACTGTTTTAATGTACGGTATACATTTTCTTTTTCTTTGGCATTGACATACACTTAAAGGAAAGCTGAACTGGTGACATTCTGTGTATTACACTTGGAAAATTGTGTATCCGTATGGAAATGTGAATATTAAAAGCCAGCAACAGGAACACTGCATACCAAGATGCAAAACAATGTCCTTTATTAAAATAGTCAGCAGGGACAAGTTCTGATGTGTTAAAGGAAAAACATAATTTTACATCTCGGTGTGTGGTTTTCCTGTTGCTGGTAAGGTTGACCAGTGGAGATGAGCTGAGTCAACACCTGAGATGTGGAGATAAGTCAGACTAAGGGCTGTGTCAAATGCTTCCTATTGAAAGCCAGTACAACAGTGTAATACCTGCATATTGTACACTTGAACACTTGAACCTACTATAAACACAGCGATGCCCTTATTTGTTTTTATTAGCCTTTTTTTTTTTTTAAAGCTTTGACTATCTATCTATCCTTATAGCAGCAATTTCATTGTCACAGGTGATAAATGCCTGGTAGTTTTTATAGCATTCAACAGGGGGAGCACAAGGCTTTTTTTTCCCTTCGCAGTTAAACCAGAACACCAAAGGCGCACATTATGGATGTTTCTAGGGAAGGGCGTTATTCTACAATGCTGAAGTTTTTATTGTCCACACTTATCAATGCTGCTGTTGTTTAACAAGTTACATAAATGTGTCATAGACTCGGAGCAGCTTCTTTGTTCTCTTTTATTTTGCCTTCTAAACGGTTATATTCTGCACTGATTTTAAGTTTAATTCAATTTGTGGTAGAGACATTCAATGTTATTGCACATATACTTATAACTCGTAAAGAAATATTATAAGTATTTATCTCTCTGCTTTACGCAGAGAGATAAAAACGTTTAATGTGCCCTGGAAAAAAAGTTGACCATAAACATTGTTCATTCTTATTTAACAGAACAATAAAATACTGCAATGTTTTAGCTGAATTCAAGGGAAACAACTAAATCCACAAGTGAAATACACATAAGTAAGCTGTTTTACCTGCCATTTGTACTTCTGTCAGTCCAGTTCTTAGTTTTACACAGAACTGCTTGCATTAAAAAATACATTAAATAAATTAATATTTTAATAATCAATATAAATATGCTTTAATCTGTGTCAATTCAATTTGCACCCATGTAACATGAAGGGGTACACATTTTGCTATTAAAATGTGTCTGTGCGCGTGTGTGCGCACGCGTGTGTGTATATATATATATATATATATAGTCAGGTCCATAAATATTGGGACATCTACACAATTCTAAACTTTTTGGCTCTATACACCACCACAATGGATTTGAAATTAAACAAACAAGATGTGCTGTAACTGCAGACTTTTGACTTTAATTTGAGGGTATTTACATCCAAATCAGGTGAATGGTGTAGGAATTACAACGGTTTGTATATGTGCCTCCCACTTTTTAAGGGATCAAAAGTAATGGGACGGATTAACAAGCATAAATCAAACTTTCAATTTTTAATACTTGGTTGCAAATCCTTTGCAATCAATAACAGCCTGAAGTCTGGAATGCATGGACATCACCAGATGCTGGGATTCATCCCTGGTGATGCTTTGCCAGGCCTCTACTGCAACTGTCTTCAGTTCCTGCTTGTTCTTGGGGAATTTTCCCTTCACTTTTGTCTTCATCAAGTGAAATGCATGCTTAATCGGATTCATGTCAGGTGATTGACTTGGCCATTGCATAACATTCCACATCTTTCCCTTAAACTCTTTGGTTGTTTTTGCAGTATGCTTCGGGTCATTGTCCATCTGCACTGTGCCGTCCAATGAGTTCTGAAGCATTTGGCTGAATATTAGCAGATAATATTGCCCAAAACACTTCAGAATTTATCCTGCTGCTTTTGTGAGCAGTCGCATCATCAATAAATACAAAAGAACCAGTTCCATACCTGCCCACGCCATGACACTACCACCACCATGCTTCACTGATGAGGTGGTATGCTTTGAATCATAAGCAGTTCCTTTCCTTCTCATACTCTTCTCTTCCCATCACTCTGGTAGAAGTTGATCTTGGTCTCATCTGTCCATAGGATGTTGTTCCAGAACTGTGGAGGCTTTTTGTAGATGTTATTTGGCCAGCTTTAATCTGGCCTTCTTGTTTTTGAGGCTCACCAATGGTTTACATCTTGTGATGAACCCTCCGTATTCACTCTGGTGAAGTCTTCTCTTGATTGTTGACTTTGACACACATACACCTACCTCCTGGAGAGTGTTCTTGATCTGGCAAACTGTTGTGAAGGATGTTTTCTTCACCAGGGAAAGAATTCTTCGGTCATCCACCACAGCTGTTTTCCGTGGTCTTCCGGGTCTTTTGGTGTTGCTTAGCTCACCGGTGTGTTCTTTCTTTTAAAGGATGTTCCAAACAGTTGATTTGGCCACACCTAATGTTTTTGCTATCTCTATGATGGGTTTGTTTTGTTTTTTCAGCTTAATGATGGCTTGCTTCCCTGATGGTGACAGCTATGACTAAGCACTGACCTAGAGTGTGAAACGCGTTGGCTGCTATCCCCATTTTTTTTGCTGCTGTTTTGTAGTGCATTTATGTTCTGTTTTTACAATAAAGACAACCGAAAGGTCTGTTGGAGTGTGGCTGTCCATTTTTCCAGCCTCTATCATTTGCCTTGTGCATTGCCGGCACCCTTGATTCCCTGAGAAGCCACTGATTGCTCAGCATACCCACCTGGAGCTGTGACTTCCTTTTTTCTGCTCTTTGGATCTCATATTGAGAGTTGACAGCAACAGATTCCAAATGCAAATGACACTTGAAATGAACTCTGGACCTTTTATCTGCTCCTTGTAAATGGGATAATGAGGGAATAACACACACCTGGCCATGGAACAACTGAACAGCCAATTGTCCCATTACTTTTGGTCCCTTAAAAAGTGGGAGGCACATATACAAACTGTTGTAATTCCTACACCGTTTACCTGATTTGTATGTAAATACTCTTAAATTAAAGCTGGAAGTCTGCACATCTTGTTCTTTTAATTTCAAATCTATTGTGGTGGTGTATAGAGCCAAAAAGATGAGAATTGTGTCAATGTCCCAGTATTTATGGACCTGACTGTAGTTCATCCATGAATTACGTTGATGGAAAAACTGCCTGTCATTGGCAAGAGTTCCATTAGCAGAGAGCAATTACTTGCTAGCATTAGAGCCCGGTTACATTCTTCAGGTTAACCTCCCTGGCGGTATGATTCTGTCTGGAATTACGTACCAAAAGCGGTACAATTATTTTGCATGGAAATTCTGCGTTTTATACTGTAGGCCTGCAATTTTTAGGAATAACTCGCTTAAATATGTCCAAACCAGAGTCTAGTAGACATCCCGGGTATGATAAAGTTTGAAACACAAAATCATAAAATTATAATATAATAAATAACTATAAATAATTATAACAAATAATAATGTAATTATAATAAAAATTATTCACTAATGTAATCAAATCAAAATCACTGAAATTTGCTCAGTTGCAGAATTGTCGCTGTCATTACTTTTATTTTTTTATGACGAATTTTCCCACAAATCGCTAACGCTCAATTCTGCAAGTGATTATAATTTATTATCGCTGTTTTCTAGCTAATCTAAAATCACTTTTGACATAAAGGGACACTTTTGGTTGCTATGGACAATCTACAGTTTGCAGGGAGAAAAAAAATGTTTTTATTATGTAAAAGAACATGCAGGGCACTGGGCAGACCACTAGGGACAGGGGGGGTGTGTATTTTTTACATACAGTACTGTAATCTATAAGATTACAGTATTCTGTATGTAATGTGTTTGTTTACATTTTTGAATTTGCCGCCGGTCTCCGCCCCCGTGCGCCGTTACGTCGCAGGAAACGGAGATCGGCGGCGCGCGGGCACTGTTTGAGTCGAATGGAGGACGCCACTCGCTCACACAGCGGGGATGCATCGCTGGATCCAGGGACAAGGTAAGTACAGTACCCCGCCTGTCCCTGGATCTTTCTTTTAATAAATAATATTGAATAATTTGCAGAATTACGCTATGTGCGCCCCTTTTTCTTCTTTTTCCTCCTTCCTTCAATATGTACTGTGAATGGATACTTTGACATGATACTTTAAATTTGGAGCCTCTTCATTGAACCTCCTGCATCCTTTGAGCTGAGTTTTATGCTAGGCTCCAGGACCAATGATACATCAAGATATCTAAAATATTCCTATTGTGGCTGCATGACCTCTAACAAGCTAGATTGACCTAGAAGGTATATACTCATCTGGGTTCAATCTCTTCGGTAAGCCTTCAGACATTTGGTGGTGGATCCTCTAATAATTTCTACAGTCACCAAATTCATTGGACTTTTATATGTGATTGGCACTTTAGTTTGTTCAGTCATTATTTTCTAGCACAGTGGTCACATATGGTGTTAATCACTAATTTTGTAATACTTATTACGATATCCATTTAGGATATCCTTCTCCTATTTATTTAGCGCTACACTTTTCTTTGTACATTATTTTATTTGCAAAATTTTTGATCAAATTTGCTGTGTTAGCTACTGTAAGTTTTCACTATTTGGACAGCGCAGTATTGTCTTTTCACAATTTTTGGTTCCAAACATGTGTCGGAAGTTTCTGATCTGTCCGCCATAATGTCGCAGTCCCGATAAAAAGCGCAGATCGCCACCATTACTAGTAAAAAATAAAATTGCCATAGATCTATTCCCTATTTTGTAGATGCTATAACATTTGCGTAAACCAATCAATGAACGCTTATTGTGATTTTTTTATTACCAAAAATATGTAGAAGAATACCTAAACCTAATACCTAAACTGAGGGAAAAAATGTACTTTAAAAAAAAAATGATCTCTCAAATGACATGACAAGTCGCTCACAAAAAGACTGTTTCAGCATCAGAGACAGATGTGTTCCAGGATCACCAGATTTACTTATCTGGTAAACTTGCATCATCTGTTTCATTCGTAATTTGCATAATTTGGCGTAAATCAAAAACAAACTTCCGTCATATCAGCCTTTTGCAATCCACATGCCCAGCAGGGCTCAGATTAGGGGAGGCAGAAGCAGCACTAGGAGTTATGCTGTAGTGCTCATGTTCTAACAAAGGATAATGCTGACAGGAGAGAGCAGAGAGACAGAGGGATGAGCTCCTCAGTCTTGTGCTTCTACTTCTCAGGCTGTAATGGGGACAAAACCTGCAAAAGTTACTTGCCTACAGGGTTGTGCTATTTACATTTCAAAGTACAGAAGTACTCATTTGTCGGTGGTATCAGCTTTCATATATTGTTTGTATTTCATTTCTGTATTTACAGGTACCTATGTACCTGGAGTGTATGCTAGCAGCTTTTGCTATAGCCAATTTTTACGTATGAGCGTCACAAAATGAAGCCTAATAATAGAGGTGTGTGCTGAAAATATGATGAGTAATAATGTCCCAGACACACAGTCACCATCACAGTACAGCTCAGTAGTTCAAGTCACACTATAAGGTGGACCTTTGTTCTGTACTTAACCTTCACACATTCTTATTTCATCTCTTTCTAATTATTTAATGCTGCAAAGTAATCATTTATAAGGAGATGTGTCTGGTAACGTTCACTAAATACTTAATTTAATGTAATTAGCGTCTGTTTTTCATATTTTGTAGGCAGATGATGTTGAAACATGCACAGGTATCCTATTATGTGCACTGAAGAGAGTAGAGATTATTTCACAAAGCAATTTCATTACTTGCACAGGAAATAGAAAAGGAAAAGGAAGCTGGAGTATTATGTAAAATCAATAGAGTCACATTAGGCATAAATATGAGTGCAATTGTAGCAGCCTTCACAGCTGTGCTCCAAAACCCATGGGACTAAAAGGATGGGGAATCCTTTTAGATTCCTTTTTCTGCTCTGCAAATATCCAGTATTGCTACTACAATAAAAAGAGGTAAACTAGAGATGGTGGTACTGGGTGACAATCTCTATAATAACCCCCATTCTTTCTTTTGCTTCTCCCCTCCTCGGCCATAATTTGTTTTTTTCTGCAACCGCTACTATCCTTTTCTTACCCTCCACTGTTCTCGGCCTTTGTTTCTGCTTGTTTATACATTTGCTTGAATAATGTGTTCTATAAATGTTAAAGCTGAACTCAGCAAGGCAAACCATTAGACCCCTTTCACACTAAGGCAGGTTTTAGGCCCAAGTACCTTCACACTGGGGCGGTAAACTTACAGGACATTAAAAAAAACGTCCTGCAAGCAGAATCTTTTGGGGTTATTTGGGAGCACTTTATACATTGCTCCCAAAACACCCTGCCCATTGAAATGAATATGCAGCGCTTCCTAAGTGAAAAGTGATTTGGATGCACCGCACCGGGTGTTTTTACCCCTTCTTTTGAGTTAAAGGTGCCCACTAGGGGCTGAAAAAGCACCGCTTAAACAGCTGTAAAGCGCAGTTAAAACTAGCGATGCTTTACCGCTAACGCATGGGTGGCCCCAGTTTAAAATAAGTCTTAACCCTTTCATGGCTAAGCCTATTTCTGACATTTGGTGTTTACAAGTTAAAATCCATATTTTTTGCTAGAAAATTACCCCCAAACATTATATATATATATATATATATATATATATATATATATATATATACAGTGCAGAAAATAAGTATTTGAACACCCTGCTATTTTGCAAGTTCTCCCACTTGGAAATCATGGGGGGGTCTGAAATTGTTATCGTAGGTGCATGTCCACTGTAAGAGACATAATCAAAAAAAAAATAATCCAGAAATCACAATGTATGATTTTTTTAACTATTTATTTGTATGATACAGCTGCAAAGAAGTATTTGAACACCTGTCTATCAGCTAGAATTCTGACCCTCAAAGACCTGTTAGTCTGCCTTTAAAATGTCCACCTCCACTCCATTTATTATCCTAAATTAGATGCACCTGTTTGAGGTCATTAGCTGCATAAAGACACCTGTCCACCCCATACAATCAGTAAGAATCCAACTACTAACAAGGCCAAGACCAAAGAGCTGTCCAATGACACTAGAGACAAAATTGTACACCTCCACAAGGCTGGAAAGGGCTACGGGGAAATTGCCAAGCAGCTTGGTGAAAAAAGGTCCACTGTTGGAGCAATCATTAGAAAATGGAAGAAGCTAAACATGACTGTCAATCTCCCTCGGACTGGGGCTCCATGCAAAATCTCACCTCGTGGGGTCTCAATGATCCTAAGAAAGGTGAGAAATCAGCCCAGGACTACACGGGAGGAGCTGGTCAATGACCTGAAAAGAGCTGGGACCACCGTTTCCAAGGTTACTGTTGGTAATACACAAAGACGTCATGGTTTGAAATCATGCATGGCACGGAAGTTTCCCCTGCTTAAACCAGCACATGTCAAGGCCCGTCTTAAGTTTGCCAATGACCATTTGGATGATCCAGAGGAGTCATGGGAGAAAGTCATGTGGTCAGATGAGACCAAAAAAGAACTTTTTGGTCATAATTCCACTAACCGTGTTTGGAGGAAGAAGAATGATGAGTACCATCCCAAGAACACCATCCCTACTGTGAAGCATGGGGGTGGTAGCATCATGCTTTGGGGGTGTTTTTCTGCACATGGGACAGGGCGACTGCACTGTATTAAGGAGAGGATGACCGGGGCCATGTATTGCGAGATTTTGGGCAACAACCTCCTTCCCTCAGTTAGAGCTTTGAAGATGGGTCGAGGCTGGGTCTTCCAACATGACAATGACCCGAAGCACACAGCCAGGATAACCAAGGAGTGGCTCTGTAAGAAGCATATCAAGGTTCTGGCGTGGCCTAGCCAGTCTCCAGACCTAAACCCAATAGAGAATCTTTGGAGGGAGCTCAAACTCTGTGTTTCTCAGCGACAGCCCAGAAACCTGACTGATCTAGAGAAGATCTGTGTGGAGGAGTGGGCCAAAATCCCTCCTCCAGTGTGTGCAAACCTGGTGAAAAACTACAAGAAACGTTTGACCTCTGTAATTGCAAACAAAGGCTACTGTACCAAATATTAACATTGATTTTCTCAGGTGTTCAAATACTTATTTGCAGCTGTATCATACAAATAAATAGTTAAAAAAATCATACATTGTGATTTCTGGATTTTTTTTTTTGATTATGTCTCTCACAGTGGACATGCACCTACGATGACAATTTCAGACCCCTCCATGATTTCCCAGTGGGAGAACTTGCAAAATAGCAGGGTGTTCAAATACTTATTTTCTGCACTGTATATAGCAGAGAATCTAGAGGAAAAAAATGGCGATTGTTGCAATATTTTATGTCGGACGGTATTTGTGCGGCGTGTTTTAAACGCAACTTTTTGGGAAAAATTTACTTTCATGAATTTTTAAAAAGGTAAAGTTAGTCCAATTTTTTTGTATAATGTGAAAGATAATGTTACGCCGAGTAAATGGATACCAAACATTTATAATTGCACGCACATGTGGAATGGCGACAAATTACGGTACCTAAAAATCTCCATAGGCGACGCTTTAAACTTTTTTTTACGGTTACCAGGTTAGAGTTACAGAGGAGGTCTAGTACTAGAATTATTGCTCTTGCTCTGACGATCGCGGTGATACCTCACATGTGTGATTTGAACACCGTTTTCATATGCGGGCGCGACTTCCGTATGCCTTTTCTTTGTTGCGCGAGCTCGCGGGGAGGGGGGCTTTACATTTTTTTTCTTATTTATTTTTATAATAATAAAATTGTGTTTTTTTTTTTAAACATTTTGATCAGTTCTATTGCTGTCACAAGGAATGTAAACATCCCTTGTGACAGTAATAGGTGGTGACAGGTCCTCTTTATGGAGGGATTCTTTGCACTTCAAAGTATTCAGATCACCGAAAATGGCGATTTTGTATTTTTGTAAATCCTGCTCCATTGGCAGCCGAGAAACCGGGAAGTGACGTCATGACGTTGCTTCCGTGTTTACATTGCGGAGACTCAATCAAAGCCGTTTACGGCTTTGTTTCAGTCTGGGACGGGACAGTCAGACAGGCGGCCGGAGGGGGGGGGATCTCCCATCCCGCTTCTCCGGCATAACAACCGAGCGCCTTTTAGCCGCATCAGTTGTTATGCCTGGATAGCCAATCGCCGGCTCTAAACAACGGTACCAGGATGATGCCTGCAGCTGGCATCATGCCAGGAAAACCCCCGAAAGCCAAGGTCGCATATATGCGTACGCTCGTCAGGAAAGGGTTAAAGGAGTTGTAAAGGAAAAAAATTGCAGCTATTATCTCACAATCGACTGCCACTGCGCTTGTGTTTGTGTCACTGTACAGCTCTAAGTCCACCAATCGCGTTTCTCGTGGACGTAGGTCTGTAAGTGCACAGTGACATCTTGGGACCTTGCTCCTTCCTTCCTTTTGCTGATTGTAAATAACACTGGACCAGCCTGAGGCAAAATTAAAGGTGGGGCACATGTGTGAGATGAGATATATATAGACAATGCTGAGCATGCCAATAATTTAAAGTTAATTTCTAGGTATGGATTTTTTACTTCCAGCTTGGACCAATGTAATTTGGGATCCCTCTAGTGATGTCTGCTACCTTCCAGATCTTGTGCCTAGCAGCTGCCCTGCTGCATTCTGAACATAAGACGTCGACCACTCAGTACAGGCGCCATTCAGATAACATTTAGCATTTCTCCAATGAATGCAAAGCATTCTTTAATTTGTCAGTCTTTTTTTGTTTCAGTGCAAAAGATAAACGTAGAGGTGATCAAATACCACAAAAAGAAAGATCTATTTGTGGGGAAAAAAGGACATCAATTCTATTTGGGTACAGCGTCGCACGACTGCCCAATTGTCACCTAAAGCAAAAAATGGCCTGGTCATGGGGGGGGGGGGGACTTTTCGGGGCTGAAGTGATTAATGTGTGTGGTTAGCAGAAGAGACAAATGTCCTTTTTTAAAAGGAGTTTTAAACCCTTGAGGTTTTTCACCCTAATGCATCCAATGCGTTAAGGTGGAAAACCTTTTGTAGTGCAGAAGCCCCCTTTTTACTTACCTGAGCCTGATTGTTTCAGGGACGAGCAGAGCAGCTCCAACCGCTGTCTCTGGTCCTCATTGGCTGGATTAATAGCAGCAGGAGCATTGGCTCCCGCTGCTGTCAATCAAAGCCAGTGACACGGGAGCCGGGGGCCTGGCCGAGTCCTGATGTCTGTTCTTGTGCAGGAATGCGCCCACACTAGTACCCCCAGGGAATGCGGGTCACCGTGGGGGCACTCGAAAAGAGGAGGAGCGCCTCTGGGGGACCCCAGAAGAGGAGGATTGGGGCCCCTCTGTGCAAAACCCTTGCACAAAGAAGGTAAGTATGAAAAGTTTGTTATTTGGAAAAAAAAACGAACCTTTACAACCTCTTTAAAGGAAAGCCAGGGTATTGTATGTGTGCACTGTACACCGTGCAGGATTGGGTATCCCTCGTTTGTTTGCCACTAAGAAGCCTAGCACAGCTTGGACACTTGAGCTAGGTGGCCCACCCACAGTCATGTCCAGTATCTGGGTGACATGTGCAAAGAGCCGATGCCACACAGTCTGACCTCACTTATAATTTGGGGATATTTGCCCCTGCTATATTTGCTGTGTGGGGAAGGAGAAGCAGAGCGAGGACAACGATGTGTTTGCCTGATTGAAGTAGAGGACCACGAGAGGGCGTACCATGCAGTGTGACCAGGTACCATGCTAACTGTTGGCAACAGAATCCATATGTTTCACAGGAACGCTGCTATAAAATAAGTATATTGGATTGCATAGATCATAAGCATACAGTATTCATTCATGTATACATAGTCCATAGATCACACCTATAAATGGACCATTGTTACCCTCGGTCACTCTCATCATCCCCATGGCAGCAGCTGTACAGCTGCAAAATGCACTATTTACTATCTGACAGAACAGGTCACCTTTCCAGCACCACCTTCCCCTTGTCTCTCTCTGCACAGCTTCTCACTTGCATGCTTATCTGACATCCCATATGTGTGTCCCGGGGCTACTACCAGTCATTAGGCATTAAGGCTAAATTGATGGATGTAGTTATCCACTAAAGAGAACTCCTGAAAGTTAAAATACAATGATAAAAGTATGGTATAGCAGGCACTTGAAAATAATTGTTGAACTATATAATAGTTGGAGGATCCTCTGATGAAGTCACGTGATACATAACGCAACGCATAAGGGCGGAGCCAGGTGATGTTGGAGCCAGGACCGTAAGTTCAAAAATGGAAAGAAAATGGTCTGGTGCTGTCATTGACACACCTCCATCCCCAAATTGAATACAACAAAACAAAATTTAGCCCATGGGACTTTAAATGAGGTGAACACAGAGAGGCCTATGAAGGTAAATAAAGTAAACCTGGTTAATAGGTTTATTAAAATTGTATGACAATTATCATATGTAAAATACATGGAAAGGGTGCCAAACCACTTGGTAACAACATATTGCAAAATTGCTAAAAAAAAATCACGTTACAATTATTGGTATGAAGTAACACACAGGCATCATAAAACTACGCATTTCACGAGCCACTGCTTGCTTCTTCAGGAGTAGATATATATGCATTGTAGCTACAGGATGAAATGTCAATTAGAAATATATATCAATAAATCTTTTAACCATGTTTACTTTTTTTACCATTATTAGCCTCTCTGTGCTCACCTCATTTAAAGTCCCACGGCTAAATTTTGTTTTGCAGGACCGTAAATTAGGCGGATGTGACTTTGCTATACTCTGAGGCTTACTATTAGGACCCTTTCACACGTTCATGTCCACGTGTCAGTTTTTTTAGGCGGACCTAAACGGAAGCTCCATGCAGGTCTATGGAGCGACCGATGTCAGCGGGGACATGTCCACTGACATCCGACCCTATTTTCTATCCACCTATCGGATCGGATGTAAACGGGCAGGCGGTCTGTTTTCATTCGAGGCCCCCATAGAGGAGAGCGGAGATCTGGCAGGTCCATTCCTGCACAGTGAGCGGAGACGAACCTGTCACCTGCCGTCTCAGTGCGATCGCTGCTGAGCAAGCGGAGTCCGTCAAAATGGACATGTGTGTGTGAAAAGGGGCCTTACATTTTGTACACGCAAGTGAAATCTTTTAATGAAACTGGCTATGTATTAAAAGAAATACTACCCCATGGTACAGTGAGTCCAGGACATCAAGCATTTACAGGTACAGTAACCCTTATATATGAGAAGTAGTGGAAGTGTTGTGGAGACATTCTTGGGCATTCCAGTGAACCCCTCAGGTTGGGGAAAGCGCACATAGACCTATATTCACCTATAGGTCCAATTGTCAAGATGAGGGCAAATCCCAAGCACTTAGGTGATTCACAATTGTGCGGTCCTGATTTGCCGGCCTGGAATTGTGGCTGCACATTCTACATAGAAAAGTTATGAATGATGAAATACTAAATATTGCTTCATGAATGCCATTCACTGCTTATGATTCTTGCACAGTATATTATGATGCGTACATTTTTATATATGGATTTATTTTTAACAAGTACACATTTGTTTGGTTTTGGGGATCAAATAATACCTAATTTGAAGGATTGTGCGGGAATAGAAATCTGTTTTAAAGTCAGCATTGCTTGCTACACTATTTTACGTTGCTTGAGCTCTTGAAAATTATAACATCAAATCAAAAGTCACTTTCAGGTAAACATTGCCATAAATGATCATGTATTTTTGTACTATGCAATGCTATATATACACAAGTAGTTGCCTATTACGGTATATTGCTTATTAACTACTTATGTGCAGTTTTCCTATTTAAATAAAGCTGTGCAGATATTTTGTATGTAAGTTTATGTGTATTGTTGGATAGAAGACCCAACATAGAAAATTACATTCTACCGTACACTTGTGATTGTTAAAATTATCCTTGTAGCAACAAGATTGCTGTTTTTGCAGTCCTAGCAGAGGCTTAAACAATGAGCCCTTTATATGAGAGTGCTGTACAAGCAGGATCTGTCCAGTACTCTCTTGATTGCATGCCCACCTACATCTGATCATTATAATGCTAGGTCAGAGTCTCGGGCACGAAAGGTTATGTATGTTCATTGCAGTTCATGAACTTCATAATCACTACATTGTCTTCTATGTACAGCACTGTATTCTGCTGAAGTGCAAATTTGTTTTGTGATCCACAGATTCCCTAGGCATAATCATTTGTGTATATTTTGTTGATTCCCTCTGAGGGCACAATTGGGTTAATTACTGATTTAACCAGCTTGAGACATTCATCTAAGTAACCAGGTTCACATCTGCATGGATAGTCTGGAAAGCATGATAAAGGAACACATAATTATTAGCAGGCTTATTCAATTGAGAACATCTAAGAATGGACCAGGTGGCATAAAGATTTTGCTGTAAGTTGGAAAATCAAACAGGTTTTTTTTTTTTTTCCATGGCTAGAAGTATTAACCGCTTCAATACAGGGCATTTTCACCCCTTTCCTTCCCAGGCCAATTTTTAGTTTTCAGCGCTTTGAATGACAATTGCGCAGTCATGCAACACTGTACCCAAATTAAATCTTTGTGTTTTTTTCCCCACAAATAGAGCCTTTGTTTGGTGGCATTTGATCACCTCTGCGGTTTTTATTTGTTTGCGCTATACACAAAAGAAGAGCGTACATTTTGAAAAAAAAAAAAACACAATATTTTTTTTATTTTTTGATTTGAATAACTATCACAGTTTAAAAAAAAATCCTCAGTTTAGACTGATATGTATTCTTCTACATATTTTTGGTAAAAAAATAACGCAATAAGCGTTTGATCGGTTTGCGCAAATGTTATAGTGTTTACAAAATAAGGGATAGATTCATGACTTCTTTTTTTTTTTTTTAATAATGGTGGCGATATGCAAATTTTATTGTGACTGTGACATTGCGATGGACACATCAGTCACTTTTGACACGTTTTTGGGACCGTTCACATTTATACAGCGATTAGTGCTATAAAACTGCACTGATTACTGTATAAATGTGACTGGCAGGGAAGGGGTTAACACTAGGGGGGCGATCAAGGTTTTAATATGTTCCTAGTGAGTAAATCTAACTGTAGGGGGAGGGGACTCACAAGGGGAGGAGACCGATGTGTGTTCCTCTGTACTGGGAACACATATCAGTCTCCTACGACGTCCACCCGGAGGGAGGGAGGGTTCCCGCCGATGTCATTTCACAATGACTCGGTAGGGAAGTGGTTAAAGGGTGACTCCACTTTTGTGGGGTAAAAAATTAGCAAGTAACGAAGAAATATAGCGTATACAATTGCAATACAAGTCATATTGTACTTGCATGTTATTAAAAATTACCTTTCCTTTTCAATCTGTAGCCGCTGTAATTTTCTGAGAATGCATTATGGCTAGCTGAAGTTGTTCTGTACACAGAGTGTATAGTGACACTCCCCAGAAGCATAATTTTCTGCTTGTGTGATTGGCTCACCAATTTCCCAGAAGTCTGCACTAAGGCCCCTTTCACATTGAGGCGTGGAGCCGCGGTGACGGTATAGCCGCACTATTTGTAGCGCCGCTATACCGTCGTGTTTACCGCGATATTCGGGCGCTAGCGGTGAGGTTTTAACCCCCGCTAGCGGCAGAAAAAGGGTTAATACCGCCCACGTTGCGGGCGGTATTACCACGCTATTACCGCGGTTTCCCATTGATTCCAATGGGAAGGCGCGCTATAGGAGCGGTGAACACACTGCTCCTATACCGCGGTAAAGATGCGGCTAGCAGGACTTTTGGAGCGTTCCTGCTAGCGCACTGCTTCAGTGTGAAAGCCTTCGGGCTTTCACATTGAACACTACAGGGCATGATTTTTCATGCGGTATAGCAGCGCTATTTTTAGCGCTGTACCGCATGAAAAACGCCTCAATGTGAAAGGGGCCTAAGATACAAGTCAGATTTCTGGCATCCCCTGCAACAAAAATGTCATTTTGGTGAGATATTTTCAATAGGAGTACGTCTAAAGGGATGCAGGCCCAGCTTCTTTCCTCATTAGTGCTCTGCAGCTGCACAGCTGATGGATAATTATGACACCACTCCTATTGGACCCACTAATCCAGAATCACAAAGTAACAAACAGGGATTTATTCAGAATAACAAAAGGTAGGCATCTGCAGCAAAGTTTTTTTTATAATCCTTGTAATGTACATAGATCACCCAGAGGGGAATGTTTTTTTATTCAACAAAAGTGGAGTTGCGCTTTATTAAAAACTGTGAAATAATTCTGCCAATCACAGACTGGACACATTCACAGTCAACTCTTTTTATGTCAGAGACTGGGAGTATTGGTTGTAGACAGAAGGGCTAAAATCAAAATTTGCATACAAGTAACCGCACTGTTTAGGAAGCACGTGTGTATGACAAAAGTCAGCAGAAGAAGTGATTAGCAATTTCTCCAATGAGGTCACAGGCAAAAATAATTTTTCAGTAAAATGGGGAAGGATTAGAACATCTGATAATGAATAATTTAAAGCGGAGTTCCAGCTAAAAATTGTACTTGTACTTGTGACCCCCTGACATGCTACGTTTGGCATGTAATATTTTTTTTGGGGGGGGGGGGTTTTCACAGGTACCCAGCTCCCACTTCCTCTCCTGGCACCAAGCAGAAGTTCACCTCTCCTCCCTTCCTCCCTGCAATTTTCTGGGACACGTCACAGGTCCCAGGGGATTGCCTTGCCATTCACAACATGCAGCACGAGGAAGCCACAGCGCCACAGAGAGGAGGGGTAGAGAAGTGAGACTTTGAGCGGCCGCATCGCTGGACTGTGGGGCAGGTGAGTGTCTGTTTATTAAAAGTCAGCAGCTATACTTTTTTATCTTCACTTTAAGAACATGCTTAACCGCTTCACTACTGGTCATGTAATACTGTACCATAACCAGGGGCGAACTGACCATTGAGGAACTCGGGCACTGCCCGAGGGCCCCATGCCACTAGGGGGCCCCATCAGAGTTGCCAGGCTCATTAAAACCAGGGACAGTATGTAAAAATCTGTGTTTTTTTTAACATATGTTACTGATATGTCCATAACCTACATGCTTTTGATGTGAAAATCCCGAGATTTTAGCTGCCCCGCCTCTGTACTGCCACCTGGCTTGGTGGCCATCTGTAAGCCCAGGGGCCCCATTAACTTCTATTGCCAGGGGGCCCCATGAGTTGTCAGTCCGCCCCTGACCATAACTACATTTTTATGATTTTCTTTACACAAATAGAGCCTTCTCTATGTGGTATTTGATCACCTCTGGGTTTTTTTATTTTTTGCTAAACAAACTAAAAATTACCAAATACAATTATATATATAATATATATAATAAGGAGAAAACAACAACAAACTAAAAATTACCAAATAAAATTATATATATAATATATATAATAAGGAGAAAACAACATTTTACAACAGAATATATATATATATATATATATATATATATATATATATATATATATATATATATTTTCTGTTGTAAAATGTTATTTTCTCCTTCATTAATGGGCACTAATGAGGCAGCATTGATGGGCACTGATGAGGCGGAACTGATAAGGTGGCACTGATGAGGAGGCACGGATGTGTAGAATTGATGGGCTCTGATATGCAGCACTGATAGGTGGCACTGATGGGCACTGACAGGCGGCACTGATGGACACTAATAGATGGCACTGATGGGCAGCACTGATGATGAGGTACTGACAGGTTTTATTGATGAGCAATGTTTGGCACTGTGGTGGGCACTGACAGGCGTTTGATGGGGCACTGACTGGCAGCTGATGGGCACTGTGGTTGTGGCATATCTAATGGGACTGTGCTGATAATCCATGTGCTCGCGAACCGAGGAAAGCCATTTACTGGCACTTCCTGGTTCACGCTGTGATCAGCTGTGATCGGTCTCGGTCAGAGGCTCCTTATCTACGATCGAAGATGCAGTGAGTGACGCACAGCACCACTGATTGTGGTGCTGCATGCCCCCGTGGACGCGTGCCGGCATTGTCTAAATTAGGAGCACTAAGTGGAACTTTTGTTTTCTGCTTCATTCCTCTGCTATCAGCTATACGTTTTCCTGACATTAAGAGAAAAATGGTGTCGGAAGGGATCTTCAGCTGATTGACAGCCTTGACTCGGTTTCTGTGCGCTGTGTGAATGGGGGGGGGGGTGGTCCCTTTCCTCCAGTCAACTGTCAGAACTCTCCTCACTGATCTCTGCAGAGTGTAATTTCAGCTCCCTGCCCCCTTTCGTTCTGAACTCTCAGACAAGCTTTTTAGAGAAGTCCAGCCTCAGCTTGTTTGGCTGGGCTTCTCCTATAGATCACAGATACGTTTTGCACTACTGTGACCCGTTTTCAGCAGAGCGCGGTCTGAAGTCCGCTCTCTGTTGTCATCACAGAAATCAGTCCAGCACTGCGTCAAAATGACAATAAAGTCTGGATCCTCCAGGTACCTGGACTGACACCCATCTCAGCCTCACAGCGAGCCGCTGAGGTGGCCGCTCCCCACTCCTCCACAGCTCAGCGATCCATTGAGCACGGGGGGGGGGGGGCAGAGCGGAGAACTGCTGACTGACAGGCAGCAGCTCTCTGCTTGGGGAGCTGAGTGAACCGAGCCATCTGCGGTGTACCATCACTCTATTCTCGGTGCAGAGGAGCCGGAGGACAGAGGCAGCATTGGACCGATGCTGCATCCCCCTAGGTAAGTATGATGGGGGAAAAAACATTCTTATTAAGGCACAGCAACACACCAGAAGTCAAAGATAAAGGCAACTGAAGATCCACAGTGTGTATCTGTATCAGGTACAACAATCCATACATCCTAGAGGCTTTCCTGGCAGGCACACTTCTTATGGGCATGGCTGCAGAGACATCTGAGGTCCCTAAATGTCTATCATAGCTTCAGTCATCAGTTCCTTTAGCACTGATTAACTGAAACAGGTGAAGCAAACCGCAAGGTAGAAAACTTTTTTTTGTTTGTTTTAATAAAAAGAAAAGAACATATTTCCACTTTATCACTCTTATAAACTTGTTTTCCCTACTTAATCCTAATTACTTCTTTCTCCAATCGCCTTTCAGGACAACCTTGGAGAGCGCAGCTCCGCCCATTTCTTAGGAAACACACGTGATCCTTTAAGATCCCTCCTCTTCCACCATGGCCTCAGTTATTGTGTTTCCTCCGCCATGGTGGAAGCATCACAGGGAACCAGGGAGCTGTCTCTCTCAAGGCGGAGAGTTTGTTTTGAGCTTACCTTTTTGTCTGATATTTGTTGGCGGCGACCATCCTGACCCCTCTTCACGGGGAGGGGGCGTTCAGGAGTTCCCAGACGCTCCGGTTCACCGGAACTTTCGGCCTCCCAGGGGACGGTGTCGTTGTGCCCAGGAACTGCGGTAGAGGTCCAGGTGACCGTGCGGTAGCCGGCGCAGGTCGGCGGTGGTCCGCATTCTCAGTTCCGGGTCCCGGCTGGCGACCGCGTCATGCACGGTGACGCCGTTTCCGGGGGGGGCGTGGCGCTGCTGGTTCCCAGCGCCTGGAACGCAGCATCTGTGGGGCAGGTCAGGTGACCGGTGCTTCCGTTTCCGGCCCCCGATGATGACGCGGGCGGCCGGGAAAATTTAAAATGGAGTCAATCTCCAGCTACTCGTGTGACTGCGCTCTACAATGGAGGAGAGACAGACAACACCGGCGGATACAGGCGCTGCAAGCACCGGTCAGGCCCAGGTAAGAGGGGTACAGCGGTGCCTTTTATTCTTACTATATTGGGCTTAGTTTTGTGTATTGTTGTTCCTCCCTGAGGGAGCCTGTGGTTACCAGTCCAGGTTAACGCTCTTGGTCTGTATAACCGTTAGTGGTGGTGGCACTTAGTCCAGGCTTTTGGTTGGTGGCGGCACTTGGGTGTTTTAAAAAAAAAAAAAAAAAAACATTTTTCTTTTTGGGAGATGGTAACTTTGGTTTCATCTCGTTACAGGAAAAATCTACAACCAAAGCTAAGCACTTGGATACATCCAGGAAATGCCCGTCTTGCAACAATCCTTTAAGGGATTCTTGGCAAAAACCAATGTGCAGATCCTGCATTAAAAATCTGGTGGAAGAGGAAACTTCACAACAGTATAAGGACCTTTTTTCCTCAGTCCAGGAGCTGGCAAGCTCTTTAGGCTCAGTGAAGGATATGATCACACAAGGCTCCTCAAGTTTGGGGGAGCCACAGCAGCCACCACCCAGTCCGAAAATCCCAGTTTCGGGTCAAACAGAGGGGGATTCGGCAGATGAAGGGACTAGTACTCTCCCCTCTCTCAGGGATTCAGATGAGGAGGAGGATGAAGATGATAGTAGCAAAAACTCAAAGTTTAAATTGTCATTAGACGAAGTGGAGGACTTACTCAAGGCAATTTATGTTACCCTGGGTATCCAGGAAGAAAAGGTTCAGTTATCCATACACGATAAGATGTATCAGGGACTGGATGAGTCTAAAAGCCGGGTTTTCCCGGTCCACAAAGTCCTCTCGGACACCATCAAGAAGGAATGGAAAGACCCTGAAAGGGCCCCCTTTTTTTCAAAGACCCTTAGAAGAAGGTTTCCGTTTGAAAGTGGTGAAACAGAGGTGTGGAACAAAAAGCCTAAAGTAGACGCAGCTTTCTCACAGGTGTCTCGTCATACAGACCTGGCTTTTGAGGACATGGGGGTCCTGAAAGATCCGATGGACAAGAGGGCAGATTCCCTCCTAAAGAAGGCCTGGGATTCTACTGCAACCAGTCTGAAACCAGCTATGGCCGCCACAATAGTCGCCCGCAATCTAGAATGTTGGGTTGAGAAATTAAGGAGTCATGTCGAGGCAGGCACCTCAAGAAAGGATCTATTAGATTCCTTCCCCTTAATCTTAAAAGCCATTAAATATATGGCAGATGCTTCTGCTGAGTCCATTAAAATGGCTGCAAGGTCAGCAGCCCTGGTGAACTCAGTCAGGCGAGCAGTTTGGTTAAAGACCTGGTCGGGTGATATCCCCTCTAAGGTCAAGCTTTGTGGTCTGCCTTTCTCAGGGGACCTTTTGTTCGGTCAGGACCTAGAGAAAGTTCTTGACAGAACGGCAGATAAGAAGAAGGCTTTCCCCCCTAAAAAGGGTCAGAACCCTAAGAAAAATTTTCGTCCTTTTCAACAGTCCCATAAGAGTAAGGAAGAAAATAAAAGGAGATGGGGGTCCCAAAGAGGGAGAGGTAGAGGAGGTATCTTATTTAAAAACCCCTCAGAACCAACTACCAAAAGCAAGTGACGATCTGCTTCCGGTGGGAGGAAGACTGGCTGCTTTTCTCCCACAATGGAAACAGATGACCACGAGCCCCTTTGTGGAAAGAATCATTACGGAGGGGTACAGTCTGGAATTTTCAGAGTGTCCCCCAACGAGGTTCTATGTCACAACCCTTCCCCGGGACAAAGAAAAAGCTACTGCAATGACGAACCTGTTACAGGATCTGATGAGTCAGAGAGTGATAATACAGGTCCCAAAACATCAAGAGGGTCAGGGTTTTTATTCCCACATTTTTTTGGTCAAAAAACCCTCAGGCAAATTCCACCTGATTTTGAACCTAAAAATGTTAAACAAGTCAATAAAGTACAAACGGTTCCGGATGGATACGATTTATTCAATAACAAAGCTGTTGACACCCGGTTGCTTCATGGCCTCTCTGGACCTCAGGGATGCTTACTTGCACGTCCCGATTGCCCAAGCATCTCAACAGTTCCTCAGACTGGCAGTAGACCTAGGGAACAGGATATGGCATCTTCAGTTCAGAGCCCTCCCTTTCGGGTTGTCGTCCTCACCCAGGATCTTTACCAAGATCATGGCAGAGGCCCTAGAACCACTGAAGCTCAAAGCGATCTCGGTCATCCCATACTTGGACGACCTACTGTTTTTTGCGGACTCCCGGGATCAACTTGCGACGAATCTGCAGTCGTCGCAGGTTCATCTGGGAAGTCTCGGCTGGTTACTAAACCGCGAGAAATCAAACTTGATACCTTCTCAAGAAACAAGGTTTCTGGGGTACAACATAGATTCGATCCTTCAGAAGGTCTTTTTACCTCAGGAAAAGATAGAGAAGGTCATGGTGGCGGTGTCTCAAGTACAGACAAACCAAGGGGTGTCAGTCAGGACAGCAATGGCCGTCCTGGGGCTGCTTACAGCCTCAATTCCGGCGGTCCCATGGGCGAGGTTACACTCTCGTCCTCTCCAAATGAATATCCTTCAGTCTTGGTCACACCAAGAGTCACTAGAGAAATGTTTCAGGTTAACTTCAAACGTAAAACGAGCACTCTGGTGGTGGAGAAACCCAGTAAATTTGAACAAGGGTCTTCCATGGGTATTTCCAGTAGGAAAGCGTTTAACAACAGACGCGAGTTCCTGGGGTTGGGGGGCCCATCTAGAGGGACAGACTGCCCAGGGCGTCTGGTCCAGAACAGAGTCCAGAAGATCCTCAAACTGGAGGGAGTTGAAAGCGATATTTCTAGGGCTTCAAGCTTTCCATCAGTTGGTGAAGGGTCAACATGTGCAGGTCCTGTCGGACAACACCACGGCAGTGGCATATGTCCTAAAGCAGGGGGGGACCAGAAGCAGAGGCCTTATGCAACTGGCCAACCATCTCCTCTCATGGGCAGAGCAGAACGTAGCATCCCTATCAGCGGTGCACCTAAAAGGGTCTCAAAACCTATTAGCAGACCTGCTAAGCAGGAGAAGCATACTAGAGGCAGAATGGAGCTTAAACCCGGAGGTCTTCAGGGCAATCGCTCAGGAGTGGGGTCAGCCACAGATAGACCTGTTTGCCAACCAGCAGAATGCGAAAGTGCAAAGTTTCTTCTCTCTCCACAGAGAGGACCAGGCAGTAGCCATAGACGCACTAGCTCAACAGTGGCACTACCAGCTGTCTTACGCCTTCCCCCCCTTCACTCTGATACCTCTAGTCCTAAGGAAGTTCAGGGAAGAGAAATCCAATCTGATCTTAATCACTCCGTATTGGCCAAAAAGACCGTGGTTTGCATCTCTTCAGAGTTTAGCCACGAAACCACCGTGGAAACTTCCACTCAGGAAGGACCTACTGTGTCAGGGTGCCGTGAATCATCCAGAGGTAGAACGCTTGCAGTTGACGGCCTGGTTTCTGAAGAGGACCTCTTAAGAGCTAAGGGGCTCTCTAATAAAGTGATAAGAACTTTGCTAGACAGCAGGAAGCCGGTGACCAGAGCAATTTATCTCAAAGTTTGGCGAAAATTCAACTCCTGGTGTACCTCCAAGAACTTCCAGATTAATAGTGTAATTTCCGTTGTAGAGTTTCTTCATGCAGGAATGGAGAAAGGGTTAGCAATTAGCACCCTAAAAACTCAAGTGGCAGCCCTATCGGTTTATTTAGAAAGGGCTTTATCTAAAGAACATTTAATTTCAAGATTTTTCAAGGCACTAGGTCGGAGTAGACCGATAGCCTTTAGAACTTTTCCCAATTGGGATTTATCAGTGGTGTTGCAGGGGCTCACGGGTACCCCGTTTGAACCCTTAAAGGAGATTTCTTTGAAGAATTTAGTTCTAAAAACAATTTTTTTGGTGGCCATAACGACCGCAAGAAGGGTCAGCGAAATCCAGGCTTTGGCAGTTACAGAGCCTTTCTTAAGAATTTTGCCGGACAGAATAGTTCTCCAAACTGATCCAGCTTTTCTCCCTAAGGTCTCGTCAGCCTTTCACAGGTCTCAGGAAATAGTCCTTCCCACCTTCTCCTCATCTCCCTCTAATGCAGGGGAAGAGAATTTTCATACTTTGGATGTAAGAAGGTGTGTGCTTCAATACCTCGCGGTCACCAAGGATTTCAGGAAAACCAACGCCTTGTTCGTGATATTCTCAGGATCCCGGAAAGGGGAAAAGGCCTCCAAAAGTACACTGGCCAGATGGCTCAAACAAGCCATTGCCGAGGGTTACCAAGCCAAAGGAGAGGTGCCTCCTTCAGGAGTGACGGCCCATTCAACAAGATCTACGGCAGTTTCCTGGGCCGAAAGGGCCGGTGCCACGCCTGACCAGATCTGCAAGGCAGCTACATGGTCCAGCTATTCGACTTTTCTACGGCACTACAGGCTAGACTTACTGTCCGCTGCAGATCAGGCCTTCGGCAGGAAGGTGCTGCAAGCAGTGGTCCCACCCTAGGGTAAGTTACTCGGTTATCCTCTCCAAGGTTGTCCTGAAAGGCGATTGGAGAAAGGCCTAGTTAGACTTACCGGTGACGGTATTTCTAAGAGCCTTTCAGGACAACCGCTAATTTCCCTCCCTAGGTATTTTGAATAAAAAGATTGTTTGAAATGTCTATCATGGTTTTGTTGTGGTTGTTCTGTGCTTTATTTTCCAGTGGGCGGAGACCACACAATAACTGAGGCCATGGTGGAAGAGGAGGGATCTTAAAGGATCACGTGTGTTTCCTAAGAAATGGGCGGAGCTGCGCTCTCCAAGGTTGTCCTGAAAGGCTCTTAGAAATACCGTCACCGGTAAGTCTAACTAGGCCTTTCCTCTCCCTGCTCTCCTTTCACCTACTGCTTAGAAGAAAAATATATTTTGTTTGTCTGTATGTTTTAATTAGTAAATTGGTTTGCCATGATTTATACCAGAATTATAAATAAAGGGGGTATGGCTAATTTAAAATGAAAACAGAAATAATTCCCGGCTCAACTTACCGACCAGCCTGCACCTATAACTGGCCTTTGCAGCAAGGAGGACATGGAAGGGTGACACATGTGAAACATGTGAAATGAAAATTCCTAGCTCAACTTACTATGCTGGGTGTCCAGTGAGCCCCTATGCCTTTAAGGAGGGATGGGCTCCTTCCAGCAATGCCATTGGTGTGTGACTTTTCCTTGTTTGTATGGTGAAATAAAGTGCAATGCCTTGTGCACGTGATCGGAATTTCAGATGAAAAAAGTCCAGACGGTGTGTGGGCCCCTTCTTTTTTCAATCGGAGTTTAGAAATGGAACATGTTTTATTTTTTTCCGATGGGAAAAACTCCTATCGCAAATTCTGACCGGCTGTGTGGAACTCCGACAAGTAAAAAAACACGCATGCTCAGAATCAAGTCGACGCATGCTCCGAAGCATCGAACTTCATTTTTCTCGGCTCGTGGTAGTGTTTTACGTCACCCCGTTTTGGGCGGTCGGAATTTTGTCTGACCGTGTGTATGCAAGACAGCTTGAATGGAATTCCGAAGAAAAATTTGTGTGTACAGGGCATAAGTTTTACTTTTCGTACAACTGGACACATATGTCGCAGTCCTTTTACCCACAAAATAACTTCTTGAAGTACAATTCTGTACATTCTAAGCAGTGGGACCCACAGTGCTGACAGCTTCTGGGTGTAGTACAGCATGTCTCTGGACTGTTCCTTCCCCTGGGATTTATTAGTCTTGCTGGACTCGCCCCCCAAGGTCCTTCAGCTCCTCTGTGCTTCGTGGGGTCGGCTGCTGCTGGGGTAGTTGGGGGGCCATCTTGGAGCTCCATGGCCGCTTCTTCCCTGCCTTCACGGATCATCATCGGCTTGGAGGACCTAAGGATCAGGTAGCAGGGTCAGTGCGGTACATAATGGTGAGTGAGGGAAGGATCAAAGAAGGATTCACAGCAGGAGCTCTGTGAAATGTGTCTTCTCACATGCCGCTTCAGGCCAGACCGCCACCCAAGTAGAATACTGGGATAACCTGTTTTCCTTTCTCTGTGCCTATACCACCTTGTTTTGAGGGGGAATAGTATATACCTAACAAGTCATACTGTATGCCTAAAAAATGTACTAATTTACCTAAATTGTTAATAATAACTGAACCAACACGGTTCTCTAAGTTACGTTGATTATGGTAAGATGCACCTAAGCTGTTTTCTCCAGTGTGAGATTCATATTTTTTTTTACAAAAAAAAAAAAAAATCACTCTGCCATGAAGACACGGGTTGATTTACTAAAACTGGAGAGTGCAAAATATGGTGCAGCTCTGCATAGAAACAAAGCAGCTTCCAGGTTATATTGTCAAAGCTTAATTGAACTTACCTGAAGTTAGAAGCTAATTAGCTACCGTGCACATTTACACCAGATTTTGCACTCTTCAGTTTTAGTAAATCAACTCCACGGTCAGGAGCATTTATTCAAGTTTTAAGGACACTTTTGGCAGTAGTTTCCATATTCCCATATTGCATCTACATCATTTTTTAAGGGTAATTTGCTTCTTTCTTTGACAGATTTAGGCCCCTTTCACACTAGGTGGATCTGTCTCAGAGGAGCTTGCCAGCTCAGCGGGAGACCTCTCCATGGATCTCCGCCAAGCCGGCGGATGACAACTCCCTCTCTGCTCACTGAGTGGGGAGGGGCTTGTGTAGCACCCCTGTCTCCTATGGAGAGATCTGATGAAAACGGATAGCCTGTCTGTTTTCATCAGATCTCAACCGATCCGATCCGCCATGGACGGATGACGACGTAGCACCATCCATCTGATTTTAGCGGATCGAATCGGATCCATCCGACGCTCCATAGACAAAACTGACATGCAGACCTGAATGGTCCGATCATGTGTCAGGGGCCTAAAGGGAAAGGTCAGGCCCCTTTGTAGGAGATTCATGGAGGTACAACCAGGTAATTTATTTTATACACTCATACTAGTGGACTTAAACCCTACAGAGGTTATCTTAGTAGATCCTGTCTGCCCTGATTAAGTTCTTCCTTTTATGTATTGTGTTGTCGTAAAATTAGAGATGTCAGTTTTTCTAAGTTATTTGGAAGAATGGGATTTAGGCTTTACTTTAACTAATGAACAAAAAAATTAAGATGTTAAAGCTATGTCATGCATCTTTTAGAAGTGTGAAATTTGAGGAGCTGAATTTTAACGTAACTACTGCTCATTGGTACATTTCCCTGTCGCATATGACATCTATCTTCATAGCTTACTCAGCAAAGTGTTGGAATGACACAGAACCACTGTGCATAAGTGGTGGTTCAGCCCAGTTAATCAAGTATATTGACCTAAAGTAGCAAAAGTAATATATAATATATATATATAATACGATTTCTGGTGGGGTTATTGCTCTGGACCCTTGGATCTATTTATTTCATGGCTCTATTTTTTAATATAAGGATTACCAAAATAATTTTTGCTTATTCACTAGATTCAGCAAAGAACAATGACAAAGTCAGCGCTCAAGGTAATCAATACTTCTCATTTTCTTTCACTTTTTTTATTTTGATTGATTTTATTTTTCGGTAATTGAAAAACTTTTTTTATTACTAATAAAATTAAATGCTTTTCACAGACTGGTGAACCTCTGCCCATCTTTACTTCTGAAATTTTGGCTCTCTAAGATATTCTTTTTATACCCAATCATGTTACTAACCTGTTGCCAAGTAACCTAATTCATTGTGAAATGTACTTCCAGCTCTTCCTTGTTAGTACTACTTACCATGTCAGCTTTTTGTTGCCATGTCCCAACTTTTCTGAGACATGTTGCTGCTATCAATTTAAAAATAACCTTTTTTTTTTTTTTCTGCTTTCTATTTTGAATAAAATATGGCATTATGAAACGTGCAAATTATTGCATTATGCTTCAATGTAGAATTTGCATAGCATTGCATCTTTTTTTAAATTGGGGTTGTAAGTTTAGTAATATGCAGTCTAGTCTTAAAGCGGCGCTCCAGCCGCGAAATTTTTTTTTTTAAAGTCAGCAGCTACTAACAGTGTAGCTGCTGACTTTAAATAAGGACACTTACCTGTCCTAGGCGCCCGCGCTGATGGCCCCCCCGATGCCGGTCCCGCGATCGCTCCGAGTCCCGCGCCGCCATTCACACTATGGGAAACAGGCAGTGAAGCCGTACGGCTTCACTGCCCGTTTCCTACTGTGCCTGCGCGAGTCTCATGCTGGCTTGTGAATGGGCACGCTGCTCTCTGAGAACACACACAGTTCCCAGAAAGCAGCGCGCCCCATTCACAAGGAGAAGGACAAGAAGAAATCAAACCGCGGTGCAGGTGAGGCAGATTACGGACTTCCGCATAGCAACAGCTATTTCGGGTGAGTATTTAAAAAAAAAAAAAATTTAAACAACATGGCAAAATGTTGTTTTCCTGGGTGGAGCTCCGCTTTAAATTTACAGTGCGACAGTTTTATCCATCCAATAAACGACCCTCCAAAGCCAAATTTCACAAATACCTCCTGGCATCGAAAGCCTTATGTGTATCCATAGCCATCACATTCATAAATGTATTTGTGGCCTGCATGCTAGTACTTTTACTAATACTTTATTATCTGAGTTAATTAAGAAGATGGGAGGATAGGATGCATAGTATAAGTGATCTTTATATGGTTTTGGAAAAAGATTCTTTAACTACTTCCCGACCGCCCACCGCCGTTATACGTCATGACTTTAAAGATGGATATCTCAGTAACGGCAGCAGCTGCTGCCACAACCAAGATATCCATCTCTTCTATGGGCGGTCGGTCAAACGATAATCGCCGTTATCGGTGGCGGACGAGGACCCCCCCCCTCCCGATGCGTTCCCGCGCCCTCCGCCGCTTACCGGAGGAGGCGATCGGGTCCTCTCCCGTGCTCAGTGGGGATGCGAGTGAGGGAAAAATTTCCCTCATCCATCCCCGTAGCTCTGCTTGACGGAAGTGACGTCAAAACGTCAGTCCCGCCCAGCGTCTTAAAGAGACATTTTTTTTTAATGTTATTTAAAAAATGACATTTTACATTTTATTTTATTTTTTGCATTTAAGCCTAAATATGAGATCTGAGGTATTTTTGACCCCAGATCTCATATTTAAGAGGACCTGTCATGCTTTTTTCTATTACAAGGGATGTTTACATTCCTTGTAATAGGAATAAAAGTGATCATTTTTTATTTTTTTTATTTTAGTGTTAAAAATTTGTAAAATAAAAATAAATCCGAAAACAAAACATTTTTTTTTTTTTAATTGCCCCGTCCCGACGAGCTCGCGCGCAGAAGCGAACGCATACGCGAGTAGCGGCTGCATATGAAAATGGTGTTCAAACTACACAAGTGAGGTATCGCCACGATCGTTAGAGCAAGAGCAATAATTCTAGCCCTAGACCTCCTCTGTATCTCAAAAAATGCAACCTGTAGAATTTTTTAAATGTTGCCTATCGAGATTTTTAAGGGTAAAAGTTTGACGCCATGCCACGAGCGGGCGCAATGTTCAAGCGTGACATGTTGGGTATCATTTTACTCGGCGTAACATTATCTTTCACAATATGTAAAAAAATTGGGCCAAATGTATTGTTGTCTTATTTTTTTATTTAAAAAAGTGAATTTCTTCCAAAAAAAGTGCGCTTGTAAGACCGCTGCGCAAATACGGTGTGACAAAAAGTATTGCAATGACTGCCATTTTATTCTCTAGGGTGTTAGAAAAAAATATATAATGTTTGGGGGTTTTAAGTAATTTTATAGCAAAAGAAAATGTTTTAGTCTCATAAACACCGAGTCTGAAAAACCGGCTCGGGCTAAAGTGGTTAAGGCCTTAGACATAGAAGGGGGAAGACAACCTTCCTTAATGGCATAATTAAATACCTGTAGTAGGTGGGAAAATAGATATCTTTATACTGAATATACCCTTCTATGAGGAAGTCCACAGTCCCTGTTGTTTTATTGTGTGCAAAAGAAAGAATGGCTGCTTCTAGTTCCTCAATGGTTAAAGAGGTAGTAACCCCTTACAGGCCACTTTTACCTACAGGTAAGCCTATAAAAAGTGTAGGTACTGGTACCATATACACTTGCTCCGACGTCATTGGCGCATGCACCCCGAAGAAGGGGCACGATCATGCTGTTTGTACAGGGCCCATGCTGTGACTGTCCACTTCCGCAACACACAACTCCGGCAAGTCACAGTGTAGGAGTCCACAGCCCTGGAAGTAAAAGGAGTGTAGATGGACTCAGTCACCAGTGGGGACATCGGGGCAATGCATACTAGCCCATTATGCCTTTACTTTGCAGGGAACAAAAGAGGAAGTAAATCCCATCAGGGTTTACTTCCTCTTTAAGGATGCTTCCAAAAGTGGAATGGAATTTGAAGGCGAAGTAGGTAAATCAATTTGAGCGAGATAATCGTTTAGTTCAACTTTACCCTTGTTTATTATTTTAGGAGTTTATTATTCTAGGAGTATTACAAGGCAGTAATTTACAATACAATACAAGGGGCCATTAAAGAAAGTATTGAGCTGCACAAGCTAAGTGCCAGTAGGATTAATTCCTGTGCGCCTGCCCAGGAGTTGCGTCATCCCCACTGACCAATTAAGAGGCTGAAAGTCGGGGCACTAGGAGAAGATGGGCACTTTGGAGCAGATGTCAGAGCAGTCAGCTGTGAAAACAAATTGCTGGAACTGAGGTGAGTATTCTGTGGACTTCAGTAGTGCATCCTATTGGCCAGTAGTAATGCTTATTACATTACAGTGCCTTTTAAATTTGTGCCATTGCAGAGGGACGCAGGTCCAAGCTTAAGTTTTTCAGGAATTAAAATAAATACAAATATAATCAAACCCTAATTTGGTTAAAGCATATTATACCATACATTTAAAATAAGCTGAAAACCTGGGTAGTTTATAATGAAACTAAAACTAGCTGTCAAAATGATCATGATATTAAGAAGGTAGGTAGCTGAAGGTGTACACATTTTTCATTCATTGTACTTCTTTGCAGAGGTAATGCTCTACGACGTGAATGTGGAATCCTTACATTTTCTACACAACTACATTACACTGCACTTGTTAAATTATATTTTTTTCATCTTACCTATGCAGTGAGTTTTCAGAGTATAACATGTTAGCGTAATTTGGGTACAGAATGTGAATAATCACACTGTATTTATCACAGAGATTGATGTGTTTTTATGTTCATTACCCAGTACTTGCAATTTTTGCTTTTCCTGGAAAATAACAATTCTGTCCTTTTTTCTATCCTGTTTTTTATTTAAAGTTTTAAAAATAGAGAATTGTCCTTTTCTCAGAAATTCAGGAACACAAAGGATTAAGAATGTACATTGTTGCGTAGTAAAATAAATAATAGCATTTTCTTTATGTGTCTCTGTCATTCTCCATAATTATACATTGTTAAACACTGAGCTACTACCTTTGTGCCACATCCAGTATACACAATAACTAATTACTAATAAAAAAATGTTTTATATATATATATATATACACACACACACACACTTGGGTCCATATATATTTGGACACATGCACAATTTACATATTTTTTTCGGGTATTTACCAAAACATATTTAAGCTATAGTTGATATGGGCTGAAAGTTTGCACTCTCAGGTTGAATTTGAGTGTATGTACATCTAAATCGGAGAAAGGGTTTAGGAATTACAGCTCATAAGAATAGCCTACCCCCCTTTTTTTCCAGGTGACTAAAAGTAATTGGACAATTGAACCAAAAGCTGTTTCATGGGCAGGGGGCTACTCATTTGTTCATCATTCTTCATCAATAAAACAGGTAAAAGATCTGGTTTTGATTCTAAGTATGGTGTTTGCATTTGGAATATATTGCTGTGAAATCGGGTTCTCCACAAAGTGCAAACCATTTATAAGCCTGAAAAATAGAAAAGCCAGATTAGACTTTGCCAAAAAAAAAAAACAACTAAAAAGCCACACCAGTTCTAAAAAAGGAGTCTTTAGATAAATGACGCTAAGATTAATCTATACCATAATGACCGAAAGAAAAAAGTGTAAAGAAGACTTGGAAGAGCTCATGATCCAAAGCACACCACATAATCTGGAAAACATGGTGGAGGCAATGTGATGGCATGGGCATGCATGACTTCCAGTGGCACTGGGTTATTGGTGTTTATTGATGTGAGAGAAGACAGAAGCAGCCGCATGGATTCTGCAGTGTTTAGAGATATACAGGGAGTACAGAATTATTAGGCAAGTTGTATTTTGACCACATCATCCTCTTTATGCATGTTGTCTTACTCCAAGGTGTATAGGCTCGAAAGCCTACTACCAATTAAGCATATTAGGTGATGTGCATCTCTGTAATGAGAAGGGGTGTGGTCTAATGACATCAACACCCTATATCAGGTGTGCATAATTATTGGGCAACTTCCTTTCCTTTGGCAAAATGGGTCAAAAGAAGGACTTGACAGGCTCAGAAAAGTCAAAAATAGTGAGATATCTTGCAGAGGGATGCAGCACTCTTAAAATTGCAAAGCTTCTGAAGCGTGATCATTGAACAATCAAGCGTTTCATTCAAAATAGTCAACAGGGTCGCAAGAAGCGTGTGGAAAAACCAAGGCGCAAAATAACTGCCCATGAACTGAGAAAAGTCAAGTGTGCAGCTGCCAAGATGCCACTTGCCACCAGTTTGGCCATATTTCAGAGCTGCAACATCACTGGAATGCCCAAAAGCACAAGGTGTGCAATACTCGGAGACATGGCCAAGGTAAGAAAGGCTGAAAGACGACCACCACTGAACAAGACACACAAGCTGAAACGTCAAGACTGGGCCAAGAAATATCTCAAGAATGATTTTTCTAAGGTTTTATGGACTGATGAAATGAGAGTGAGTCTTGATGGGCCAGATGGATGGGCCCGTGGCTGGATTGGTAAAGGGCAGAGAGCTCCAGTCCGACTCAGACGCCAGCAAGGTGGAGGTGGAGTACTGGTTTGGGCTGGTATCATCAAAGATGAGCTTGTGGGGCCTTTTCGGGTTGAGGATTGAGTCAAGCTCAACTCCCAGTCCTACTGCCAGTTTCTGGAAGACACCTTCTTCAAGCAGTTGTACAGGAAGAAGTCTGCATCCTTCAAGAAAAACATGATTTTCATGCAGGACAATGCTCCATCACACACGTCCAAGTACTCCACAGCGTGGCTGGCAAGAAAGGGTATAAAAGAAGAAAAACTAATGTGAGATTTACAAGGAGGGAAAACAGTACACCTCTCTGAACAGTGTCTGGG
This sequence comes from Rana kukunoris, assembly GCA_029574335.1. NCBI lineage: Eukaryota > Metazoa > Chordata > Amphibia > Anura > Ranidae > Rana > Rana kukunoris. The sequence goes on from CM056053.1 coordinate 308,282,022, forward strand.
AGGCTGTGGTTGCTGCTGCACGCAATGTTGATGGTGAACAGATCAAAACACTGACAGAATCCATGGATGGCAGGCTTTTGAGTGTCCTTGCAAAGAAAGGTGGCTATATTGGTCACTGATTTGTTTTTGTTTTGTTTTTGAATGTCAGAAATGTATATTTGTGAATGTTGAGATGTTATATTGGTTTCACTGGTAAAAATAAATAATTGAAATGGGTATATATTTGTTTTTTGTTAAGTTGCCTAATAATTATGCACAGTAATAGTCACCTGCACACACAGATATCCCCCTAAAATAGCTAAAACTAAAAACAAACTAAAAACTACTTCCAAAAATATTCAGCTTTAAAATAATGATTTTTTTGTGTTCATTGAGAACATGGTGGTTGTTCAATAATAAAATTAATCCTCAAAAATACAACTTGCCTAATAATTCTGCACTCCCTGTATACTGTGAGCTCAGATTCAGCCCAATGCAGCAAAGTTGATTGGACAGTGTGTCACAGTACAAATGGACAATGATCCAAAACACACTGCAAAAGCAACCCAGGAGCTTTTGAATGAAAAAAATGGCTAAGTCAACCACCTGATCTCAGCCCAATTGAGAATGCAGTGCACTTGCTAAAGGCAAAACTAAAGTCAGAAAGACCCAAGAACAACCTGTGGATCTTAAAAAAATAATTTTTGCTCTGCATAAAGAGCTGCAGCACAGTGGCCAAGACCATACAGTGGTTTAACAGGACAGGTTCCACTCAGAAAAGGTCTCACCATTGTGACCAAAAAAGTCCTGGTAAACCATTTTGAAAACCGTTTATTATTTTCCTTCAACTTCACAATTATGTGCCACTTTGTGTTGGTCTATCACATAAAATCCCAATAAAATATATATACATACACAGTACTATGCAAAAGTTTTAGGCAGGTAAAGAAATGCTGTAAAGTAAGATATACGTCGGCAGAATGGCACGGCTGGGCACAATCACGTACCTGTACGTGTCTCTTTAAGGCCGGTCGCGAGCACGCCACCGGTGGCACACTTGCAACCCGGTCTGAAGCTCCATGACCACGCCCTCGGGACCCGCGGACCCGATCGCCGCCGGTGTCCCACGATCGGTCACCGGAGCTGAAGAACGGGGAGAGGTGTGTGTAAACACACCTTCCCCGTTCTATATTGTGGCAGTGTTGGTGATCGTCTCTTCCCTGATATAGGGAAAGACTATCACTGACGTCGCACGTCCAGCCCCGGCCCCCTACAGTTAGAAACACATATATGGTCACACTTGACCCCTACAGTGCCCCCTAGTGGTTAACTCCTAAACGGCAATTGTAATTTTCACAGTAAACCGTGCATTTTTATAGCACTTTTTGCTGTGAAAATATCAGTGGTCCCAAAAATGTGTCTAAATTGTTAGATGTGTCTGCCATAATGTTGCAGTCATGAAAAAAAATGCTGTTCGCCGCCATTAGTAGTAACAAAAAAATATTTAATAAAAATGCAATAAAACTATCCCCTATTTTGTAAACGCTATAAATTGTGCGCAAACCAATCACATCATAACAAAAATAGGTAGAAGAATACGTATCAGCCTAAACTGAGGAAAAAAACATTTTTTTATATATTTTTTTGGGGAATATTTATTATAGCAAAAAGTAAAAAATAAATTTTCTAAATTGTCGCTCTATTTTTGTTTATAGCACACAAAAAAAACGCAGAGGTGATCAAATGCCTCCAAAAGAAAGCTCTATTTGTGGGAAAAAAAGGACGCCAATTTTGTTTGGGAGCCACGTTGCACGACTGCGCAATTGTCAGTTAAAGTGACACAGTTCCGAATCGCAAAAAGGGGCAAGGTCCTTAACCTGCATAATGGTCCGGGTCTTAAGTAGTTACTTGTTCATTTTTATCAATCTACAAGATACAAAATAAGCGAACAGAAGAAAGAAACTAAATCAAATCAATATTTGGTGTGACTGCCCTTTTAGCTTCAAACCACACTGTTTTTGAAGGAACTCTGCAGGTTGGTTGTCTCCAAACAGCTTGGAAAACTAACCACAGATCTCCTGTGGATGTAGGCTGCCTCAAATCCTTCTATTTCTTCATGTAATCCCAGAGAGACTCATCAGGGCTCTGTGGGGACTCAATCATCACTTCCAGGACTCCTTGTTCTTCGTGCTGAAAATAGTTCCAAATGACATTGACTGTATTTTTGGGGTCGTTTTACTGCTGCAGAATACATTTGAGGCCAATTGCATGCCTCACTGATGGTATGGCATGATGGATAAGAATCTGCCTGTAATTCTCAGCATTGAGGACACCATTGATCAGGTAACGTTGAGGACCGTAGATGCAGTGGTTGGCCAAGGAAACCTAATGCAGCATATGAAAGACATCATGCTTGCTTCCCTTCAACATTGGAAGATGTTCAGCAGTGGCAGTAGCACAGAACTGGCAGAAACCAGTGGGACCTAGGTATACCCATATACTGTTCAGAGGAGTCTGGCCAGAAATGGTCATCATGGAAGAATTGTGGCCAAATAGCCATATCTTTGACATGGAAACAAGGTTAAGTGACTCAGCTTTGAACTAAAAAATAGGATCTGGGGTGCAGGAAAATGGCAGTAGATACTCTGAAATAATGAGTCAAAATGATTAAATATTTTGCTGTAGCAGGAGGCAGTCTGTTTGCCAAAGGGCTCGAGAGCAGTGCAGTAATGAGTGTCTGTAGGCAACAGTGAAGCTTAGTGGAGGTTTCATGCAAGTTTGGGGCTGCATTTCTACAAGTTGGAGATTTGGCCAGGATCGAGTGGTGTCCCCAATGCTAAAAAATACAGGCAAATACTTATCCATCATGCCATATCATCAAGGAGGCATTTAATTGTAGAGACAGGGATTTGAGGCAGCCTACAACTACACACGATATGTGGTTAGTTCTCAGATATTTGGCACAACCTACTTGCCAAGTTTCTTCAAAAACTGTGTGCAAGTGTACCTAGAAGAATTTATGCTGTTTTGATTTGGATTTCTCTTCTGTTCATTTGCTTTCTATTTTGATAATTGATACAAAAAATTTAGGGCTGTGCAAATTAACTTTTAATTAATCGATTAATCTTAAATTTTTTTGATCGATCAACATTTTTTTGCTTGTTTAAAATTATTTTGATTGGTACTCACCTCTCCGTCGGCTTCTGGGCCTTCAGGGAGTTCCGTCGGAGATCCAGTAATATCACAGACACCGGCGGGGCTTGCCGTGTCCATCTGAAGGGCTCCTTTGCTGTGCCTTCATATCTGCATGCCGACGGGACCTTACTATCTGCCACATACAAGGGCTGTTACACTTCCCTCTATCAACCTGCGATAGTTCCCTTCACTGAAAATCTACATGCCGACGGACTGATGTTAACCTCTCCTCATCTGGATTCAGCAGTGGTATCGTTGTACACATTTTTATACCAGTATCATACTTAGCTACATGTTTTTATGACTGCTTTTGGTACCGTTTGGTATTACTCACGCCATGTTTACAGTTTATGTAGCTACATCGATTTTATCTCCAGTGCAATATTTATTTTGTTACCTACTTGAAGACTATAAAAGTTTTAATGCTATTCCCCTCGAGTGCTGCCTTTGTGTGTTTTGTATCCTGCTATCCATTTTTCCAGAGGTTGGTAGCTGCACTGGGAATCGGCCTGCAAGTAGATCAGCTAAAAGTAGTTGGATCTGTATGTGCAATATAATTAATCGAAATTAGTCGATTAATCGATTAAAAAAATAAACGATTAATCGAACAGAAACATTTTGATCAGTAACAGCCCTAAAAAAATATTAATTAACACTTCTTTGTTGGAAAGCATTCTTAACAATAGATCATTAAAAAAAACTCATATCAAATATAAAATAACAATATATAAAGTCCATAAATTCCAGTGAACAAATAAATGTATAAAGTTCATGTGAATCCAAGGAGGTTTTTCCAGTGCAACTTCACTTTAATCGGATGTGCAGTATAAAGTGGCAAGTGCCGAGACCAACATCAGTGCAAAATTTGTGCGCGCCTCTGTGTGCTTTCTCACTTATCAGAGATCCTGGACTCTCAAAACAGAAGTCGAATGCGCTTTGGGAGGGTGGCTGGGCTTGGTAGTCCCACTGGCTGTATCACTGCAGCTTGCGTTGTCCTCACTGAACCATCAGAAATCCCAGAATTCCATTGAAAAGTGTGAAAACGTTATGAGGACTGCTGGGCTTTGTGGTCCCACAGGCTGCAACTCCAGCTACAAAATGTGTTGTCCTCCAGGAATGGGTACAAATGCAAAAGAAGCTATATAGTGCAATTCTGTTTATTGTATAAAATCCCAGATTTCAGGTAATCCGCTCATAGTAAAACATTTAAAAACAGTTTTGGTTTAACATTGTTTTAAATGTTTTAATATAAGTGGATTACCTGTAATTTGGGATTTTATATATAGCTTCTTTTGCCATTTGTACCCATCCTTGGAGGTTCGTTGAGGATCACACTTTTTGTGTTTTTTATCCTATTCACATACTATCTGTATGGCTGAATTTGCATCGCACGAACATCACATGTGATTTGCACTGTAGTGCGGTGCAAATGCATGCAATTTTGCACCACACAGCAGTGTGAACCGGCCCTAAAGACTAAACCTTTTTCTGGGGTCCTGTGCGTCTTCGGCTCTGTTTCAGGTCCAAATTTAGACTCCCACATCTGACTTAATTTGTCCCTGAAATTAAGAACACGGGGCGCACCTTACCCCTGATGTGAGCTGTGTCCGCACACAATGTGAACCCAGCTTCAGTGTACGCTTACACTAAAAAGTAAAGCTTCTATGATAGAAGAGAGAGTCTCTTCTGTCAGCACTTTTAAACAAGGCTGAGTGTTCTCTAATGATGTTGTGAGAAATGAAGTATGGTTGGTTATGATATTCTCTTTTCTTGAAATTTAAATCAGTGGAAGAGTTTTTGGTTCCTTTTAAGCCATTCCACTGTAACATGTCAATTCACATTTGTTTAGGAGGCCTACTCCATATTGGTCTTGGTTTGCATACACTGCATTTATGGCCAGGGCTTCTGAATACACAATTGGCTTAATGGCACAAAGGAATGATTTGCATGATTTCACCAACTACCTTAAAGGGGTTGTAAAGGAATTTTTTATTTTTTCCCCCCTAAATAGCTTCCTTTACCTTAGTGCAGTCCTCCTTCACATACCTCATCCTTCGATTTTGCTTTAAATGTCCTTATTTCTTCTGAGAATTGCTCACTTCCTATTCTTCTGTCTGTAACTACACACAGTAATGCAAGGCTTTCTCCCTGGTGTGGAGAAAGCCTCTTAAGGGGGAGGGGGCGAGCAGGCAAGTCAGGACACTCTCTCTTTTGCAGATAGAGAAAGGAGCTGTGTATTAGTGGGCGTCCTGACACTCCTGCTCGCCCCCTCCCCCCCTCAAGAGGCTTTCTCAACACCAGGAAGAAAGCCTTGCATTACTGTGTGGAGTTACAGACATAAGAGCAGAAAGTGAGGATTTATCAGAAGAAATAAGGACATTTCAAAGCAAAATCAAAGGATGAGGTAAGTGAAGGAGGACTGCACTAAGGTAAAGGAAGCTATTTAGGTAAAAACATTTTTTCCTTTACAGAAAAGCTTTTTAGTTCTTTTTAGTCCTCCTCATTCAGTATCATGTAGTTTCAGGGCCAAAATTGGTTGTGACTACGGAGAAGGAAAGCATCCTTTAGATATACTTATTTTAATACATACTTCTAATAAAACTTTAGTTTTGCTGGATCCCATTGAAAAAGTTTTGAAAACACCATATTTAACAGTTGCTCACCTGATGAGAATTCCAAATTCTATATCACAAAACACTCAAGAGCACTCTTTGCAACTGGAGATAAGGAAGTGTAACTTCTGCAAACAGGGTTCTTTAACCACTTAAGGACCGCCTACTGCACATTTACATCGGCAGAATGGCACGGCTGGGCACATCAACGTATATATACGTTGATTTTAGTACCCAGCCGTGGGTCACGGGCGCGCACCCGCGGCGCGCACCCGTGACCCGGTCCGAAGCTCCGGGACTGCGGGATTCGCGGGCCCGATCGCCGCTGCAGTGCGGCGATCCGTCCCTGGAGCTGAAGAATGGGGAGAGCCGTGTGTAAACACGGCTTCCCCGTGCTTCTCTGTGGCCACAGCATCGATTGCGTAATTTCTGTAATAGGGGGACGCGATCGATGACGTCACACCTACAGCCACACCCCCCTAGAGTTGTAAACACACACACAGTCACAGCGCCACCTGTGGTTAACTCCCAAACTGCAACTGTCATTTCCACAGTAAACAATGCAATTTAAATGCATTTTTTGCTGTGAAAATGACAATTCTCCCAAAAATGTGTACAAATTGTCCGAAGTGTTCGCCATATTGTCGCAGTCACGAAAAAAATCGCTGATCGACTCTATTAGTAGTAAAAAGATAAAAAATAATAAAAATGCAATAAAACTATCCCTTATTTTGTAAACGCTATAAATTTTGCGAAAACCAACCGATGAACGCTTATTGCGATATTTTTTTTACCAAAAATACGTAGAAGAATACGTATCGGCCTAAACTGAGGAAAAAAAAAGTTTTTTTATATATTTTTGGGGGATATTTATTATAGCAAAAAGTAAAAAATATTGCATTTTTTTTTTAAATTGTCGCTCTATTTTTGTTTATAGCGCAAAAAATAAAAACCGCAGAGGTGATCAAATACCACCAAAAGAAAGCTCTATTTGTGGGGAAAAAAGGACGCAAATTTTGTTTGGGAGCCACGTCGCACGACCGCGCAATTGTCATTTAAAACGAAGCAGTGCCGAATCGCAAAAAGGGGCAAGGTCCTTTTACCTGCATTTTGGTCCGGGTCTTAAGTGGTTAATGTAAGGGCTTTAAAAATTCAATAGGGTGTTCTAGACACCTCAGTAAAAGATTTTTTTTAAAGGGTAGGTTGTGTTTTTAAATGCATGAAATACATGCTTAATGATATTTATAAGACCTAGGGGGTTATTTACTAAAAGTGCAAAGTGCACTTGGAAGTGCAGTCGCTGTGGATTTGAGGGGGACATGCAAGGAAAAAAAAACAGCATTTTAGCTTGCACATGATTGGATGATAAAATCAGAAAAGCTTCCCCTCATTTCAGATCTACCTCTCAGATTTACAGTGTGACTGCATTTCAAGTGCACTTTCAGTGCAATTTCAAGAGCACTTTGCACTTGTAGTGCAAAGGGGATTTGGCTTTCGTAAATAACCCCCCTAGAATTGTAGAATGTTGATTTACAGTGTTATCAGATTGCCCTTAGGGGTCAGGAAGAAGTTTTTCCCCATTGCAGTAAATTTGAAAAATGCTTTTCAACAGCCTAGGGTTCTGAGGATGTACTAAAATGTTTTTTTCATTTTTTTGTAAAATTGAACACAAACGACTTACTCTCTTGCCTGCCATGACTCAGACAACGAGTACGGTCCTATGGGGACACGTTACGTAGTCTTGTTCGTTAATATAAGCCAGCAAAAGGTATTGCAAGGCATCGCCTATGTCGCTTCTTTCCTGCCATTATAAATGTTACAATGGAGAAGATGTAAGAAAACTAATGCAAATAATATTTGGAACGTTTTTCTGAAAACCACGATCCTTAAACGTTTTCCGATCTTTAAAGCCTAGTCATTTACTAGCCAGAGCAGTTTTTGTAAGGCAGACTGAGATTTTGCAGTAGTAGTGTGATCATTCCTTTCTGTGTTCGCTGCTGTAGCAAACACTGGCTGGTACAAGGAATGGTGCCGCTCAGAAGAATAGCATTCTCTCAAAAGCAGATATTGTGTGAAGAGCCATCGATCACTGCTGCTTTTATATACAGTTTGTCACCATTGTTCTTCGTGTAGGATTGAAGCACATTCACAGCTAAACATTGCAAGTATTCATGGAAAAGACAACAGCTTAAAATACACCATTGTTCAATAAGAATGTACTTACATGCTATGCTGATATCACTTTGCTGTTTGAGTTTTACTATCTGCACTAGTATAAAGTATAAGTCATGGCCTAAAACCTTCCACAGTGCACTGATATATACTATAAGCAAATGTATTTTTAGTCTTTTTCATATTAAAAGTTAGAGTAAAGCCGACCGGTTCACCTCCTGGCAGGGACAACAGTGGTTGCAGGAAAGAATCACACAGTCTATGGCCGGCTTAAGTCCTATAAAATGTATCTTTTGTTGGGTGTTTTGTTGATTATGTCATCTGTGTTGTCAGCTTCACCTACTATTGCCTTTATAAAGTCAATATCTGTGTCTGTGAAAATAAAATGTTATTTTGTGGGGTTTTTTTTAAGGACGCATTAATATTTGAGGACACATTCGGTCTGAGATAGTAATCAGGGGTATTATCTACTAGACATGTGCATTCGTTTTCGTTAGAATGCATTTTCGTCCAAAAATCGGGTATTTTTGTTATCGTTTTAACGAACAAAAACTAAAGCACAGGAAACAAAAACCGAAAGATCTGACATAAAAAATGCTTTATTTTCATTTTCGTTCAGATCCGACGATTTTCGATGCTTTGTCAAATTTTCGTCCAATTCGACAAAGCATCGAAAATCGATGCTTTGTCGAATTTTTGTCATTCAATTCCTACCTATTCACTGTATTCAGAACAGTGAATACAGTGAATACAGGTAGGTTGTAACAGTGAATACAGTGAATACAGGTAGGAATTCAGTGAATACAGGTAGGAATTGAACGAAGAAAATTCGACAAAGCATCGAAAATCGTCAAATAAATGTATTTTCCAAAAGAAAACGAAAAAACTAAACAAAATATTCCAGTCTGCACATGTCTATTATCTACAGAGATTAACACACTATGGGTAAGAAATACAAAGCCTTCAACTGCTAGAGGTTTAGATACTTCCCCTTTTATCAGAATAGATAATGGTTGCATTTTACTTGGACCCCAAGAGTCTTGTTACTTTCTATCTATGTTACTTTCTATCATCCAAAGCAGACCTTCAATCCCTCCTTTTTCCGTTCTATTCTGTATTTACCTACAAGTGCTATAGACTGTCAGCTACTGTGCTTTGATGTAGCTTTTTTACACCAGGTCATTAGGCACAGGTAAAAATTTAACTAAATTAATTATTTATACTTGCTGCAATATTTTACTTTTAATGAATTGGTATTCTAAAACAGCAACATTATGCTAATTAGAGTTAGGAATTGCACTACTTTCAATAAAAATAAAGTAAATAAAAAAAAACAGTGCAAAAATAAAATGCCATATGTTCATATTCTGAGAGATGGTATTGTTGATGTGTAACTCTTATTTGGCAGAAGCTTCACAAATTTTTATCAAATCTGACCCAAGATTCTGTACCCTTCATATTATTGTAAAACTTTTGATTAACACAGTGAATATTAAAACATTGAACTTGAGATCTGGGGAGTCAGCTGTTTTGTTTCTTGTGCATTGAGGGATACAGAGTTGAGAGACATTAGGATTATAATATATCTACAGAAGAATGTGTACACTAGCAAGCAAAAAAGTGAACAGCCTGGTATAACCCCCTCCCACTCTTAGGAAGCCTTGTTTTTTTTTTGCCAGTGGCCTAGAAAGATAAAATGTTGTTCTCTACTGACTGATTGGTGGCTATTTCTTCTTTTTGTTCAAGATTAAAGGAAAAAAAATCAAGCTTCTAGGGTCATGACCCCTTGATAACATTTCCCAAGTTGTGGGGACCCCTAACAGTAAAATTATTTTCGTAGCGTGGGTTGTTGACACCCAAGGCAACACAAATAATTTGCGCCCCTAACCCACAGACATTTAGAGCTCCCCGAGTCCTTTTAATGTGAACTATCATGCTAAAGGTAGTGTCACTCACTGTCTCCAGCTTTACTGTGTTTTCAACTTTGTGGTGTCTCGTTGCAGTGACACCTTTGCTGATATAGGGTCTCCTCCAGCCCCTCCCACTTCACATTCACCAGTCAGCTGACCTCTAGTCTTTGCCCACCAGCTATACCGTAAACTGAATGGGCACCTGCGAAGAGGCTGAGTGGGTGGCCGTGTGCTCCAGGACAAGCCCAGATGGGCGGCCACATGCTCCAGGGATAGTCCTGCTGAGTGGCTGCAAAAAGGCTGGGAGGTTAAGAACCACTGATCTACACACTGCTTAAGCTGGTCTTATAAAGTGTACCTTCCCCTTTTGCTAAAAATCCCTGCAACATGCAGCTCTGCATGCTGATATAAAAGGCTCAAGGTTGTTTACCTGCATTCTCCCGCTACTGTCAATCATAACCAGTGAGCCAATGAGGAGAAAGCAGGGGTGGGGCCGAGCTGCGGCTGTGTGAATGGACACAGAGAGCAGCGGCTCAGGATCAAGCCTGCTTGGGTGCCCCAAGCTGTTTGCTGTGGAGGGGGGCACTTGGCAGGAGGGAGGGACCGGACACGTCGGCAGGGGACCTGAGAAAAGGAGGATCGGGGCTGGTTGCGCAATAATCACATGCTCGGGCAGATCATTACAGTTTACAGACATATTTTTAATTCTGAATCAGATATTTGTACTCGGAGTTGGCGGATAACTAACACATTAGATGTCGCACCAAACTTGTGGAGCCCATAATTTTTTAATTTAGGCTGACATGTTAAAGAATTAAGTAAAAAGGACCCTGATCCTGAAATATGAGATTTGCCAATAATGCATTATTTTTCCTTTCTTTAGATGAAAATCCTCTGACCTACCAGGACTAGAACATGTTCCCTTAAAGTAGTATAACATGGTTAGCGTAACTAAACACATTCAAATAAAGCACAAAAACATTTCCAGTAATGTTTTTCTTAATATTTTTGAAATAACACACATTGCTTTTAACTTTCAAACCTCTTGCTTTCTTAGTGCCACTTCCCAGAACTTCTTGTTAGGAAGCATGCACAGAGAGTACTTCCAGCTAGCAAAGGGCATCGCAGTCTCTTACACCTGTCAATCTGTTCACGTAAAGGCAGGAAATGAACAGTATGTGGAAGTGCCTTTGCCATTCTAGGCTTTGGGGTGTGTGTTTGTATGGGCATTTAGCTTTAGTGCCATCCAGGGACCCACATGCAAGGATGCTTCATAGTATTCGACAAGGGAAAGGAGCCACCCTAAAACTGAAAAATGGGGCCACCATTTTTACAGTAGCGTTTTGCAGCAAAACTGTACTCCCACAAAAGCTTATGGCTCAAAACTGGTCATAGATTCTGAAGTCAAAAGACTGTTGCACATTTAGGCATCCTTGAAAATGGCAGATTTTCCCAAAATATGCAATACTGGGAACAAGGCTTTACAGCAGCATTTAAAAATGCAACATTAGCTTTTACAATTCCTCATGCACACTGGACGTTTTCACAGCGGCTGTTTTTGACTTGCACACATATGCCGCATACACACCATTGTTTTTCTCGACGTTTAAAAACGTTGTTATCAGCGTTTTTTGGCAGGGGGCGTTTTCTGGCTGAAAAAACACCCACACCTAGTGGGTTTGAGGAGGAGTTTTTCAGCTGTAAAACGCTCTAACTCTGAAAAAAATGCTGCAAAACACTTTCTGCAGCTACAGTTCTACAGCTAATGTTACTGCAATTTTATAATCTCCAGTGTGCATTTGGCATTAACCACTTTAGCCCCGGGCCTGTTTTTCAGATTCGGTGTTTACGAGACTAAAACATTTTTTTTTGCTATAAAATTACTTAAAACCCCCAAACATTATATATTTTTTTTTTCTAACACTCTAGAGAATAAAATGGCGGTCATTGCAATACTTTTTGTTACACCGTATTTGCGCAGCGGTCATACAAGCGCACTTTTTTTGGAAAAAATTCACTTTTTTAAATTAAAAAATAAGACAACAATAAATTTGGCCCAATTTTTTTACATATTGTGAAAGATAATGTTACGCCGAGTAAAATGATACCCAACATGTCACGCTTAAAAATTGCGCCCGCTCGTGGCATGGCGTCAAACTTTTACCCTTAAAAATCTCGATAGGCGATGTTTAAAAAATTCTACAGGTTGCATTTTTTGAGATACAGAGGAGGTCTAGGGCTAGAATTATTGCTCTCGCTCTAACGATCGCGGCGATACCTCACTTGTGTGGTTTGAACACCGTTTTCATATGCGGGCGCTACTCGCGTATGCGTTCGCTTCTGCGCGCGAGCTCGTCGGGACGGGGCGATTTAAAAAACATTTTTTTTTGTTTTCGTATTTATTTGTATTAATTTTACCAATTTTTAACACTAAAATAAAAAAAATAAAAAAATTATCACTTTTATTCCTATTACAAGGAATGTAAACATCCCTTGTAATAGAAAAAAGCATGACAGGTCCTCTTAAATATCAAAAAGACCTCAGATCTCATATTTAGGCTAAAATGCAAAAAAAAAAATAAAAAATTTAAATGTCATTTTTCAAATGACATTTAAAAAAAATGTCTCTTTAAGACGCTGTTTGGAACTGACGTTTGACGTCACTTCCGCCCAGCACTGCTACGGGCATGGACGAGGGAAATTTTTTCCCTGACTCGCATCCCCGCTGACCAGAGGAGCGCACCCGATCGCCTCCGCCGCTACCGACGGCTCCGGTAAGCGGCGGAGAGCGCGGGAGCGCAGCGGGAGGGGGGGGGACGCTCGTCCGCCACCGATAACGGCGATCTCGCGGCGATTCCGCCGCGGAGACCGCCATTATCATTTACCCGACCGCCCACAGAAGAGATGGATATCTCGGTTGTGGCAGCAGCTGCTGCCGTTACCGAGATATCCATCTCTAAAGTGCCGACGTATACCTGCGGTGGGCGGTCGGGAAGTGGTTAATAGCTATTTATTTGTATGATTAAAAATGTAAAAGAAAAATCCCTGCAAAAAAAAAAAAAAGAAATACTTACCTGTCCTCCTGCCTCACCCCATGTGAACAAGACCTTAGTAGGAATTTAGCAGGAATTTTGTAAGTTATGTTGTGTTTATGTGTGCTAATATGGGTATTAGTGTTATATTAGCGGAAATATTGTTTTAATAAACATTTGCACAAATATTGCAGGGCTTAACAAATGAATAGCACCTTCTTTTTATTATGCTGGTCATGTGCTTTCAGAAAATATATGGTTTGGGGGGATCTTTTACAAACTCTGAAAGCTGTAAGGGAAAATAAAAAAGCAATGTAAAAATGGCCTGGCCATCTGAGTTTAAAAGTGGAGTGCATGGCCTGGCAACAAAGGGCCAGATTCATAAAGCCACGCGCAAAGTTGCGGCGGCGTAACTTTTCTTATTTACGTTAAGCCGCCGCAACTTAACACGCAAGCACTTGCGTGTTAAGTTGCGGCAGCGTAGCATAAATTGGGCGGCCTAATTCAAAATAGGCAGGTAGGGGGCGTCTCCTTTTTAACTACTTGAGATCCGCGCTACAGCCGAATGACGGCTCTAGCGCAGATCTAAATTGTCAACAAGCCGTCAATTGACGGCTTGTCACTAGCTGCTTCCCGGCGCGCGCTCCAGAGCGCGCTGCGGGGAAACACTGTGTTGCCCGTGTCCCTTGGACACAGCCAATCACAGATCGCCGCGAACGGCCAATCAGAGTGGCCGTTTGCGATGCGATCTGTGCGGCCAATGAGAGATGATCTCATAGATCATCTCTCATTGCCGTTTTACATAGAGACAGCGCTCTGTCCCTGGAGCAGGAGACGGATCTGTGTCTCTTGTACATAGAGACACAGATCGGTCACCTCCCCAGTCACCCCCCCCTCCCCCCACAGTTAGAACACTATGCAGGGAATACATTTAACCCCTTCCTCACCCCCCTAGTGTTAACCCCTTCAATGCCAGTCACATTTATACAGTAATTAGTGCATTTTTATAGCACCGATCGCAGTATAAATGTGAATGACGCCAAAAATGTGTCAAAAGTGTTCGATGTGTCCGCCATAACGTCGCAGTCCCAATAAAAATCGCAGATCGCCGCCATTTCTAGTAAAAAAAAAATAATAAAAAATAATAATTCTGTCCCCTATTTTGTAGGCACTATACATTTTGCGCAAACCAGACGCTTATTGCGATTTTTTTTTTTTTACCAAAAATATGTAGAAGAATACGCATCGCCCTAAACTGAGAAAAAAAAAGTTTTTTTTTTTTTAATTGGGATATTTATTATAGCAACAAGTAAAAAATATTGTATTTTTTTCAAAATTGGCACTCTTTTTTGTTTATAGAGCAAAAAATAAAAACCGCAGAGGTGATCAAATACCACCAAAAGAAAGCTCTACTTGTGGGGAAAAAAGGACGTCAATTCTGTTTGGGAGCCACGTCGCACGACCACGCAATTGTCAGTTAAAGCGACGCAGTGCCGGAAGCTGAAATATCACCTGGGCAGGAGGGGGGTATAAGTGCCCAGTAAGCAAGTGGTTAAATTAGGCGCGTCCACGCGCCAAACGTACTGCGCATGCGCCAGCCTTAGAAAAATACCAGTGCGCATGCTCCGAATTATGACGGTGTTTTCGACGTGAACGTAATCGACGTAAATCCCCATTCACGGACGAGTTACGCAAACGACGTAAACATTTTCAAATTTCCCGCGGTCACGACGTCCATACTTAACATAGGATGCGCCTGCTTTGGGCAGCTTTATCTTTACCCCGGGAAAACCCTTACGAAAACGGAGTAAAGTGACTGCGTCAGGCCCGCGTACGTTCGTGAATTGGCGTATCTTGCTAATTTACATATTCTCGAACGCCCCCAGCGGCCATTTTAAAATTGCAGTAAAGATCCGACGGTGTAATACAATTATGCTTGTCAGATCTTTACTGCAAACCGGCGTATCTTTTTTTTCTGCATACAGAAAACAGATAAGCCGGCGCAGCAAAGTGTGAGTTATGCCGGCGTATCACTGATACGCCGGCATAACTCTATCTGAATCTGGCCCAAAATGTGTAAAATTAAGCCTTGTCCCCAGTATTGCATATTTTGGGAAAATCTGCCATTTTCAAGGCTGCCTAAATGTGCAACTGTTTTTTCAGCAAGACATTTTATATCCAGTTTCTTGTTTTAAAGTAATATCCTGCTCTTCTTCTTGGTTGTCTAAAGCTAGACTAAAGGATTCTTTTCAGCTGTGTAGGCTTCATTTATTATTCACAAGTAGCTCAGTGTGTATGCAACAGGCTGTTGGATAGTTTTTTTTTTTATGAACTGTGCAGACACTGGCAGGTCAACCATTCTCATACCGCTGTACAATCTGGGTCAGGTACCTTAAAAGTGTCCACTAGAGTTTCACAGAACAAAATACAGGTTATTTTTCTGCATCAGATACCATTTGTATTGCCACTATTTTCATAAAAGCCATACACAATTCTAGATATGTAGTGGTTAGTTTGTTACGAGAATCGCATGAAACACAATGGATTCTGTTTTTGTATGTTTTTTTTAATCACTATTTTATCAAAAACAAGACAGAGAAAACATTCTGAAATTGTTCTGTCCAAGGACAGAGGCTGTGTTTGGGGTATTTGTGTATAAGCAATGAATGCCACTTAACAAAAAGAGAACTTTAAAAGCTATTATGGGGAATGTGTAAGGGTGTGCTTGTACAGTGTGTGTGTGTCATATATAGTGCATCCAGAAAGTATTCACAGCGCTTCACTTTTCCCACATTTTGTTATGTTACAGCCTTATTTCAAAATGGATTAAATTCATCATTTTTCTCAAAATTCTACAAACAATACCCCATAATGACAACATGAAAGAAGTTGAAAAAAAATCCCATGTATATAAGTATTAACAGCTCAGGTGCATCCTGTTTCCACTGATTATCCTTGAGATGTTTCGACAACTTGATTGGAGTCCACCTGTGGTAAATTCAGTTGATTGAACTTGATTTGGGAAGGCACACAACTGTCTATATAAGGTCCGACAGTTAACAGTGCATGTCAGAGAAAACCAGGCTATGAAGTCCAAGGAATTGTATCAAGGCACAGATCTGGGGAAGGATACAGAAACATTTCTACAGCATTGAAGGTCAAAATGAGCACAGTGGCATCCATCCGCACATTGAAGAAGTTTGGAACCACCAGGACTCTCCCTAGAGCGGGTCCTTTGGCCAAACTGAGCATTCAGGGGAGAAGGGCCTTAGTCAGGGAGGTAACCAAAAACCTGATGGTCACTCTGACAAATCTCCAGCACTTCTCTGTTGAGTGAGGAGAACCTTTCAGAAGAACTATCTCTGCAGCACTCCACCAACCAGGCCTGTATGGTAAAGTGGGCAGACAGAAGCCATTCCTCAGTAAAATGCACAACAGCCTCCCTGGAATTTGATCGACTCTCGGATCATGTCTGGAGGGAACCAGGTACCGCTCAATACCTGGCCAATACCATCCCTACAGTGAAGTGTAATGGTGGCAGCATCATACCATGTTGTTTGTTTTTTTAATGCAGGAACTGGGAGACTAATCATGATCAAATGAAAGATGAATGCAGCATTGTATAGAGACATCCTTGCTCTGGACCACAGACTGGGACAAAGGTTTCTCTTCCAACAGGACAATGACCCTAGTGGCTACAGGACAACTCTGTATATGTCCTTGAGTTCAGCCAGAAGCCTGAACCTGATTATACATCTCTGTAGAGATCTGTTAATGGCTGTACCCCGACATTCCCCCTCCAACCTGATGGAGCTCAAGAGGTCCTGCAAAAAAGAATGGCAGAAACCGCCCAAAAATAGATGTGCCAAGATTATTGCCTCATACTCAAAAAGACTTGAGGTTGTAATTAGTACCAGAGGCTGTGAATACTTATGTATATGTGATATTTTTTCATATAATATTTTTAATAAATTTGCAAAGATTTCAAACAAACTTCTTAATGTTGTCATTATGGTGTTTGTAGAATTTTGAGGAAAATAATGAATTTAATACATTTTGGAATAAGGCTGTAACATACCAGGCTCCATGGTAGCTCTGGAGGAGCAGCAGAGATCTAGAGCTCAGGTGAGAGAATCTGTCCACATGACAACTATTAATCGTGCACGCCACAAATCTGGCCTTTATGGAAGAGTGGCAAAAAGAAAGCCGTTGTTAAAAAAAGCCATAAGAAGTCCCATTTGCAGTTTGCGAGAAGCCATGTGGGTGACACAGCAGGCATGTGGAAGAAGGTGCTCTGGTCAGTTAAAACCAAAAGGAAGGAAAATAGATGGGTGAAGGTAGAAAACTCACTAGCTAACGCTAATTTAGGTACTATAATATGGCACCCATTACAGCACAGAGCATTACAAGAAAATATACATGAAGTAACACGGAAGGCACTAAAAAGTTGGGACTCTTTACATAAAAAAACAGATAAAGAATATAATTCACCTCTTATTAGCTAAAAAGACAACGAGTTTTTTGCACCTGGGAAAAAATCAGTGGGGGGGGGGAATTGGATTGTAAAAGATAAAGCACAGTTAAGGGATATTTCAGACCATGGGAAACTTAAAACACTACAAGTACTAAGACAAAATGAGGATTTACTGAAAATTAATGGATGGAGATATCAACAGCTGGACCACTTTGTACAGAAACTTCCCCAGCCAATAAGGACTGGAGAACAGCTTACAGAATTGGAGAGTATATGTACCTCAGAAAAGAGTAAAGACATAATCTCCAGACTGTATAAAGTAATGATAGGTGTGGACAGGTTGGAGACTCCTCCATTCATTGAGAAATGGGAACGGGAATTAGGATCACAAAAAGATAATCACACAATAAGTAACATTTTGAAGCCGACCCACTCCTCAGCCGTAGATAGGACGGCAGACATGAACAATAAATGCATAGCGAGATGGTATACAACCCCGGGTAAAGCAAGTAAATATAAAGAGGGACATTCGGTAGACTGTTGGCGAGGCGGTAGGGCCACGGGAACAATGGCACACCTATGGTGGACGTGCCCAAAAGTGAAGAAATACTGGGAAAAAAATATTGGTTTACATAAAAGATATAACAGGGAATGAGATCAAATATGACCCATGGATTGTGTTGTTCCATGGAAGCAATGAAGCGGTCAAACCTTATATAAAATCCTTGGTCCCATACCTGCTCAATGCAGCCAAGAGACTAATCCCTAAGAAATGGCAGGAAGCTGAGTGCCCCTCAATTGGAGTGGATAGACTCTGTAGAAGAAACATATCGTATGGAAGGGATAAGGGATGGTATTGAGGAAGGAAGTATGGTCATAAAGGAAAAATGGTCACACTGGTCGGCATTTAAGACAACTTGGAGTTAGGCGGAAAATCTTGGGGTCAACAAACCATGGGGAACAGCATCGGTCGACCAAAGAAACCTAAGAGGTTTGTGGAGTAATCCGTGAGGTAGCCGGGGGAGGAAGAAGGGGGGGGGGAGGAGGACAATAAGGTTTCAATATGAAAATGGAACATCAATTCTTTTTTTTCTAAGTGGACTTTTGTAAACAATTGATGCTCAAAAGAGCAGTATGTTAAGCTCACACTTTGAACCAAGACAAAAAAAAGAAAAGAAGCTTGATAAATCACGGGTGATGCGATACCATAGAAGAGACATAAGAAGCAACTTAACCATGAGCTAGTCTCACAGCTTCCAATGGTGGAGTCTGACGTGAAAAGAAAAAAAATTGAACTTTTTGGCCTAAAAGCAAATCCTTTGTGTGGCGGGAAACTAACACTGCACATCACTCTGTACACACCATCCCCACCGTGAAACACGGTGGTGGCAGCATCATGTTGTGGGGATCCTTTTCTTCAGCAGGGACAGGGAAGCTGGTAAGAGTTAATAAGAAGATGGATGGAATCAAATACAGGACAATCTTAGAAGAAAATCTGTTGGAGTCTGCAAAAGACTTGAGACAGGGGCGAAGCTTCACCTTCCAGTAGGACAATGACCCTAAACATACAGCCAGAGCTACAATGGAATGGTTTGGATCAAAGCATATTCATGTGGTAGAATGGCCCTGTCAAAAACTAGACCTAAATCCAATTTAGAATCTGGGGCAAGACTTGAAAATTGCTTTTCTCAGACGCTCGCCATCCAATCTGACTGAGCTTGAGCTATTTTGCAAAGAAGAATGGGCAAAAATTTCACTCTAGATGTGCAAAGCTGGTGGAGACATCCCCAAAAAGACTTGCAGCTGTAATTACAGCAAAAGGTGATTCTACAAAGTATTGACTCGGGAGCTAAATACAAATGCATGCCACACTTTTAACATATTTATTTGTATAAAATGTTGAAACCATTTATAATTTTCCTTCCACTTCACAATTACGTGCCACTTTGTGTTGGTCTATCACAATAAAATACATTTACGTTTTTTGGTTGTAACATGACAAAATGTGGATAATTTCAAGGGGTATGAATAATTTTTAAAGGCACTGTGTGTGTATGTATGCATGCATGCATGTATGTATGTATGTATGTGTGTGTGTGTATAATATATATATATAATTACCAAAAGCATTGGGATGCCTGCCTTTACACGCACATGAACTTTAGGCAAACATTTTGTACAAGAAGGCCTGGCTTCCAAAGGTGTTCTATCAGGTTGAGGTCAGCCAATGCTTTTAAACTCCCTGGCAGTATGATTATTTCAGATTTTAGGTGCTGGAAGCGGTACCATTATTTTGCATGGAAATTTGGCATTTTATATTGTAGGCCTGTAATTCTTAGGAATAACTCACTTAAATCTGTCCAGATTCTAGTAGACATCCCGGGTATGATAAAAATTGAAAAACAAAATCATAAATTTTAATATAATAAACAACTATAAAAAATTATAACAAATAATAATAATAAAAATTTATCAATTATGTAATCAAATCCAAAACACTGAAATGTGCTCAGTTGCAGAATCGTCTCTGTCATTACTTTTACTGTTTGATGACAAGTTTCCCCAAAAATCGCTATCGCTCAATTCTGCAAGTGATTCTAGTTATTATCGCTGTTTTCTAGCTGGTATAAAACCACTTTTGATGTAAATGGACACTTTTTGGTTGCTATGGACAATCTTCAGTTTCCAGGCAGAAAAAAGTGCATGTAGGACACTGGGCAGACCACTAGGGACAAAGGGGATGTGTAATTATTTCATATAGTACTGTAATCTATAGGATTACAGTATACTGTATGTATTGTGTGTATTTACTTTTTTGAATTTGGCACCGTTCTATGCCCCGTGCGTCGTAACGTCGCAGGGAACGGAGCTCGGCGGCACAGGGCACTGTGTGATTTAAGCGAGGAGACACAGCTCGATCACACAGCAGGGAGGCATCGCAGGATCCATGGACAAAGTAAGTAATTACCTGCCTGTGGACACTGCGAGGCGATCCTGAGTCAGGCTCGAGGTTACCGCTTTTAGTTCTGAAATTCCACCTCAAGCCCGACTCGAGAATACCACTGAGGGGGTTAATATAACACCATTTACTTGTGTGTTCTGGACTTATGTATGCGTTTGCATTTGCCCATTATTTTTTCCTGTTATCTAAAACTACCATCGGTAGCATCGTGGAGGGACCCCAGAAGAGGAAGCTCGGGGCCACTCTGTGCATAACCAACTGCACATTGGAGGTAAGTATGACATGTTTGTTTTTGTTTTTAAAACTAAACCTTAAAACCCCTTTAAAAAGAAATCGTTCTATGTGTGTGCACTGTGCGGGGCACCAGACTAATGGGTGTCTATTATGTCTGTCATTTTTTGACAAGCATGTGATTAGAGCCTCTAATCGGCTTGTTTTAAGTGGTCTTTGGGGTCCCGAGCACTGTGCTCTGAACCTTCCCACTTTGATTTTAGCGAATCAATATTCCCCATTGTGTTACTTACAGTTTTTATGACTTCTTATCTCGGCCAATCAGGAGGCTGAATATTTGCAACCCGGAAAGAAGACCGGGTTAAAACGCGGAGAGGAGCTGTATCAGTGAAGCTGTGATCGTGGCAAGTGCGGACCTGGAGGGGTTTGTTCACGCCCCCCAAACATTTTTTAGCACCAGCCGCCACTGCTCAGATATGGCTTTTCAGCCGACTGAAATTTCTGATACCAGGATACTGCCTGTAGCTGCAGGCATCATCCCGGTATAACCATTGCAAGCTGAGGATGTTATATGATGTCATACAGTCGGCAAGTGGTTATAAGGTATTTGGAATCCAAGCTTCACAGTGTGAATGTAATGTTAACTATTTTTTTCCTAATATAATGTTTTCTGTGTTTGTGATGGGAGAGCTAACAAAAAAAAAAAAAACAGTCCTTTTTTCCTGTTTCCCTGTAGTTCAAGAAGAAGGTCTCTCGTCAACAAATCTGACGTGAATATTTTTATTGTCTGATGTGTATCAGTCAGAATTGGCAATCTGTGAAGAAATGTGAAGAAAATGGGCATTTATGCTGCTTCCTTTTCAGTTCTGACTTTCAACTAACTAAACGGAACACTTTTTTTTTCTTTCTTTTTTATCAATTGCTAGAGATCCACAAGTAATTGTGTTACATCCCTTATACATTTTCAGTGAACAGAGGAAAGATGTTACACAGATAAGAGTTAAATAGATTTTTGCCAAAGTAAATTTAATCAAAATCTCTGGTTTGAAAAAAGCCATCGTCTTAGTTTCGTTACGTTTGACCAGGTATCCTATTCTTATGTCTTTGAATGGTCAGCGCGATAGTAATCCGTCACGTTGTTACATATCGGAAATGGCAGTGCCGTCCAATTCAGGATGCTGATAAAAGTAATTGAATTACATGTCATTGCACTGCTTTCGGCTCCACTGCGCATGCGCGCTCGTCACTGCGCTGTCCGATTGGACAGGCGATCGCTTACAGGGATGGGCTCAAGTAAGGCGATTAAGCTAATCGCCTTACCAGCCCCTCGGCGGAAGGAGGAAGTGGGACAGGAAGTCCCACTCCTCCTGAAGCCCACACCCCCCCCCCCCCCCCCAAAAAAAAATCACATGCCAAATGTGGCATGTAAGGGGACGAGGAGTGGATTAAGCGGAAGTTCCATTTTTTTGTGGAACTCCTCTTTAATTACACAACACAACATCTGTACTTTTCGGAGTTTATATTTTTCTCTGCCATCCTCTGTCGAATTCTGCTTGCGTTATGTGTCCTGTATTTAGGTATTTCAGTATGGTACTATCTACAGTCTCTCTGGGCTGGCTTTTTTTTATTTATAACATATTAATGCTGTGATCAGATTGAGCAAAACGGATAGTGAAGTGCTAGATATTCCTAAAAGGAATAAAGTTTATTTACTACAGTTCCTGTGCCCTTCCTGGAAAATATACTATTTATGATAGCTTGACTAGTAGTGCACTAACATCAATTGAGGAAATGGCAAAGGATCCTTTTTTTTTTAAGTCCCATAAATGTCAGCTAAATAGCACAGACTTTAGATTTATAGCCGATTCTTACCTGGTTCTGTTCTCTTAATAATGAAGTGGGCTATTTCAGTTTACTCTGTACTGAAATCTGTTGAAAACAGGTTCTTACTGTTGGGTCTGCAATTAGCAGTACTTTTAGTATTCGCAGTAGAAGAAATGCGCAGCATCCTTAGACATACAACACATTCAGCTCTTGTCTCACCGAACATGAATTTCCCATGTCTATAACTTGGTCTCAAGCTCCCATTAGACTTCTAGCAGTGAAAATAAGACCGCTTTTATAAAAACTAATCTGTAAGAGATGCAAGGACTGCTAATCCTATGTGTTGGGCTGTTTATGCTGTTGGCTTTGATAGTGTTTGAGTCATTGACACAGAACAGGTATGTAGATCGGGAAAGTCAGAGAAATGTTCATATATGCACACTGCTCTGGGTCACGGACAAAAGTAATAAAGCTAGATCGTCGAAATGAAAGTCAGCCATTGAGAGGGAGAGGTCCACATTTGCATCCTACATACCTCTTTGACAGGTTTCCATTCAGGAGCAGAGGATTAGACGAAATCCATCTACAAATTTGGGTGTTGGTGTCATGGTTGCAGGAGAAATTTCAAATTCACGCAGTTACAGAAAATCAGTGGAGCCTGTAAATGAAAAAGGAACACTCATTTTCAGCTGGTTTTAGTTACAAAATGGCCTGTGTATTTTTTCACCCATTTGAATTCTCATGTGTTATATTTTTTTGGTCTCTTTTTAGTCCTGTTCACCATACGTTATTATTTTTTATTTTTTTTTTATTGACATTTGCTATAAAAGCATTAAATTACCCTTTTATGTCAATGAAATTGCTTCTTTCTGCCCCAACGTGCAATGGTTTGTACTGGTATAGCTGCGTGGCAGCCACACCCCTCAATAAAACTGCCCTTACACAGATTAATATTGCAAAAAAAAGTGATGTCAATATATCTGAGCAGTTGTATATGAACTAATGAAAGCATGTGGCCTTCTCTTGTAGTTAGTCAGTCATATTTGGATACCCTGTACAACTACTGTACAAATAAAGTGGATGCAAGACCATCAAAATGGATGTTGTTGGAATAAAAGTATTTCTCCCTGAATATTTATTCCTGTGACTTCAATTGACTTTAAGCAACTAGAGAGCAAATTCTTTTTGTGATAATCTGTATAAATGTTTAACCTAAAAAATATACAGCATACATTCCCTTATGCTGGATATAATAAAACTGTGTTTTGAGAATATACTGCCTGGAGTCCATTCTTTGAAGAGATAAAAGGGGAGTTACTTTTGTTGATACATAGCTATATAAGTTAATTTGAAATTGTTTCAAATTAGATTATCATAAAGCTGATATACAGAAAGAAGTCCCAAAACCATATTAGGTTTTATCTGAACTCAAATAAATTGACTTAAAAAGATGAATGTTTCTATGATGGTCCTTGTATAGTCTACATGTCCTCGTTTTGTGCATGTCTGAGACCAGTAAAATATGTATAGTTTGGGAAAACAAAGAAACAGTTTCATATTATATGGGTGGGTTGACAGAATTCATTTATTTAACAATTGGAAAAAGAAAATCTGCAGGCTGCTTGGACAGCAGCCACATTCCTCTCATAACTGTAAAATTTCTGTCATAGCAGATCCCACTGCTAGTAAACCATGGGTCTTTTTGTTGTATCTTAGGTGCCGAACTCATTCTAGGCAATACCAAGCATTGCCAGAAGTGTTTTAACAATAAGGAGGATTTGCTGCAGGTTTGGTCCCACGCTGTTTCACATAAGTGGGCTGCACCCTTGTAAATTCTTTGTTGTTAGCTAAATCATTCAGAACATCCTCACTTAAAGTAAAACTAAAGTAAACTAAATTAAAATGACAAAACTAACTAAAGCATTAGGTGTGTGACAGCATAAGCTATTGGCATGGACGTCTTGCTACAACATTTCTTACCCCAGCACCAGTTGGAGCCTTTCAAAGCAATTCTGCAATTTTTTTAAACTCACTGGGCCAGATCCACGAAGCCCGGCGTAACTCTCTGCCGGGCCTAGCGTATATCATTTACTCTATGCCACCGTAAGTTAAAATGGCAAGTGCCGTATTCACAAAGCACTTGCGTCCTAAGTTACGGCGGCGTATCGTAAATGGGCCGGCGTACACGTGTCTAATTCAAATGGGCAAGAGGCGGGCGTGTTTTATTTAAATTATTCGTGGCCCGACGTAAATTACGTTTTTTTTTAACTCCATATGCGTCGTCCGTGGAGGTATCCCAATGCGCAAAATCACATCGAAAATAGTCCATGCTTTCGACGTGAACGTAACTTACGCAAAGCCCTATTCGCGAACGTTTGACGCAAATGACGTAAACGTCGGAAAATTTGACGCTGTCCCGACGTCCATACTTAACATTGCATATACCTCTATAGAGCAGGGGTAACTTTACGCCGGACATACGCTTACGCAAACGACGTAAAAAGAATGTGCCGGGGGTACGTACGTTCGTGGATCGGCGTATCTATCTCATTTGCATGTTTTACGCTGAACATCTACGGAAGCGCCCCAAGCGTCCAGCGTAAATATGCAACTATGATACGACGGTGTAATAGACTTAAGCCAGTGGTATTTTAGCGTAATTCCGGCGTATCTTGTTTTGTGGATACAAAACAGAAACGCCGGCGCAAATTTGAAATTATGGCGGCGTATCTGGAGTTACGCCGCCGTAATGCTTTGTGGATCCGGCCATATGTGCTTAAGACCTGGTTCACATGGGCATACTTAACTACTTGCCGACCAGCCGCCGTCATTTTACTGCGGCAGGTCGGCTCTCCTCGGCTGTTTTTGCGGCCACTATGGGGGCGCGCGCGCCGCCGGCGGCCCGCGCGCCTCCGAGTCCGAGCGGGGACCGGGAGCTATGTGTGTAAACACACAGCTCCCGGTCCTGTCAGCGGGGGAAACGCTGATCTTCTGTTCATACAATGTATGAACAGAAGATCAGTGATTTTCCTCAGTGAGTTCACCCCCCCCATACAGTTAGAACACACCCAGGAACATACTTAACCCCTTCCCTGCCCCCTAGTGTTAACCCCTTCACTGCCAATGGCATTTTTATTGTAATCCAATGCATTTTTATAGCACTGATCGCTATAAAAATGCCAATGGTCCCAAAAATGTGTCCGAAGTGTCCGCCATAATGTGGCAGTGCTGAAAAAAAAACGCTGATCGCCGCCATTACTAGTAAAAAAAAATATTAATAAAAATGCCATAAAACTACCCCCTATTTTGTAAACGCTATAACTTTTGCGCAAACCAATAAACGCTAATTGCGTTTTTTTTTTTAAAGAAAAATATGTAGAAGAATACGTATCGGCCTAAACTGAGGAAAAAAATGTTTTTTTATATATTTTTGGGGGATATTTATTATAGCAAAATGTAAAAAATATTGCATTTTTTTCAAAATAGTCGCTCTATTTTTGTTTATAGCGCAAAAAATAAAAACCGCAGAGATGATCAAATACCACCAAAAGAAAGCTCTATTTGTGGGGAAAAAAAGACGCCAATTTTGTTTGGGAGACACGTTGCACGACCTCACAATTGTCAGTTAAAGCAACACAGTGCCGAATCACAAAAAGTGCTCTGGTCATTGGGCAGCAATATGGTCCGGGGGTTAAGTGGTTAAGCATACACAGATGTGATGGCTGTGTTTTCCCGCTTGGGAGAAATATTGTTAATTTTCAAATAAAAACTTAAGAACTTCTACTTGGAAATGCTCATCAAGTAACAAAGCTAAATACCTCAGTATCAGACTTGTAGAACTAAATTGCCAGTATTTATCTCAATGTTTATTACCATTGTAAGCCTCGTTGAGTGCAAAATGGTGATGTCATTGCACGGGTCTTATGGAGCAAAGTTGTGTGACAGAAGTTTTATTACTTGATAAGGATATTTTCACACTGAGGTGTTTTTTAGGCACTAAAGGGATAAAAATAGAGCCTGTAAACGCCTTCCTGCGTGAAAGTCTTAGTGCTTTCACACTGGAGCGGTTCGCTTGCAGGACAGGAAAAAAATCCTGCAAGCGGCATCTTTGGAGCGTTGCTGGAGTGGTGAATACACTGCTTCTAAAATGCCCCTGCCATTGAAATCACTTCTGCAACGGCTTCTGCAGTGGCACTTCACGGGAGCTTTTAACCCTTTTTTAACCCCCGCTAGTGGCAGAAAAGCGTTGCTAAAATGACGTTAAAGCGCCTCTTAAACTAGCACGCTTTACCGCCGATGCCCCCAACCCCCACCCCAATGTGAAAGTGCCCTTAGCAATTTGCTTTTATTTTCATGTGGTGGTGCAATTTTCTGTTTTATATGAATGCTGATTTACCTTTGAGTGTTTAGTTTGTCTATTTTTCATTATTTAGAAAACAGGAGGTCCCTTTTTTCATGAGTTATGGTTCTTTCGAACAATGTGTATACAGTAGTATACACTTATGCACTATTTTTGTTAATATTTTAGGCAAACCAATGGATAAACTGGGAATTTCTATAGTGCCAATGCTTTAAAACACCCAATAAAATATGTATTTTTTTCTGTTTTGTCTTCATTTCAATAGACCCACTTAAAGTAATTCTGTTACTATATTAAAACAGAAAAAAAAAAAACGCTCTCTACGTTGAAAATTCCTAATATTTGAACTTGCTGAACTCTTGAGGATATAATCTTGCTAAAAAAAATTCTGCATCCAACACTTTTGAGAGTGTTTGATATCTTTTCCCTATTTGTTCTATAATGATATACAGACTGGCTGATGAATCCACAGAGCACAGTGGGGGATGCCAGCATTGGACACTAATGCCGCGTACACACGGTCGTTTTTTGCGATGAAAAAAAACGACGTTTTTTAAAACGTCATTTAAATTGATCGTGTGTGGGCAAAACGTCGTTTTTTGTCTTAAAAAAAACGACCAAAAAAAAATTCCAACATGCTTGAATTTTTTGTGTCGTTTTTCAAAACGTCGTTTTTTGCTTCACAAAAAGTCACCGTGTGTAGCAAAAACGTCTTTTAAAACGACGTTTTTCAACCCGCGCATGCCCAGAAGCTAGTTATGAAGCAAGCTTCAATGGAAAAGAGTGGTGAACGTAACCTCGCTTTTTGTGAAAAAACTATGGTGTGTATGCAAAATTGTCTTTGAAAAGTGACGTTTCAAAAACGTCGTTTTTTACTTCACAGAAAACGTCGTTTTTTTTTCATCGCAAAAAACGACCGTGTGTACGCGGCATAAGGGTAGAAATAAAGACAAATAGGCCCTTCTAGTCTTTAATCTTTAATTCATCTCTACTCTGACCACTATTCCCACTCCTCTAACCATATAACCATAGCAGTGTGTTTGCTTGGCCTGGTGGGCTCACTTGCTTTTCTCCAAGCAAGCAAGACTCTCATAGGCCTGTTGTTCTATGCAAGAAAAGCCATAGTTTAGAAATGAAAATTTGAAGGAGGCATTCTCCCTACATTTTTGGAAATACCTGGTTAACTCCTCCATACTCTGTCCAAAGCCACATTCTCCTCTCTCCTCTCTGTACTTTAGTGTATCTTGACTTAAAGTAAGTGGTTCTGTTTTTTTTATCTTGGTATTTCTTGAATACAGACAGCCACTCAACAATGAAAAGATTATGACAACCCTTGATTGTAAGCCTGTAATTGTTCATGCCGAAAAATTTAAAAATTTGGCTATCAAATTTACTGATTACTGAGAAATAAACAGACAACCTACCACTCCCTGTGCAGTCTAGAAGCAGAGATGTGAAGTAATGTGACACATTGATTGTTAAGAGTATAAGTAGTGTAGTAACCACAGTTGATACAGAGAAAGGCAAAAACAACAAAGCTTGAATCCAGTTTGCCCCAGCAGGGAAAAATGTATTCCTAATCCCCAAAAGGCAATCTTATATTCCCTGGATCCACTACCTATAAATATTAGTATCCAGTAATATTGTGTGCATTTAGGACAGAATCCAGGCCTTTCTTAACCACTTCCATACCAGGCACTTACGCACCTTCCCGCCCAAGCCAATTTTCAGCTTTCAGCACTGTCGCAATTTGAATGACAATTGCGCGGTCATGCTACACTGCACCCAAACAAAATTGGCGTCCTTTTTTCCCCACAAATAGAGCTTTCTTTTGGTGGTATTTGATCACCTCTGCGGTTTTTTTTTTTTGTGCAACAACTAAAAATAGAGCGAAGATTTTGAAAAAAAAATAAAGTTTTTATTTTTTTCTGTTAATTTTTTTGTAAATGAGTATGTTTTCTCTT
Organism: Rana kukunoris; assembly: GCA_029574335.1. Taxonomy (NCBI): domain Eukaryota; kingdom Metazoa; phylum Chordata; class Amphibia; order Anura; family Ranidae; genus Rana; species Rana kukunoris. The sequence goes on from CM056053.1 coordinate 308,310,737, forward strand.
TCAATTATGGGCACTGATATGGTGGCACTGATGGGCACCGATGAGGTGGCACTGATGGGCACCGATGAGGTAGTTCTGATGGGCACCGATTAGGTAGCACTGATGGGCACTGATAGGCGGCGCTGGTATTGGGCACTGATGGGCACTCATGGGCGGCACTGATGGGCACTCATGGGCGGCACTGATGGGCACTCATAGGCAGCACTGGGCACTCATAGGCAGCACAGATGGGCACTCATAGGCGGCACAGGTGGGCACTCATAGGCGGCACAGGTGGGCACTCATAGGCGGCACAGGTGGGCACTCATAGGCGGCACAGGTGGGCACTGATAGGCGGCACAGGTGGGCACTGATAGGTGGCACAGGTGGGCACTGGTAGGTGGGCACTGGGCATGGATTGGCACTGTGGGCAGACTGGCACTGACAGACACTGGGGTGGCACTGATGATCACTGAGGGGTGGCACTGATGGATCAATGTTGCCAATCAGTGCCCATGTGTGGGCACTGATTGGCATCATTTTTTTTTTTACTGCCCCCCTTTTTTTTTGGTCATTTTTTTTTTTTGTCATTTTTTTTTTTTTTTTTTTGTCATTTTTTTGGTGCTTTTTTTTTTGTTTTTTTTTTTTTCCCTGGTGGTCTAGTGTGGCGATCCGAGGGGGGGGCTGCGCTGATAAACAATCAGCGCGAACCCCCCCCTGTCAGGAGAGCCGCTGATCGGCTCTCCTCTACATGCGTCTGTCAGACGCGAGTGAGGAATAGCCGTCGGCGGCTCTTCCTGTTTACATCGTGATCAGCCGTGATTGGACACGGCTGATCACGTGGTAACGAGGCTCCGCCGGAGACTCGTTACCGAGATCGGAGGTGCAGGGTGTCAGACTGACACCCCGCATCACCGATCGCCGCGCTGCGCGCCAGCACGGGCGCGTGCGGCATGAAATCGTGCAGGCCGTTTGAGAACGGCCTGTCACGATTTCATAACCACTTCCCGGCCGTAAATCGGCTATTGGCCGGGCGGGAAGTGGTTAAAATAATCTACTAAACTGCCCAGAACCAGCTCTTGAGGGAGTCTATTCCAAATTTTTACAGCTCTTACTGTAAAGAAGTTTTTCTGTATTTGGAGATTAAATCTCTTTTCCTCCAGGAGTAAAGAGTGACCCATTGTCCTCTGTGATGACCTTAAAGTAAATAACTCAACAGTTCACAGTATGGACCACTTATGTTTTTATACATGTTCATCATATCCCCCCTTAATCTCCTATTCTCAAGAGAGATTAAACCCTGTTCAGATAATCTTTCCTGATAGCTGAGCTGCATTATGTTGATTGAGCCTTTAGGTGTTACATTCAGTGACCAGATACAGCTGTACTGGCTAAACATCTAATGCTTTCATAAACTGTTCAAATACATGTGAACCAGGGGTCATTTGCCAATCTAATGCAATTTCATAAACTAAATACCCTTGAGAACCAGGCACAGGTCACTGTGCCAAAGCAATCAAATGTTAAACCCTAAGCAAGTACTGTGAAATGCTGTTAAGCATTAAGAATGCTTTCAAATTAAGAAATTCAGAAATAGAAGTGTGAATAGTTTATTTTTATCACTGCACAAAACGAAAAGAGAAATCCAAATCTAATTAATATTTGGTGTGACCGATCCTTTGCCTTCAACACTGCATCATTTCTTCTAGGTACACTAATGCCACGTACACACGATTGAAATTTCCGATGGAAAAAGTTAGACAGAATTTTTTCATCAGATAATCCGACCGTGTGTATGCCCCATCTGACATTTTCTGTCGGAAACTCCGATGAACTTAGAAAGAGAACATGTTCTTATTTTTTCCGGCGGAAAAAAATTCTAGCGGACATTCCGTTCGTCTGTATGGAATTTGGACAAAGAAAAAAACATGCATGCTTGGAAACAATTCAACGCATGCTCGGAAGCATTGAACTCCATTATTTCGCCAGGAAATCCGATCGTGTGTATAGGGCATTACACAAAGTTTTTGAAGGAACAGGGCAGGTGGGTTGTTCTAAACATCAAGGTGAACTAGCCTCAAATCCTTCTGTCTCTTCGTGTAATCCCAGACAGACTAATGTTGAGACCAGGGCTCCACCACTTCCAGGGCTGCTAGTGTTTTTTTTTTTTACACTGAAGATGGTGCTTAATGTCATTGGCTGTATATTTGAGATCATTGTCCTGCTGCAGAACACATTTGGGGCCAATCACATGCCTCCCTGATGGTATGGCATGATGGATAAGTATCTGCCTGTATTCCTCAGCATTGGGGACATTATTGATCCTGACCAAATCTCCAACTCAATTTTCAGAAATGCAGTCCCAACCATGAAAGGAACCTCCGCCATGCTTCACTGTTGCCTGCAGACACTCAATATCATTATACTGTTCTCCAGCCATTCGGCGAGCAAACTGAATTTTGCTACAGCCAGATATTTCAAATTTTGAAATATCGGTCCATCAGTCCAGAGCACCTGCTGCCATTTTTCTGCAACCCTGTTATTTTGTTTTCCTGCATAGTTGAGTCACCAAGCCTTGTTTCCACGTCAGGGGTATGGCGTTGTGGCTGCAAATTCTTGATTGAAGACCACTTCTGGCCAGACTTCTCTGAACAGGGTTTACCTGGGTCCTACTGGTGTCTACCAGTACTATGCTGATTGCACTGCTGAATATTTTCCAATGTCAAAGGAAAGTAAACATGATGTGTCTTCTATCTGCTGCAGTAGGTTTGCTTGTACCAACCACTGCATCTCTGGTCCTCATCATTGCCTGTTTGTGCTTCTTCAAAAGAGCTTGAACTTCATCTTGAAACCCCAGCCTGTTTTGAAATCTGTTCCTGGGGGAGACCTTGCTGATGCAGTATAACTACCTTACTACCTTGTGTCTTGCCATGGTGTATAACCTGTAACATTAAACTCTTCCACAACCTTACCTAGTGTTAACCACTTCAGCCCCAGAGGATTTGGCTGCCCAATGACGGGACCATTTTTTTTTTCTCATTCATACGTACAGTGAGCATTCCATCGCAGGCGCAGCTGGATAGATATACCCAAAGGGTTGCCAAAGAACAGGTTAAACAATGATGTGATAACAATACGTTTTCTAATAGGCCAAGTACATGGGGAGTAACAGAGCCATCAGGGTGCCAAAGGTTCTAAGATAGTGAGTAAACTCTGCAGTATTGCAAGCGGTGAATGGCAACTAGTCTTTGCATAACATTGCGACTACGATTGCATCAACAGGTTCCGCTGTGGTTCTGATGTGGACGAATACAGTCAGCTATAAACGTCACATCCAAGCAGTCACAAGAAAGGATAGAAGTCAAAGGTAGCATTGAAAAGACACAGAGGAGGAGGAAGGGTGAGGGATGGAGGGGGGGGGCAGGTGGTACTTGACATACAGTCACATTGCTGAAAGAACTCTCCCAAGAACTACCCAGACATCGCCACTTCATATTCTGGTGAGTATCTGAAAGAGAACCAGTGCTGCCATGTATCGTGGAAGCTCTCGACCGAACCCCTGTCCTGAGCCAAGGTGTCCTCCATCTCACAAACCTCGGTGACTCAATGGAGCCAGTCGGAGATGGTCGGAACCCTAGTGGAGTTCCAGTGCAGGGGTATCAGGGATTTGGCTGCGTTTAAGAGGTGCATGGTCAGGGACCTCTTGTAGCGTGCCAATGGAAAGGAGGACAGGTGCAAGAGGCAGCAGGCGGCGTTCAAAACCAGTTTGGTTTCCGTAATCTGCTTGATCAGACGATGTGTTTTCTCCCAGAAGGCAGAGATCAAGGGGCAGCTCCACCAAATGTGGAGCAGTGTGCCCCTCTCTATCTGGCACCTCCAGCATGTGTCTGGCTTCTGAGGGTTCCATTTGTGGAGCCTGTCAGGAGTGTGATACCAAACGCGTTAGTAGCTTGTAGCTCGTTTCCTGAAGTTTGGTGCCGATTGAGCATTTGTGTGCGAGGGTGCAGGCATACCTCCACTGTTTCTCCGAGATTTCCATCCCAAGGTCCTCCGACCACCTCTCCCTGTGTCTGGCCCTCTCCACGCCGCCAGCATGTTGTAGCCAAAAGTATGTCACTGAGGTGGCCTTATCTAAAGGGGACTGTGAGCTACAAACGGACTCCAGGTCAGTCAGTGGTCGAATGAGGTCTCGAGGTTCCCTGAGTTTGCCCAAGTAGCTGCGAAGTTGAAAATGGGTCCACAATTTCATGTTGGGGAGGTTGTGTTTGGACTTAAGGGCTGTCCAGTCTCTAAGTCTGTCCCCAATGAAACATTCGCCTGCTAGCAGGGGAGCATGCATGGATGTCTTCTTAAGAGTCGGGTTACTCATGCCCGGGATAAAGTCGGGGCTGTCCGCCAAAGGCGTAAGGGGGCCAGGTGAAGTGGAAATCCCCTTCCGACCTGCGAGGGCTTGAAATATTTCTAACGAGGCGCCTGTTACAGGGTGTCTACGTAGGGAGCGGGGGTAGGCGTTTCTAGGGATCCACGGAGAAAATGTAAGTGGGATCGGACTGAGCTCCGTTTCCAATCCTTCATGGTCCCATGGCAATGCCAGTCAATGATCCTGGCAAGGTGCGTCGCAGCGTGGTAGTTTTTAAAGTTGGGGAGACCCAACCCATCCAACTCCTTAGGCTTCATCAGGGTGGACAATTTAATTCTGGGTGTTTTACGGTTCCACAGGAATCGTAGTAGAAGCGCATTCAGAGACATAAAGAATCGGCGGGGAATATGAACCGGTAGGGTACGCAACAAGTAGAGAAACCTTGGCAGTACCAACATTTTAATAATGGATGCCCGACCAAACCAGGAGAAGTTTCTCTTGTCCCACTGGGCAAGGTCCTTTTCACAGTTTCTAAAGAGGGGTGGGAAGTTTTTTTCAAAAATATCTGAGAGTCGGGGTGTGAGCCAGGTTCCCAGGTATTTAAGGGCCTCTGGTTCCCAGCGGAAGGAAGATTGGTCTTTGGTCGCTGCCAGCAGCCTATCCGGCGACGGGACCATTTTTTGCGATTCGGGACTGCGTAGATTTAATTGACAATTATGTGGTTGTTTGACGTTGCGCCCAAACAAAATTGAGGTCCTTTTTTTTTTTCACAAATAGAGCTTCCTTTTGATGGTATATGATCACTTCTGCAGATTTTATTTTTTGTGCTATAATCAAAAAAAGAACGACAATTTTGAAAAAAGTCAATATTTTTTGCTATAATAAATTTCCCCCAAAAATGTATAAAAAAAAATGTATTTCTCCGTTTAGGTCGATATGTTCTACACATCATTGGTAAAAATAAGCTTATATTGATTGGTTCGCGCAAAAGTTATAGCGTCTAGGGAGTAGTTTTATGGCATTTTTATTAACCTTTTTACATGTAATGGCGGCGATCTGTGATTTTTTTCATGACTGCGACATTTTGGCGGACACATCTGACACCTTTGACACTATTTTGGGACCATTATCATTTATACAGCGATCAGTGCTATAAAAAGGCAATCATAACTGTGTAAATGACACTGGCAGGGAAGGGGTTAACCACTAGGGGTCGAGGAATGAAGTGCGTCCTATGGAGTCATTCTAACTGTGGGGGGCTGGGCTATGAGTGACACAACAGTGATCACTGCTCCCGATGACATGGAGCAGTAGATCACTGTCCTGTCACTAGGCAGAACAGGGACATACCTTGTTTACATAGGCATCTCCTAGTTTTGCAGGTCCGTGACAAGATTGTGGGACACCGACAGTCATCGTGTCCGTGGGTCGCGCTTTGCTTTGCGCAGCTGTGCCATTCTGCCAACGTATATGTACAGGCGGCTGTCGGCAAACGGTTAAAGTGATTGTGAAGTCTCATTTTTTTTCGAGAAGAATAACAAACATGTTCTACTTACCTGCCCTGTGTAATGATTTTTGCACAGGGCAGCCCAGATCCTCCCCTTCTTGGGTCCCTCACCGGAACTCCTGGCCCCTCCCTCCCTTTGAGTAGCTTGCTATGGGGGCACCTGAGCTGAGCTCCAGCTTCGTGTATCCATACAGACAGAGCTGCGGTTCAGCCCCACCCTCTCTCTCCTCATTGGCTAAATGACTTTGACAGCAGCAGGAGCCAATGGTACCGCTGATGTGTTTCAGACAATGAGAGTCCTGGACGCCCGAGGAGATTGTGGACATTGCTGAATTGAGATGGGGCTCAGGTAAGTATGAGGCGGGCTGCTACACACAGAAGATTTTTTATCTTAATTACATTAAGATACGAAAACGTTTTCTTTTACAACTCCTTTAAGCCTTCTACACGGCTGTTTCTGTTTCAGGTTCGGTTTTCTCAGCAAGAACCAGCAAGAAAACTGCTGGCAGAGCTTTCTTGCCGAGTGTAACGAGCATGTGTACGAGGCTTTGAGGTTTCTCGTCAAAAAAACTGCCCAGAGTCTAGACGAGAAAAATAGAGAAACCCGAGCTTGTGTATACTTACCTCTCCATGGAAACCCGTGCATGCTCAAATGACTTTGACTCATGCGTGGTAGCCTCCAAGGCATAGGTAGGGTGAAGCAAGATGCTCGTCGTAGTCAATGACGTCACCGCATTCATGCCATTCAAAAGAACGGTGGTTCTTTTGAATGGCCTGTGTATACACTTGGCCATCAAGAGAATCTTACCAAGAATCTCGTCAGGAAAAACGTTTTTTTCCTGACGAGATTCTGGGCCATATGTGCAGGGCTTGACCCTACAAAATCCCTGACTGTGTGCAAGTGTACAAAGTGTGCAGGTGTAAGAATTGATGCTGGTTTGAAGCTAAAGGGTAATCATACCAACTATTGATTTGATTTGATTTTTTATTTTTTTGCTCACTTTGCAATAATTCAGGTTAAAAACCGAGAGTTTGCATATACAGTATACTGTATGTGGAAGCTGCGGTGCCCGTATCAAGGCTCTTCTGTATACTATGGTCCTAACTCCATATTTTTTAGATTTTCTAAGGTGGAGCGTCTTCCACACATATTTGCAAATGTGTGCAAGGAAACCCTCTGTTTTTACGTGAAATGTTAGGGTCACTTTGGTTGTGCTGCAGGCTAGCTGGTAAGTGTGGTGGGCATTTTTGTTTGTGTGTTATTTCTAAGTAGGTATATGTCAAGACAAAATGAAAATGCACACACATTTCCCCATACGTCATCACATGCTACACGTACAGAAAAAGAACTGTTGATGTGCCAATAATATAGTGAGATCCTACAGTACTTTTCTCTTTAATATGACAACAAAGTGTATTTTCCTAAGCATGTGGTGTCAGCCTTACCTACTTAATTTCTGATGGATTACATCCCCCTCCCTCCTTCTCATCTCCATAACCCCTCATTGCGCACAGGCAGAGAACAAAAAAATTATCAGCTCATTTTTTTTCTTCGCAAAACAAACAGGTATTTTTGCACCCATAAAACAGACATAACAAAACACTTTCATTGGTATATTTAGCAGATAAAAAGAGAACAAATTAGAGAAGTTTATTGTTATGATTTACACTTTAAATATCAAAACGACAAAAGCTGCACATTTGAGATAATATATGATTACTGTACGTATAACATAGAAGTGATCTCTCATAAGCAGCTTGTAATTGTCTTATGATCTTTGTCAAGGTAACATGCCCTATATTAATATTCAGAGATGAATGCAGTGTATACATATCACTCATGCACTCATAATATTCCATACTTAGTGAAATGGATCTTACCATTCCCTGATTCAGTGGTCAAGTATCTCCTCTGCTTGACATTTGATTAATATTTTACATTAATCTGCAAGTAAGGCTCGCAGTTTGAATGACACATTAAGGCAATCACCAGCTGCTCATCATCATATTGCTTATTACAACTGTCAATGGTAACAGTGTAGCAAAAGGGCACAGTGTGATGGAAAAATACTCTCAAATGTCTTTGTACTTTGAGAGCCATGGGGAGTGAAGTCCTCCAAAGGGTAGTGGATGATAAATGACAATAATGTAAACGTTCCACACATGACATTGGCTCCAACTGAGTGTCTAAACTTCATTAAATCACTCAAGTTGAAAAAAAAATGTTTTTAAACTTTTGGCTTTAGTATTGTGTCTTTTACAGACGATAGATGTATTATTTACAGTTCTTTTCATTTTTAACCATATTTAATTCTAATCGATATTACATTTGATGCTATTTTATTGAAAATTGCAATATCCTTTTGTGAGTGCAAAACTATTGGTAAGCCAATATCGGGTGCGGTTAAAAGAAATTTACATTTTTTTTTCTGCTTTTATTTTTTTTACATTAGGAAAGGAACATTAGAAAAAAAAGTACATAGCATCTCTTATACCCTACAATACATGTGGTATAAATCCAAAAGTGATATTTTAATGCTCCCGTCTATGATGTTTCCCTATAGGTAAGCCTATAATAAAGCTTACATATAGGTACAGTAAATATCTTCTAAACGTGCACTATTTAGGAGATATTTACTTTATATGCAGCCGGTGACGGTGCATGCGCTCTGAAGGGACAGCAGGCATGTGCCATTCTTTCAGTGCCGTGCCGTGCATGGGAGTGATGTCATTGCTGGCTCGGCCATTCTTATTGCCGAAGCCTGCAAACCCCCAAAGAAGACCGGGTGAAGATGGAAGCGCATTCAGCGGTGACAGCGCGCCTTTTGAGGCAAGTCTGTCATAATGTGTTAGTATGGGATGCATATTAGCACATTATGACTTAAACAAACCAGGGCCCAATTTTTGAATCTTTTATTTTTTATTCCGCTTTAACCAAATGTATCATGTAGAAATCATGTTATTTTTGTTAACCCAATTTGTTGTTTTTTGGTTTTGCAGAGGATAAAATGTCTGACTATTGAAGCCTAGTTGCTGGAAGGAAAGGACAGTTTATGGCTTCTTTTTTTTTTTTTAAGAGAGGAAGAAAATGCTCTAGGGGTATAAATATTCTTTGTAATAATGCATGGAGCTATTTTTAACTAACAAAGAGAGTCTGTTGTACATTATCAGCTTGCAAGAAACTATTCCATTCTTTTTTTTTGTATTGCACTTAAAATACAAGGGACGCTTTGTCCTCTGCTCAAATCTATCTTATGGTTTTTAGGACAACATTTCTGAGATTTTTATAACTGAAGAGTGCTTGGGCATGGCTTTATAAATCCTTAAACATTGTACCTTCCATCCATTGACGTGTGTATCATAACATAACATAACATGTATTTGGATCATAGCAGAAAACAGGGTTTTATTTTGAGTGTGATAACTATATCATATATAGTGTGTGCCAATGTTCCTGGGTCAGTAGAAATCATAGGGTTGGGCAGTAATGTTCCTACTGTGATCGCTGAATACTAATCTCAAGAGATACTAATCCCCAATTATGAAGATTGTGAAAATATCATCATGTGAGTGGAGTACATCTCTAGATCAGGGCCAGCAGGACTTGAGTATATTGTGCCAATGCATTTTCATTCATGGTTTCCTTGTATGATGATCATCTTTGTCGAGGGATGTACATACTTTGTGTGCAGTTTATGGCTCTCCCAGTAGATGTCATGCCTTCACAAGTTTATGATCATGTGAGCACCGTATTAGCTCATATTAAACCTATGAGAATATGTTGGGTGCTGTAGGTCTCTGGAAGTCCGATTGTAGTTGTCCAGTGCTTCAGAAGTAATATCATTAGTTCCACAGAGTGTGCCATTTCATGAGCTGTGCTAGTTGTGATAGGTTTGTAGACAGTTGTAACCTTTTTTATTTTTTACACAATTTATATCCAAGATTACAAGCAAAGTTGTGTCGGATCTCATTGTAAGTTGCATTTGCAGAACTCCAGGCAAGCCATTAAATGCACAGCTGTAAACAATATATATATATATCTATTTTATGCTTTGTCTGAACAGAATTACATTCTGTGGCAGGTAATCTTTTGATTTACTTACATTTTACACACTGCACAGCCAGACTGGTGACATATGTAGTTCATGACTAAGTAATTCATCTTCCTGGTTGGCAGTTCAGCTTCCTAAGTCACTTATACACCTTCAGCCTCCTCATTTGTAAACACTGAATCTGCATCACACCTCTGTCCTCTGAACAAGTATCTGACCACAGGATACAGTGACAAAACAGGAAGAGTCGTTGTCCTGATAAGCAGAGGTGTGTGTATCATAAGAGTGGCTGATCATAATTACAGAATCGTTGACAAGTAATACAGCAAACAGATATACATTTCAACCATGCAGCATTTAGCTAAAGTCCCACTGTAAGAGATTTTCATTAGATATTGTAAATTTGAGAATGTCAAACCTTGAGTTGGTTAAATGTTGAATTACATTTAGCTTTTGAAATTAATCCAGTTGGCAACAAATTAACATCCCGTATCCATTGTGTGAACAAATGGCTGTTTTTTTGCTTGTCATTAATATAGAATTTTATGAGAGTTTGTTTTTCCTAAAAAGAACTTAAATGGGCTGTAAAGGTTTGGATTAAGACAAATAAAAACAAACATGTTATACTTACCTGCTCTGTGCAAATGTTTTGCACAGAGCAACCCCGAACATCTTCTGGGGTGCTCAGGCAGTGATCCTGGCTCCTCCCCTTCATCAGGTGCCCCCACGGAAAGCTGCTTTCTTTGTGTGGGCGCGCTTTTGAGTACTGCTGACACAGACAGACTTGGTGAAATTTGAGACTTTACAACCCTGACGCTTGTAAAAGCTTTTAAAGCTTTTAGGAGCTCTTACAGGTATCAAGCTCACAGGCATCAAGCTCTTAGGTGGTAATTAATTTAATTTGTCCAAATTAATACCGTAATTTATTCTTTAGCCATTGAAATTAATTAAAGCTTAAGAGATAAATGTGCCTAGCATTTATAAACGTTCAGCAGCTTTAGTAGACTCAAGCATCTTTTTCTGCCCAAACTCTGCTGTTCCTTGACACGCTGGCAGTGGGTTTTTCCCAGCCTCTATACTCTCCTGCCAAAAAATGCTGATAAAAGCCTATGTGTTCATGGAGTCATATGCTAACATGCAGGGGAGTTTAGAAGCAATAAAGAAAATGTCAGATGCCCTAGGAGCAGCTGTAAAAACATCCAGTGTGCATAAGGCCTCAGACCTCATGCACGCTGGGTGTTTTTACAGCTGCTGCTTTGGGGAGCTTGGCATTTTTTTTTGCAGCCAGTAAACTCCCCAGCATGTTATCCTATGTCCTATCCATGGACACATAGGGCCAGATTCTCAAAAGAGATACGCTGGCGTTTCGTAGGAAACACCGTCGTGTATCTGTTTTTTTTACTGGGTATCTATGCGTGTGATTCCTAGAATCGCTTACGCATAGATACAGTGAAGATCCGACATGTGTAAAACAATTACACTGTCGGATCGTAGATGTAATGACATCGCTGGCTGCTAGGTGGCCTTTACATTGATTTCTCATTTGCCTATGCAAATGAGTCTAATCCGACGATTCCCGAACGTTTTTACGCCGCCCCGTCGTCGTTTCCGTACGCGTAAGGTTACCCCTGCTATATGAGGGGTAACCTTACGAAGTTCCGTCGGTGCCATGTTAAGTATGGAGTCGGGTCAGCGTCGTCTTTTTCCGTCGGTTATGTTGTTTTACTAAGTCCTTCGCGAATAGGGATTTACGTAAACGACACTCACGTCGGTTTCATTCACTTTTTCCGACGTGAGCTGGAGCATGCGCACTGGGCTATTTTTGAGGCCGGCGCATGCGCAGTTCGATCGACACGGGGGCGCGCTTAATTTAAATACAAGCCGCCCCCTTTGAATTACGCGGGGATACGCAGAGCCATTTACACTACGCCGACGCAACTTACGGAGCAAGTGCTTTGGGAATACGGCACTTGCTCTGTTAAATTGCGGCGGCGTAGCGGCCATTCTACGGGAATCTGGCCCATAGGCTTTTATCAGCATTTTTTGGCAGGGGCATTTTCAGGCTGGGGGGGGTAAAAAAAACTGCATTTGAAGAGGAATTTTGCAGCTGTAAAAACGCTGTAACACTGAAAAAGTTGAGTTTTTGAGCCTTTTGTGGGAGTATCGTTTTGCTAAAAATGCAAACACAGCAAAACACCAATGCAAAAACACTGTAAGCCCAGGTTCACACTGGGCTGCGGAAGTAAAGCCGTGCGAGTTCAGCTGAACTCGCACCATTTCAGTCCCGATTTTGGCCGCAATTTCAGAGACATCTGTGCGGGTTTCTGCACAGATGTTAATGTAATTCGCAGGCTGAAATCGCAAAAAGTAGTACAGAGACTACTTTTTGAAATCGGTGCAATGCCGCAGATGCAGCGTTGCACCGATTAGGACAGTGCCATTGCCGTCAATTTGCGGCAAAATCCGCCGTTTTGACATGCTCGGTTTTTAACCAGTTCAGCCCCGGAAGATTTTACCCCCTTCCTGACCAGAGCACTTTTTACAATTTGGCACGGCATCATTTTAACTGACAATTGCGTGGTCGTGCACCGTGGCTCCCAAACAAAGATGATGTCCTTTTTTTTCCCACAAATAGAGCTTTCTTTTGGGGGTATTTGATCACCTCTGCGGTTTTTTTTTTTTTGCTATAAACAAAATAAGCTTACATTTTGAAAAAAATATATATATTTTTTACTTATTGCTATAATAAATATCCCCATTAAAAAAAAAAAAAAGCACATTTCTTAATCAGTTTAGGCCAATATATATTCTTCTACAAATTCTGGTAAAAAAAAAGCGCAAAAAGCGTATATTGATTGGTTTGCGCAAAAGCTATAGTGTCTACAAACTATGAGAAAGATGTATGGCATTTTTATTATTATTATTATTATTATTTTTTTACTAGTAATGGCGGTGATTTGCGATTTTTAGCATTATTGCGATGGACAGATCAGACACTTTGGACACCTTTTTGGGACATTGACATTTATACAGAGATCAGAGCTATACATATGCACTGATTACTCTGTAAATGTCACTGGCAAGAAAGGGGTTAACATTAGGGGCGATCAAGGGGTTAACTGTGTGTTCCCTGGGTGTGGTCCATCTGTATGGGGATAGGACTGACTGGGAAAGGAGACAGATCGTTGTTCCTACTTAGTAGGAACAACTGATCTGTCTCCTCTCCTCTGGCAGGACAGGGATTTGTGTGTTTACACACAGAAATTCCTGCGCTGGCTCTCGTGCACGCGATTGCGAGTGGCCGGCGGTGATAGCGACCGCCGGCCATGCGCATCGGTCCCCCGCCGTGCAGTGTGCGCGTGCATGCCCTCCTGGTGGCTCTTAAAGGCAAACACGTATATGCACGTGATTTTGCCCAGGGGTGCCATTGTGCCACAGTAAATTTGCGTGAGCCGGTCGAGAACCGTTTAACTTTGCATTCTACAGCTAATGCTACTGCCACTTTTATAATGTCCAGTGTGTATGGGGCCTAAGGGTTTACATATTGCAGTTTATATGTGTAATTGGGGTGAACATTCCCACAATGTATTACAGTATGTGTATTGTGTTACATATTGCCTCTTCCCTGAGCAAAATTGGTATATGTTGAAAAAATAAGTTTGAGGATCTGTAGCTGAGTGTTTATTTGACCTTAATGCCATAATACATTGCAACATCCTTGGATGTTCAATGGACCATCCTTTGCTAATGACTGTCCCATGCTGGTATTATACTTTTCTAACCTGGAGAAGGTAACATACTTGCTTTAACCCCTACTGAGTTCTTCATGTTGGGCACATCAGCATTATAAGTTTCTCACTTTTAAAATGTGATTAATGATAGTACATTTGCTTTGCTGTGTAGAGACAAAGGGCAGACTGTTGGCTTCTTGTGTCACAGTTATTGCAGTGATAATAATTTGCATACTTAATTTATCTCTGCCTTTCTCTAGATGTAGCATTCTGTTTTGGTAGCTTTTGGTTTAATGTACAGTGTTAAAGAACGAAAGTTCATGGTACTTTTGTGATAAAGTCACACTTGCTTCTATCTATTTCTTCTTTGCATAACCCCTATAGATCATGTAACATAGATTTTAACATTTTTGACACTCGGAGATTAATTATTATTTGTCTTTTTTCATCTGTAACAAGTATATAACTGATACAAAATATACATACAATTCTTCAGTAAACATTGTAAATTTGTTCTCTGGATTGATTCTGCCTAGTGTAATTCCTTCCTATAAAGTTCCATGAACATATACTTGGAGTTAAGCATGAAATAGCTAGATGAGGCTAGTGGGAAGAAGGAATCATTGTTTTCTTTTCACAGCCCTGCATTCACATCTCCCTCTTATTATTTGCAGCAGATGTGAACCAGAACAATGGCACCTCATCCAAGGGCACGGCGGTGACTGACTCCACAAGCACAGAAGACCCCCAGGATAATTGGAAGCAAGCCAACGCAACTGACCCTCGCCCACATTTGGTCCGCCTATTTTCCCGAGATGCTCCAGGAAGGGAGGACAACACCTTCAAAGATCGGCCTTCTGAGTCAGATGAGCTTCAAACCATCCAAGAGGACAGTGGATCAACTTCACCAGACACGGATTTGATGGCATCTCAGAAACTGTCCCGCCACGGATCAAAGCCAATGGCTTCAGCAAGCACTTCAGACCGCTCTAGATATGGCCATGGAGCTCACAGCAGATACAGAGACACAGGCTTTTTTGACTCCCTGGGCAGGTTCTTTGGAGGTGACAGACATGTTCCTAGGAAGGGAAAGGTGAGCACCGAGGAATAGGCAAAAACTAACCAGAACAAATACATGGTGACACAGAGGACAGATTGCATTAGTCTTTACCTAAGAAACACGCTGATTTGAATAATCTTAATGCCTCCTTTACTAATCTTGTGTATTCATGTTGTACTTTAATTCTGGCATAAGTAGATAACCTGTTACTGTTTAATAAAAGAGGCAGAGCTGTTTTTTTCTGACTGCTGATATATTATCTATGCTGTGTACATGTAGATTTTTATCCAATGCATCTAGCAAAGGTACATTGATTTGTTGTGTTGTGGTTGGGTGTGGCTTTAGCTGAAGTCAATCTAAAATTGGTATGGGTGCACATGTGAATTCCAGACTACTCTCTGTAGCCCATAAAATATAAAAATGCTTCTCCTGGGCTTTAATATGCAGTATGTCTTTAAAATATTGATCCTCCTTTTCCGGTTTGGTGTAGTGCCTTATTCCACAAAGGATGTGTCTGACATCTTACGTGCCATCTTACCTGGAAAGCATTTTCAATGATCGCATATTGCAAGAATGTTAGCTTATCCAAACTTCTCAGCACTACAGCCATCAGCACCAGTTTTGTTTGAACAGTATTTTACTATTCTCTAAAGTAGAATGCCAAATATGGACCAAGCCGCTTTCAAGTGTAGTCCTACGTAGATATCAGCCAAAAAATTTACCGAAATGTTTTCATTTTGTGGTACCATTAACTAATACGCTGGCACAGACAAATCTACATGATTGCTACCACTTAATTGAGCCATAATTTGAACATGGCATTAATATAATTATGATAGTTATTGGTCACAATGTATATATCAGAATGTCAAGGTCAACCAGTAACCGGTGACCTGCCATTGCATATGTGTGCTGTTTACCATGTCTGTGTGTACAACTCCTACACAATGTGCAAGTACCATAAATAAATATATAAAGAAAGAATTGGGTTGATAAACTAAAACTGGAGAATGCTAAATCTGTACATGGAGCTGACAGCTGTACATGGTAGCCAATCAACTTCTAACTTCAGCTTGTTCAATTAAGCAAAAAAAAACTGGAAGCTGATTGAGGGAAAAAAAAGAGTGCCAAAAATAAAGACACATAGGAAAAATGGTACCTATGTCCTAGCTAATAGATCTTATAGAGCTGAATGTACATGATATGAACTGTACCAGATTTTACACTCTTCGATTTTAGTAAATCAACCCCAATGAGTCTTAGTGTCATACCCAGCTGCAGCAGATACAAATAAACGGTACTACAGATTATATTAAATTGTTCAACTGTGTAATAATCAGACCTCTATGTATATTGATTGCTATATTTTACACGAATAGTCAAATATAAAACTTATATGCTATATGTTTTTTTTTTGGATGCCAATTTTTTTTTTTATTTGTAATGGGTCAATGGCATGGCTGGACAAATCCCAGATATCAGTTGGCCATGAGCCTAAATATATTTGATACCTAAGTTTAAACTGACTGGATACTGAAATCTGCAGGAATTTTGTCTATCCCTTGTCATTGATGATCACCTTGGGAACATTGGTTCAAAATTGTTTATGCTTGTTAATAAATTGTACATTGAGTCTTGGCATTGGCTTGTTCCAATGCCTGTAATGTTATCTGTTTTCAAGCACGAAAACAATCTGTCATTAATTGCTATTGTAAAAAACAAAATGAACCTTTAACTCTCTGAAATGTCCTGTAGCCTTGACATTTGGAGCCTTTTTGACTCTTGTTCTTAGTATAAATCGGTGTGAAAGAACTTTAATATTTTTTGTACAGAAAATAATGACATCTAAGTAGTGTCCGACGTAGTAAAGGCTAGACATTCAAGGGCAATAGAGGAATAATATGAGGTGATTCAGATAACTTGTATAGAACTGACATAGGTGCAGGTTTTACGTAACTCAACTGGAAGAGTTGTACAGAAGTACTGTTAAGTATTCTCTGAGCCAAGGTCATCACAAGGACAGAAATGGGCTGTATAGAATGTTTAAAAAAAGATTGCTTCTATATATTTTATGTAGCTAGCTATCATTTAAAAATGAACATGTTGTATCATGTTACCATGAGTATTTTAAATGACTTTAGTTTATAGAACATACTACAGTTACATACATAGTTGCCTATGTAATATACTTATCAAAATTAATAGTTATATTCAGGTAATATAGAACAGCTGTAATTACAGTGGTTCGTAAGTAAAAGTGGTGCATAAGTGACCCATAGCAATTCATCAGCTTTTACCAGGCTAGTGCCATTAGACTTGTAAAAGCTGGTTTGTTATTTGTGTGTCATTGCACATTATATGTCTTTGTATTATGTTATATAACGAAAGTCTACTGTATTAGATGTTTGTAGTGGAGCCTGTTCTTGACAAGCTAACTTTAGGGTTCAGATGAGAAGTTTATATTACTGTTTTTGTTCTTTAGGTACGCTGCCATTAGTATATGTAAATGGTTTATTGCCTCTTTCTTGTTCACATTATGCTTCTTTGAATTGTCTAGAAGTATAGATAAAAAACATAACTCCTTCTCTACACATTACCTGTTAATCTTTGTTCCCTTAAGGGATCAGCAGAGATTTGAATAAATAAGTGGAGCTCGCTCCTTATTCCTCTATTCTTCGGTTCCACTTTAAATCACAAGTAATCAAAGAAATCATTACAGTTTTGCAATGTAATTATCGCTTGGCTTTTGTTTAGATTTTAGCTAAAATTATTATGGGTACGCTAAGCACAAGCCAATCCTTTGTTTTAGCTGAACAATTGCTTGTTTATGTTAGTGGTCAATCCTACTTTTGTTTGGTGACCACTGAATGACAGGCTTTATAGAAAGAGCATAAATTTGTCATGCTAATTTCGTAGGCGTAAATATGTCCAAAGACTACATTGTGAATGAATTGGTGTTTTGTGGTACTTTTTAACACGATTGCTGCCAAATGATGGGACTCTGTAACTGTTTATTGTACACCTATGAACCTTAGATGAAGTACTTTGTATAAATTCTTTCATATGTGACAGATGGTATTAATGATAACCATAATGTACTATACTTTTCATTTATCCATAGCAGTCTGATGACAGACATCAGAAAACAAAACAGCAGAGATAAACTCAGGACATACCTTTCCCTCAAATTTTATCATCTCAGGGCACTTTCTGAAACTAATGAGTAGAAGGACAAATTCTTAGTACAATGAAGTGTACATAAGTGCCTGTTTGGGATGAAATGTGGGGTTCATCTTAAGCCTTTCTTATCAAACACAGCAGACATAATTGTACTTTTATGCTGAATTTGATCCTCAAAATTGGACTTTTAGATGACTTTAGGATTTTAATAGATACAGTTTTGTTTCATTAAAGTTGGAAATCTTAATTGCTATTTAATGCATTCATACGTTGTTTGCAAATCTCCACCAGTAACCACTAATGGAAAATTTGTCGGCTTTTGATGCATGGTCACTAATGCATTGACGGATCACAGTAGTTAAGTTTGGGTTTCCTTCATTAGTTTGTTAGTTGTGCATGCACAGTTAATAAATAAGTTGGCTGAATTTAATCAAGCAACACTATTTGCTTGTGCGGCCAAGGTTTATGGCCTTTTGTTACGTGCAGATCTAATTTGAGTTTACAATCAATGCAATCATTAAAGCCAGGTACACACGGGTCGAATGTTGGGCGACAACAGCCGGTTCTAAAAAACACATTCGGCCCGTGTGTATGTTAGTCTGTCCAACAGAAGACATCAACTTGGCCGTCTTCTGTCAGACATGCATGCTGAAAAACCAGCATCTGACTGAACCCCGATCAACGTCTCAGCCAATGGCCGAGAGCACTGATTGGAGTGTTCTGGCAGGAGGACCATCCCCCTGTTAGAATACAATAGCTCTGCGGGTGGGGGGGTTAGATCACTGAACTAACTTTGCATGGTTAGTACAGCGGCTCTGACCGAAGCTGACAGTTTGGGTTGAACAAAAAAAAAATGTATAGAGTGTATCCAGCTTAAGGCTGGATTCACACCTATGCAGTTTTAGTGCTTTTTGCATTTTGCAGGTTTGCACTACAGTCCATTTTACATGGTTTCCTATGGAACATGTTCTGTAGTGCAAATCTGAAAAATGCAAAAAGCACTAACACTGCAAAGGTGTGAATCCAGCCTAAGAGTGCAGAAAAACAGAAATCTATATATCTACAAATTTAGAAGTGCATGCCCTGGTTTCTTTCACAAAAATAATCATTTTAAGGTGAGGAGCTTTTGGAAAGGGGTTTCCTTTATATGCAGCTGACATTAGGTAGTTAATGGATTGTATTATGTGCACAAATATTTTAGAGCCTCTATTAAAGCCTTTTAAAACAATCCATATGCTGGCGAGCCAAACTGCATATTAACCTGCCTGATCTCTACATGCAAGTATGCAGTGGTAGGATGCCGTTTGTCATGTATGCAATTAGTTAATAGCGCCACACTGTGGCTTTGACTATCGTGACCAGCTGACCAAGTCTTTTATCACTAGACGGTTGCTCTTCTTCTATGCTACATAAAGTGATGCCTGTCTTAACCTTCTAACTTTTCAGTCACAAACAGCGCAAAGTCAGTTGGCATCCACCAGTGTAGGCAGTTCTGCACCAGCTTTAGGGTGGAGCCCTGGCTATACTTATATTATGCACTCATGGTGAGTGTGTGCACTGTATTTTTCTATGTGTATTCTCTGTATTGTTCTGATACAAAATTTAACATTAATTGTGGTACGCTCCTTTAAGATACAGTGTTATAAAAAAAAATCGAATATATATAATCTATATGCTGCATAGCTAGAATGTTTCTTGATTACTGAGTGTTTTTATTTTACTGTAATGGCTCCCGATATCTGCAACTATATTATACTGCTTAAATTGATACTAACTGCCACTTCTAAACAACTTCAATGTATTTGATCCATGTAAATTTCTCTGTGTATTTTGATTTTACATGATTGTGTTAATATTGAGCTTTGTATGTTGTATAATAAACATTTATTGATAAAGCATTAATACTAACTGCCTTTTTACTTTGCTATTATTTATTTTATTTGACCACCATTTGGTGGTTCGTTTATGGCTAAATCTGGCTGTCATATAGAAGGCAAATGATAAAATGAAGGGTTCGGAGGACAAGGTTAAACAAAATGCCAAGCACAAATAATTATCTCAGGCTTTCAGTTGTATACCCTTTATACGTTAATTTACTGATTTTCCTTAACCCAGTTCAACATCCCCACCCCATCACCACTCCCCCATCTGATGGATCACTGTAGAAAGTAGGTGGCTGTTAAATGTTTGCTCCTATAGCCATCATTTTGCCCCTTGCAGAGCAGAAAATTAATGATCTTATCTGTGTGCTCTCTGCCCCTTTTGTGAGTTGGAGAGTGAATCCAGGAGAACCTGATTGGCTCACACTGCTGGCACTCCCACTTTCAGTCTGTGTGAAGGGAAATGCAAATATAAAAACAGATTTCAATTAAGCTAGGTTCACACCGACCAAAAATGGTCAGTTCAGCAGGAACCAGCCTACGTTCGACCCGTATGTGCAACTGTCTGTCCTACAGAAGCTGGACTTGTGAACGGTTTCTGTCAGGTGGGCATGCTGGAAAACTAGCATCCAAAACTAGCAACCAATGGCTGCCAGCACTGATCAGTGTGTTCTGGAGGTGGTTCCCCTTTCAGAGCACAAAGGCACAATGGGGGAGATGGCTACACTAGCATCGCTTGTATTTATTTTTTTATTTTTTTCATTTAACCCGCTGGGTTGAACAAAATATATTTTTACTAGAGTGTACCCAGCTTTACTAGGAATAAAGCAATCTTTCAATTTCCAATGGCCTAGGGTTCACATTTAACCGCTTCAATACCGGGGCTTTTATACCACCTCCATACCGGGCCTATTCTGACACTTCTCTCCTACATGTAATAATCATCATTCTTTTGCTAGAAAATTACACAGTACCCCCAAACATTATATATGTTTTTTTTTTAGCAGACACCCTAGGGAATAAAATGGCGGTCATTCCAAAGTTTTATCTTGCACTGTATTTACGCAATTATTTTTCAAACGCCTTTTTTTTGTAAAAAAATTGTTTTATGAATTAAAAAAATAACAAAACAGTAAAGTTAGCCCAATTTTTTTGTATTATGTGAAAGATTATGTTACACCGAGTAAATAGATACCCAACATGTCACGCTTTAATTATGCGCACACTCATGGAATGGCGCCAAACTTCGGTACTTAAAAATCTCCATAGGCAACGCTTTATTTATTTTTTACAGATTACAGTTTAGATTTACCGAGGAGATCTAGTGCTAGATTTGTTGCTGGCACTCTAACGCACGCGGCGATACCTCACTTATGTGGTTTAAACGGCGTTTACATATGTCGGCGGGACTTGCGTGTGCGTTCGCTTCTGCACGCGAGCTATCGGGGACAGGGGCGTTTAAATTTTTTTTTTATCTTTATTATTATTATTTATTTATTTTTTTGACTTATTTTTTATTTCGTTTTACACTTTTTTTCATTTTTTTTTTTTCCACTTTTATTCCTATTACAAGGAATGTAAACATCCCTTGTAATAGGAAATGTGTGTGACAGGTCCTCTTTATGGAGAGATGTGGGATCAATAAGACCTCACATCTCTCCTCCAGGCTGGAAACCATGAGATCGGTGAAAAAAAATTCACCGATCTCATGAATGGGGGCTTACAGCCGCAATTGCGGCTTTGTTTACTTACGGGGACCCGGGCGTGACTTCATTAGATCGCGCCCGGGTCCTCCGACGGTCATAGAGATGACTGGTGACCATCTGGTCACCAGTCATCTCTATGCTTCCTGCCGCCGCCGACGATTCGTTCTCCGGGCCCCCGAAGGCACAGGTAAGCCCGGAGAAGCACCGGATGGCGGCGGGAGGGGGGGATGTCCCCTCCCGCGGCCTGTAAGAACGATCAAGCGGCGGAACCGCCGCTATGATCGTTCTTACATTGTACAGTCAGTAGAAAGTATAAGCTTTGCCAATTGCAGAGCAAGAGGTCTGACTAATGCTGACCATAGATGATTTTTTTTTCATGCAGCCCACAAGTTAAATTAAGAAAAAATAAATTAATTCCTCCATCCACACAGACAAGGTGGAGGGAAGAATGTAATTCTACACTGATATTATAGCTGCTGATCAAAAAAAAAGGTTTCTAGCATTCCCATTCAACAGATATAACAATCGACTTTTGTTGAACAGGGTCAGCCACATATAGATCAAAATGCAGCCAGTCCCTGCTAAACCTTTTGATCCACCTAGGGCCAGTTTAGGTAGAGGGCATGTGGAACCTCTCCACTGCTTCCCCTCAGAGAGCAAAGGGTCTCTTACTCTGCAGCTGCTGGCATGGCACAGGCCCTTTTCTTAGGCTGTGGCTGCTTTAAGACAACAAACTGCTAGAACACCTTTCATGTTGGTGCACATTGCATGCATTTACCTAAGGCAAAGTGAAGGTTCAAATGGTATTTAAACTTACACAAAAATGTACTATTTGAGTCTTGCTATATTTTGGATAACACTTGTATCAAAAAGCTTGATTAAACCTAAAAAAAATCACTTTATTGTTATATCCCCACCACAGATACATAACTGTATATACTGCGTATTGTTAAAGGGTAAGTTCACCCTTTGGGACATGTTACACCCATATTTAGGCTGTAACATGTTTCAGTAGCTGCAGCCTCCCCCTCTCTGTGACAGCAAGCGGGCGATCTTCTCCCCGCAATCCCTGTCATTATTTGAAAATAACACGGCTGTGTGGGACTCTTTCCCCACATGCCGCTTCATTTGTTCACAGTTTTCTGTGAATGCATGAACTACAACTACCACTAGCCATTGTGGCTGACAGCTTGTTGTTCTAAATGGACTGCTAGGGCACTGATGTGCGGCCTCGTAGTTCATTCACAAGCCCTATAGCTTGTAAACAGTCAGCTTGTATGTGGGTACAGGGCTTGTCTGCAGGAGTCTGGCATTGCACCCCTGATCCACTGATCATAGGTAAAATGCTTTCCAGGCTCTCTAGGGAAAAAATAACATGCACATTTTATTTCCTACAAAAACATGTGCATTTATTATCTTTTCCCAAAAGGCGAAAACAAATGTAGTGTCAATCTACACATTCACCATTGCGCAGCGAAAAATGTATAAAACATTAAATAAAATTATTTTAAAATAGGGTCCATATTCAAAATGTTCTCTTTTTTTTCTTTTGGATATTTGCACCAGTATTTTACAATGGACTTATATGAGCATTTATATTTGTGATGGACATTTTGAATATGGACACTATTTTAAAATACTTTTTTTTAATGATTTATACATTTTTCGCTGTGTTACTGTAAATGTGTAGATTGACACTACATATAACTGATATTACCGCTATCATATCCTCCACACACACACCTCCCTCACCGACATATAAAACGCATCTTCTACAGTCAGCACATACTGAATCTGTTGTATTTATTTCAACTTTTTCCACCACTGAACAAACTTGCACAGTTACCATCATTATTCAGTTTTACTCATTATATGGATATTTAAGAGCTTCTATCAGCGGAATGTTTACTGAAGCTGTAGCACATCAGAACAAATCAACATTGCTACATTGAAAAACAACCCTGGTCAGAAAATAGAATTTAGCCAGAAATATTTTTCTGTACTATGTGGGTGCTGCGGGGGTGGGATCAATCTCAAATGTAGTGGAAGATTTTTTGCAAAGGTTGTTATTTTTGTTATCATGGTTAGGACAAAAAAAAATGTGGGATGTGCGGTTTGAATCATGCTTTTAATGTGCGTTTTCTTTTGTAACAATTAAATGTTATTTTAACCTTAACCCAACATTCGCTTTGATAAACAAACATTTTCTTTACCAACACCTTATATCTGAGATACTTAACAGCAGGGCTTTTTTTCTGGGGGAACTTGGGGGAACTCAGTTCCACCACCTTTGGCTCAGACCCTTTGGTGCCCGCTCACCACAATCACTTGTGAACACAGAAGTCTGGTTTCTGTGTTTACAAGTGACTGCTTTGTAACCCCCTGAACTATGCACACTGTATGTAATGCAGTTCTGGTATTTAATGCCCCTTTAAGACCCTTCTACTGTTTGTGAAATCTGAACGGGTCGTGGTTGAGTTCCTGCACCTATTTTCTGAGAAAAAAAGCTCTGCTTAACAGTGACTGCCACATTACAGGGAAATTATGAATGTTTTTGGGGTTTTTTTTTTTCAATGTTTTACCAACCAGATTCTTAGGATTAAGGCAAACATATGTTCACTTTAATTACTTAATCATGTGTGAACAAAATCCTATTAGTGGCAAATCTTCAAAAATGTGTACTTCATAAAATCACTTTGAAGGGAAAAGTAAATCACTTGCTGTTGAAGAATATTGCATAAACAAAAACAAAAAAGACAAAAAGCTTGTACAGAGCTACAAATGACATGCATGCAGATTACCTTTTTCCCCCAATTGTCTGCTGTTATGGGGTCTGGACTAACACTGCTCACTTGTATTTCAAGCATAGAATTCTTTCAGACATTCCATAAGAATAAGGTAAGTCAGTTTCCTGTCTTTAACTGCTTCCTGCTCAGCCTATAGTCAAATGACAGCCAAACTGTGCTTCATATGATGTCTGTTTATTCACGTGCCACTTGGGCACTCTAGCAGCCGCCCTTCAGCTTGATCGGTCACCCACTGTGTTCAACAGACAGGGCGGATGAAGGATCATTGTAACGGCCTAGCCCTGGTACCATGTGATCACTGTGCCCAATCAAATTTATTGACAGTTTGTAGAAATCTGTGATTTTTTTACAACTGTATGTAAATATCAGGGGAACATAATTTGTCATGCTGTGTTGACTTTTTAAGTGTATTGTCAGTGTTTCCGCAATGTGTTTATACTATTTAAAAATTAGTTGTCTTAGACTTTAGTAGGAGTTTCCTCCTTTTTTTTTTCTTTTTCTTTAGGTTGTCAATTACAAATGTGCACATGTACATGTATATTTTACATGTTTTGTCAGTAAGAAAGGTTGGCAACACTAATCACATGTCAGTTGTAATAATTGTGTACTATTGTTATGATCTCTCTGATTGGTCACAGTGATCACACAGTACAGACGTTCAATCGCAGTGCTTCTGTACCATGTGATAGCTGTGGACTGGCAGTGAATGGACGCCGTTCATTAAATTAATGCTTATAACAGTAATCGTCACTATTATAAGCAATCACAGTAATCACAAAAAATTCTGATCACCTCCACAAAGTAGTACAGTGTCCATAGGTGTGCCCAGGCACACCCTAATCACCCTTTACAACACAGATTCCCCCTACTTCCCTGACTCCCTCCTCCCCCTGCAGTGCTACCAGCTTATCTACTCTCCCACCAGCTGTCGCTGCAAGGAGGTTTTAGGATGAGTGGAGGAAGGGGTCGGTCAATGTGCAATTGACCATCCCCTTCCCTGAATGAACATTGTGAGTGATCAGTAGTGTGTGTTTGAGCACCCTAATGCAATAAACTGTGCACACTTATGACAGTGTCATTAACACTGTCTGCACTGGTCACAGATTGAAAAAAAAATGGGAAAAGTTTGGAATAAAAAATAATTAGCATGCTTCTTACTAAATACCTTGGACTGTCTACATTCCAAAAACTGGTCATTTGGGGGGTATTTGCACTGTCGCAGCATTTTAGATCCTCACAAAATTAGATAGGTAGTCATTACATCAGGCCTGATCAATTTTCAAATCTATAAACCATTCATAGTTTGTGGACACTCTAACTTTTAGACAGACAAATTATTATACACTGATTTGGGTTATTTTTACCAAAACCATGTAGCAGAATATATTTTGGTCTAAATTTATGAAGAAAGATTATTTATTTGATTTTTTTTTTAAATGTTCAGTATTTTTTATGTTTTTTTGTTTATATAAAAGAAAACAGTGCTGATTAAATTTCAGTAAAAGAAGGCTTTATCTGTCTAAAAACAATGATACAAATGTCATTTGGGTACTGTGTTGCATGACTGTAATTACCATTCAAAGTGTGAGAGCATGCACCCAAATCTGAAGAATAGTCTGGGCAAGAAGGGGGTGAAAGTGCCCAGTAGTTGAACTGGTTAAATAAAAGCCAGTAAATATTTTTTTTAATTATATACAGTACCCACTGTACATTTTGTGTTGCTGGTTTTAACATTTAAAGTAATGGCTTCCACACTCTGATC
Source organism: Rana kukunoris (assembly GCA_029574335.1). Taxonomy (NCBI): domain Eukaryota; kingdom Metazoa; phylum Chordata; class Amphibia; order Anura; family Ranidae; genus Rana; species Rana kukunoris. The sequence continues at coordinate 308,336,761 of CM056053.1, forward strand.
AGTATTAGAACACCAAACAGCACTTACAGTGCAGTATAGATAAGCTTCTAGCTTCTACAATACTGCTTTTGTTGTACCAGATGGCACTAAACAACTATATCCACAAACTTACATTCCTTTGCACTCTGTGCATTACCTTCACTCTGCTATGGCCAGTGCTGTGCTCTCATATGCAAGCAATTGCTAAGGGTTTGGCCCTCTCCAAAATGGCCATTGGAACCCAATGCAGTCATGTATGCTTCTAAATTTCAGTGCCAAAAATGAGTTTCTCTTGTGATCATCAATTAAATGCTTTCTTCAGTTGCATCTTGCCTTCAGCTAAGCTTCACTAACATACAGGTGATTATTATTAAAATCTGACATATTGTTTTGAACATTATTTACTCAGTGATGTTGAAAAAAGGCATTTACATAAAGACCCTTGAGTATGGACTTGGTCATATGTTTCTAAAAAAAATCAGCTGGACAGCAGCGTTACCAACCTACCAGACTGAAATTTACTGACACGAAATCCAACATTTACTGGCACAGCCAAGTTTATACTGGCATTGCCAAAAGTTACAAAATTACAGCATTAAGTACAAATTTCAATATTTAGGTAACAAAAAAATACAATATGCAATTAGCATTATGGTTTAAGTAGATGTTGAGGCAATTCTTATTTTATTTTCGATATGGTAAGTAAGTAGCTCAGGGATAGGACTCAGAAGGGTAAGAAATTAGAATGGGCACTCAAACTCAGAGTGACACTGTCAGCAGTGTACAGCAGCACAGATGATGACACCTCACCGACACGATACGTCCCCTCTTGAGTCACAGTGACAGTCTCTCTCCATGCCAGGTGGTCCACTCTGGTCCAAACAGCACTGACCATCCCACTCCCAGCTTGCCTTGCTCCTCTCCCACAGCCAGTCTGCTTGGCTCCCTTTCTTGCTATAGATGCAGGGATTTTAGTTTTTGGATGGACTTCCACTTTAATAAGGAATTTTGGTAAAAGAGCTCTTTGACCAAACATTTCTTTAGTGGTGCATTATTGATGAGTAATATTTTTACTTGACAATATTACTAATGTCTTAATCTACTTTCCACAATCTGATGCTAATACAACTCTGTGGCAAAAAATATTGATAGCAGTCCTTGTTCTATTCTTTTTAAATTAATAAAAATATGGTTATCGAGAGAACCTAGTACAGTACGCTGGAGTCAGCTATATTGTCAAACAAAATAAGAAAACAAAAATGCCTTCATATGTCTAAAATACTGTTTTGATAACTCTTCTGTTGTGTTTTTTGTTCTTTTTTAACTATAAAGGAAAGCTAAGAAATATTTTCAGAAGGTACGCACTTGCATTATTATTGCTGTTTTTTCCTAAAAGTATTGTGTGTGATCCCTGGTCTATGTTTGATCAGAAATATATTTTATACCATTGTTGGTATAGTACAACAAAAGAGAAATCTCTTTACTGTTTTCTTAAGCTATGCTTTCGAATATACAGTATAAGTAGCTTTTCCCAAGTGCCCTTGTTAGTGATAAAGGTATTCTACACAATGAAGCAGGGTGCCAATTACTTAAGTGACTCTGACGGTGCTATAACTGCTTATTATCTTTGACGAAGGTCATATAACTCACATAACACACCACAAAGAAGCATGAACAACTTGTCATATGACTCTTAAGAGTCTAATTTTCATGTAAATTTTGCATTAAAGTCTGCATGTGACCAGGATCTTTTTTCTTCTATTTCAGTCTATCTGAGTTACCGTAATTCATTAAGACCAAACGGAAGCAATGATATGCAATGTGCTATAACCCATAGGAACCAATTCAGTTTTTACTTCCTTATTAGATCGAGGCGCAATGTAGTCTTGGATTATTTTTACCATATATTATATAGACAGTGTGCCACTGAGTGCATTTTTTATAATGGATACATGATAGTTTAAGTTTTTGGCGTTATATTCGATGTGTGCAAAGACTTATAAGTATAACATTTAATTAAAGAGGAGCTCTCTCTGAAAAAATTTAAGTCAGCAGCTACAAATACTGTAGCTACTGACTTTTAATATTAGGACTCTTACCTGTCCACAAATCCAGCAGTGTCTTTCAGTTGGCTGTTGGGTGCTGGCGCCGCCATCTCCACTAAGGGGAACTGGCAGTGAACCCTTGTGGCTTCACACCTGGTTCCCTACTGCGTATGTGCAAAGCTCGCTGGCGGGGAAAAGAGGTGGGTGCCTAACTTCTGGCTGATCTGAAATGGAAGCGGGTACCTGACGATAGAACATTCCTGAAAGGCGATTGGTGGGCCAGCTTGTCCATATAGTCACTTTAGAATGGCATTCTTATACCATGAAGTCATCTATGGTAACTAAGATATTGGAGGCTTTAGATATTGTGAGACAACCTTCACGAAACAAATATGCAGTTTCCTCATCAGTGCGCCTACTGTGAGTTTTTTTTAGCCCCCATTCACAAAGATGTGAGTAATGTTTATATTTAATATAGGAAATGGATATAATTAATTTACAAGCTGATTTTGAAATATGAATCAGAATATCCTATCCTATTGCAGCAATGTTCAGATATAGATCCATCAATGACTTGTGACCAATGTCATATGATTTCACATGTCATATGAAAAACTGGCAGGGGTCACAACCATCCCTTACTGTATACTAAAGTCTTTGGCTAGAGATTCTTTGAATTTAGGGGAATTCAGATACCAACATTCACTGGGACTCCATAGGTACACCATGGAAGTTATACATATTGTAGAATAAATGTATGCAAGTGGAAACTGCCAATTAGTAGCTACTAAATGCAGGGAGCACATGCAGAACCACCCCAATAAAATTTGAGTAACCTACGCAAGGAATATTCCCTTTTTGTCAAAGAGATTATTATTATTATGTCCCTGGAAAAAAACACCTTTATCATCTCTATAGACATTAGAAACATGCCATTCAATATCTGCAACTTTGACCACTGCAAGCTGCCAGGGAGATACAAATAGATAAAGAAGACAGCCATGCATCAATGTCAGGCAAATAAAATCATTTCTATTATAATAGTTTCTCAAACAGCCAATTGTTCTCCTTTATTGCCATAGAAATAATCACAGTGAGATGGTTCACAGAACTTAAGTGCGTAAAAGCAACTGCGTACAAAATTCCCATACTGGGTAAAACAAACAGCCACCTAGCTGGAAACAGCAGAAGAGGTACAGAGATGCTAGGTTTCATGTATGCCCTGCAGTGAACACGGAGAAATAGGCTAACTTGTCATTTTGCAAAGAAATGCCTCCCTAGGGGGTTTCAAAAGTAATGGCTGTATTGGTTAACCTGGAAAGCCTGCAGATAGACTATCAGTGTATGTGTTATTGGTTTTCAATTTCATAAGGAGAAACCCATTTTCTTAAAAAATATATATAGTATAATAAATATTATTAAACTGTATTGGATTTAAACAATATTTGTAGGATCCCTAATGATTCTTGGAAAATTAGACCATCTTGGAAGTAGAGAGTGACTTAAAAAGGGTGCTCTGCATCCCCTCCCAACCACTTCTTAATTTCTAAGTTATAAAGTGCTGCAGGTCGGAAAATATACATTTAAGGCACGGTAAAGTGGACTAAACCACTAGTATGATAGGTCAATTTTAGCATGCCTTAAAGAGTAGCTTTAGTAATTTCTTTAAAAGTCAGCAGCTACAACAACTATAACAATAAACAGACAAATCACCTGTCCAAGGTTCCAGCACCGTCCTCACCCAAACTTTTTTTTAACCGATCCTGGCGCCAGCATGTTGATGAAGGGCAGCTGGCTGTGACTCCTTGCAGCTTTACACCTGCTGCCCATTGCCCACTTTGCATGCACAAGTTGTGCTGCACTTTGTGAATGGTCCTGCAGCCTTCTGGGATCTGTGATGTATCCTAGAAGTCTGTGGGTGGGGGGTGAGAAGAACCTCTACTCAAATCTAGTAGTGATCTAAAAAAAAGTGGGTACCTGCCAAAACTAGCTACCCCCCCCCAGGAGGAAGAGGAAGAGCAGAACTTCCCCTTTTCTGCTTTAAGTAACCTTGAAAATTCATAGCCAGCATCTGCATCCACGATTAGGCTTCCCTAAATCAGTCCTGTGCACTCCTACTGTCTTATCTCAAGGTGTGTAATTCGCTCTTCCAAATCTTATCTTGGGAAAAAATTGTCTCTATGATGTAAAGAATAGGTGAGTGGGAAGGTTTGAGTATTTTAGTAACAACTGGGCAGGGCTGACACCACAAAAATGCTGTGCACCAGCTCAAAACAGGACTTAGATGCTAACTGTTATTCTAGCAGAACAACAGGTCATTTTCTGTACTTTCAGGGTTTTTAAGGGGATGTATTTTGGGAAAATGTGGGCGTATTTCATTCTCTTTTTATTATTTTGCCCTGACATATGCTTGTATAATAAAAATAACATTAATGCTTTACCACATTGAACTAATTAGCAAAACAAGTTGTGGAATTAGTACAGATATTTCACTGGCAAAAAAAAAAACAGCTTCACGGGAGAAGTCTGCATACAAGAGCCTTATAGAGTGGTACTGAAGCAGCATTGAGAGCTTTTAATCAAAATCTGATCTCCCTCCTATAATTCAAACCAAAGAAACACATTAATAAATATATAATTTCACTGAAAACATCACTTTAACTTAATTTCTTATGAATCCAATTATGATTTTGTCAAAACAACATTCAGTTCTTTAACTCACTGGACAGGCTATGTAAAGGTTATAAATGTGCTTCTGCATAAAAAGTGGAGCTAAAGCTGTAAAAAACTTTTCTTTTTCATCAGTTTCTTCTCTGAACTAGAAAATATCAAACCAATTGCCATTTCACAGCGGGAAATGTCTGGGTTCCCTTAGTTTATTATTTGATAAGAAGATAATTAGTTTAGATACAAATTTTACCTCCACCGAATATAACGATTCGGTGCTATTTTCAAGTACTGAAATAATTTAAATGTGTTTCAAAAATAATTGATATTAGATTTCCAGCAGCTATTGGCTAAGTCTGATAAATAACCATCAGATCAGTCTGACCTGGTACATTAAACATCAATAAAGCTGTATTATTAGCAGCCACAGCATGTGTTGGTACCGTTTTGATCCATGAAAGAGAAAAACATTTCAGGCATTAATACCATAGGAAAAAAATTGGCCCATTTACTGTACACGCCAGAGTTTTATTTTCCAGAGAATACGTAAGGCTAGGGTTACAGGGTGATATTAAAATACACATGTACCTAGACTATGCAAGTTAAAGTATAAACATATTGTAAACAAGCAATTAAACAAGACCAGCCTAACCCCTGTAGCAATAGGCACTATGAACTTATTTTCTAAACTTTCCAGCCTTCTAAACACACAAGCTCTGGTCTAGGCCTTACCCCTACTTTAAAAATAGCAGCTATTTTTGGGGGGCTTCGCTTTTTTTCTTTCTGACGACCCCAGCCCCTGTTGCCATTCTGGCCTAGGCCAGAATGACACATCCAGGCTCCTGAAGTTCCCTGGGAACCCCCCATCACATATCCCAGGAGGCTGCAGGAGCCTGTTTACAAAACAGCCTGAAGGTGGATCTAGCACATAGTCGAGGGCTGGGCTGCCTGAACATGGAAGTGGCAGCCAGCTGAAAAGGACTAAGACTGCGGTATGAGACACAGGCCTGAACAGCGGATTGCTGTAGGACATTGCTGGATTGACTGGACAGGTGAGTGTGTTTTGAATTTTCCCAGGTGTAAAGTGGGAGATGTAGGGGAGAGTTAAAACCATTGTACACTTTCAAATGTGTTTGTTGCTTTAACTACGTAATAGTGTAGTTGTGTTTCCTGTGTCACTTGTTTGCCTTACCTTGTAACGTTGGGATATGTTGTGGCTGCAGTTTGAAGTGTCATGGCTGATCAATTCCACTATGTCCATGAATCAGTCCATAGTCCCTCTCCCCACCGCCATTCCTACCTTGTCTGTAGGGACATTCAGCTTCTTGTTCTGGGTCACATAGCATCTTGTGCATGCCTTGCCATTTCCTCACTGTTACATAACAAATGTGGGAATGCAAATGATATGAAACACGGCATGGTGATCTCTGTTAATTGCTCTACCTGGTTGTTTCTTTGTCAAATGTATTTACTGTTTAGCTCTGACCTTTAGACTGAGAGACCCAAGGATTGTGGCATATGTATTTTCTTCACAGAAGATGTTAGTTCACAGACAGAGGCATTGCATTAACCTGTGCAATGCAATGCATTTTTAAGGGGGCATTAAACAAACCTGGCCCGCTCACTCATCCCCCCCCCGTTGCTTGATCATCCGCCCGCTAGGCTGCCACCAGCCCTGCACTTACCCTATTCAGGTCGCAGCTTCCCCCTGCATTTCCTCCTGAGTCCTGGCGGTTGTTTCTCTTCCCAGCCAATTGGGTCTTAAGATTCTTAGCCAATCGGGACTCGGAACACCTAGCCAATCAGGTCTCAGGAGCCGCTTCTTGATTGGCTGGGAGGAGAAGCAGGAAGACATTAGCAAGTGTTAATTTGCTAATGTCACATAAGTTTGTGGTCTCTGGGAAACTGCGCCCTGAGCCCACCCTTTTTCAAGCCAATTAGATCCTCAGGCTCTAATCATGTGTTTAAAAAAAAAACATTGTGATCCATGCGTCTGGTGCCCCCTCCAAAAAAAAATCCTTTAAGGCCGCGTACACAGGATGAGACAGCTCACAAGGACTATACATTAACAAATGACACCGTGAAACGACATGCTTAATGTACATCTTCTGCAGGTTAAAATCTACATGCAGGTAGGACAGTTCATAATTCCTTTACGTTTTACTTTAAAAATATATAAGGTGTAAATGCTTTAATGTCCATTGTCTGGGCATGAGTGCACTTTCGTTTTGTGATTTAACTAATGTCATGCGGTCACATTAATTGAAACCAAGTAAGTAACTCTATCAGTATTAAGAGATTAAACTATTGGTAAAAACGTTTTTTTCCATTTTGGAGAGAGTCATATTTTTTTCCCGCCATCTGTGTCCTATTCTGGAGATTTCCTTTCACTTTCTGTCCCATAGCCAAACAGGAAGTGAAAAGGAATCCCTGCATATTAAGGGAATTCCTTGGGGACCCCCAGGTAACCAGAACTAGTGGCCCAATTGGAAGATGTCCACTCTTATTTTAAAGATTAAAGATGTGCTTTACAATAAACCAAAGCAACCCCATGATGTGAACACAGCTTTTATTCCTACTTTAGACTTACTGAAGAGGAGTGACAACCTACATTTTGTTACATTTCAATGTTTCTATTTGTATTATTATTTCTATTATTCAATAATTATTCTTATATCTATGTATTTTTTTGCACTGAGAGATCATTTTCTGACATTTCTTTGACATTATCTTTAATGGGCAGTTTAGACTCCCTGAATACTTTCTGGGTTTCCTCTATACTTATGCTGATCTGAATAGGGGCTCATTTGGTTAAATATACAGAAATAATTGATAACACAGAGATGGAGAGAGCTATAGCTAAACTTCTTACATAAGCTACCCTCAAAAAGTCAACTTTGGATGTTTTTGAACTGCCATGCAGAATTTTGTTGTTTATTTTCCAAAACAACTAACACTTTTTATTATTTTTTTTACCAATTCCAGCATCCTGGGGAGCAATTCTATTTAGGCTATCACACTACACTTGGCACATGTTTAATTAATTGCTTATCCAGATATATATCTCTTGAAGAAGTTCAACCTTGAGGCCAAACTTCTAACTAGATGATGAGTCTTTTTAACATCTGGTCCTGTTCTCTTTGATAAGCTTCATGAATTTAATCTCTGTAACTCACATCTCAGTTACAAAAGGTGACACTATAACAGCGATAAAAGGACAGATCTGTCACTGACACGTAGTTCAGCTTCTGCAGCTATAATATTATAGGACAGTTTTGCCAATGTCAATAAGCAGTGTCCTTCCCTGAATTCATAACTAAATGCAATTTCAACTACGAAATTGTGACTTTGCTGCCAAAAAAAGCACAAGGTCTGAGCTCTTTACTGGAGTTAAAACATGTCCATGAGAATTGATTCTCTGATAAATCTTTCTCTTTCTCTCTCTCTCTCTCTCTCTCTCTCTCTCTCTCTCTCTCTCTATATATATATATATATATATATATATATATATATATCCATTATAATTGAATATAATTAACCATGGATAACGGTCTTGACCTTAAGGAATAACTTTACTTGAGTGCATGACAAGGTTAAGCTCCATGTACAAGGGAGAATAACATTTTAAAGCAGGAAAGTGTAACCTTTATCACTCTCTATCACTGATATAATGAGCCAACAGTCATTTTAATGTGAATGAAATTAGGCAAGGAGTTCAATTATTCCACATATAGAATAGTGAAATATATGTGAAATATCACTTGCTTATTTTTTTCTTACATTTTTCAACTAATCGCCTACAACAGGCAATATGCAATTAGTGGACCTGGCCTACAATATTTCTAGCTGGACATATTTAAAAAAAAAAAAAAAAAAACACAGGCACTGTTGAACCTGCCAAAGGATTGGTTATTCTGATCAGCTTGTCATGTAACCCAGGTGCCCCTTCCAGGCCATGCAGCTAAATCTAAGAAATCAACTTTGCTTTCAGCAGTTAAAGGGAACATGTGGTGGATTTTTATATGCTGTGTAATATTTATGGTCAGAAATAAGAACAATTACGGTAACTTTTTTTTTTTATGCATATATACAGCCATCGGATAGAACTTGTTGCCTCAACAGTTCTACAGTCTTGGCAGTGCTGAAACTTATTTTCTTGATAGCAATGATCATACCTTTTTCACAATCTGCATGGCCAATCACATTTACGGCAATCTGTTCAAATCAAGCTTAGAAGATGATTTTTGTTTTGTGTTTTTCTGTTTATTCAGTTCCATATATGCAAATTTCAAGAGTGGAATCACTTCTTCAGCAGGAATAGGTTTCTATTTCTCCAGCCACTGAGGGTAGCGGGGTCTCTGACACATAGAGGATACACATTTACCTATATTGTTGCTGATATTCCTTGATTTTTTTTTTTTCAGGATGTTCATCTGTCCAGATCCCTGTCCAGATCCGGCTACCTCTCATCCTCTCCCCAGAGGTCTTACTATGGCCATGGTAGACATACCGATGACAACCCAGTTGTCCACTTCTTCAGGAACATTGTAAGTGTTTAAAGAAAAAAATGTCCTATCTTGCACACAAGCCAAGCTATTTTGAAAATTTCAAATGAAAACAAAAAAAAAATCCACTGTTCTTTAAGATAAATTACTACCTTATTTGTTTTAGAAAAACTGTAGAGAATGGATTTCAACAGAAAAATTGTTCCTAGTTCATGCAATGGTCGCAGCCTGAGCTGTAAGCAGCAGGGCCAAATTTCCATCACTGAAGCCCATATGCACACAGCATTTAGTGCCTAAAGCAGCACCATTTGCTAAGATCACCACAGAACATTTTCTTGTTTTGCCTCTACCTCCTGTAGGTATAGGCTTACTATGCCAGGAGATCCAGCCCTTGTAACGCCTGTGGCCTGGGAGTGGTGGTTAGCAGACATGGAAAGACGTTTTGGGCCCATTGCGTCTATACAAAGTGTTTCACAAGCTGTAATGAACATTGTAGGCCAGCAGTGACTGTCTGCCATTTTTCGAGATGATATCATGTGTAATGTCACAACAGAGTGTTGCTTGCATCTATTTAATGTGATAACTATATCTACCTCTAATGACTTTTAATTTATCCCCACTTCTAGGTGACACCCAGAACTCCACCCCCTTCTCAACCAAAGGTAAATATTTTACAAACAAAGTATTTATAAAGTGATTATGGGGTGAGAACAATACACCAATACATTCACACAGTTAATTTTTGTAAATGGTAAAGTAAAGTATATGATATATACCGATTAAAAAATATTTATATATATAATTTGTATTTTTCATGTCTCAGATATCATCTACAAGGAATAGAAAGTGACAAATGATACATCCTCCTCATTTATTTTCTCCTTATTTGTTCCTAATGCTGGCTGGTTTATCTGATCTTAAAATAAATGTATTTCGTTTTTAATAATCTCATTTATTTTCTTTCAGATTTATTCAAGTAGAACTATAGGCAAACTTTTTATTTTCATTCTGGATAGAGTAAGGGAGAGTTATAACCCCTGTAAGGTTTATTTTTGCCATCTTTGTTCTATTGGGGAGATATACCTTCACTTCTTGCCCCATCACCAAACAGGAAGTAAGAGGAAATACCTGCAAATTGGGGGACTCTCTTGTGGACCCCCAGGTCACCAGAACTAAAAATGGGGGGGGGGGGGGTGTAGTGCTGCGCTGTAAGGAAGAAAGTGGGGATGGGATAAAATGAAGAGGAAGTGTGGCAAAAAACTAGATAAGTGGAAAAAAGCAATAACCTAACTATTATACATAGTAATGTCAAAAAATGACAGTGGTGTATATAAGAAATATATATTAAACGTGCTAAATGCAGCCTAAGCCGGCTGCCAAACCAATGCAAAATAACATATAAAGTGTAACTTCCTTATAACAATCTGGTGCACAAAGTGCCAGAAATAGCACACAACAGTGTTATTCAGGGTGAATGTCCATACAACAGGTAACAATGGGTCAATGCAATGTATAAATGCAATATGGAAATAAAGTTCAAAAAGATTGCTGATGTAAAAGCCAAAATGCCGTGATGACCAGTTGCAGATGCTATTTCCAAAATAAGTAAAGATGTCCCCTTACCTTACTGCTGTAAGGTAACAGCATAAAACAAAGCCCAGGAGCACTTTTCAGGTTGAGTCCACTTGTGGTGTCATCCAAATAGGTGAATGTGGTGATAATGGATCCTTCCTGGTAATCACCTCCAAACGATAATAGTCGCTCACATCCAGGAAAACAAAAAAATGCCAATAGTGTAGTACCATTAAAACAGGGGGGTTTTATTAAAACAATAACTGGGTACTCACAAGGTTGAAATAAAAAACAGGCATAAAAACACAGGGTGTCCGCCAACGTCACCTCTGGTACCTCATACGCGCATTCGTCACTCCACGTGACTTCCTCAGGAGTAGTTAAGGTGACATAAGGGTACTATTATATAGGGTAGCTTGTTAGTGCAACTGAACAGAACTAGTGTCTTCATTGTAAGATTTCTGCTTTATAACTTTTATGGGGACAACCCAAAATGTGGGCTTTTCTTTTACTTCCAATGATAATGGTAAACAGGACAAATAGAGAGGGTGAATCTCCCCAACATGGACACAGAGAGCAATAAAAACTGATGTGTTCTAATTCCTCTCCACTCCAAAACTAAAACAAAGTTTTGCCTTTAGTTGTACTTGAAGTTTAAAACAAAAAGTATATTAAAAGAGACGTATGTTTTTTTTTTTTTTTTTGTATCATGCTTACCTAGCTAAATGCAGCATTGGTCCGATGCTGCATTTGTTCCCCGGCACCTCTAACACTGAGAACCAAGCGATCGAACACTGCCAATCACTTGTTTCTCACAGCTCCATGAGCAGATAGCTGGTGACTGTCAGACAATAACTCTCTGCTCTGCCCCCTCATTGCTCATTGGAGCGCTGGACTGTGGAGGGGGTGGGAGCATCCGACTCAGGCTCTCAGCGACTTGCTGAGAGGCTGAGCCGGTCCAGGCGTATGGGCAGATCCTGACTCTATGGTTGTGATGATGCCCGAACCTGGACTGACTCTGTAACGTCAGCAGAGAGCGAACTACAACCTGCTCTCTGCTGAAAACGGGTCACTGGAGTACAAAACCAAGCTTTGGCTGTACTTCTCTTTTAAAAATAAATAAGTAGGTAAATATTAAGTATTACTACCAGCAGGTGACACTGTAAAGATCTTTTAATGCTTTCATGTTTACCAGCCCTCCTTAGTTGCTGTGCTGTAAACAATTCTGTTGTTTGCAGTGTTCAATAATTCAATCTCAAATTTACACACAAGGCTCAATGGGTCAAAGGGCCAGTTCCCACTGGTGCGATGTCCGACATTGGATGTGATTCACACCACACTGCAGTGCAAATCACATGTGATCTCTATGCAATGCAATTTCAGCCATACAGATAGTGTGACTGAATTTGCTTCACATTCGGACCAAACTCGCACAGGACCATTTTTTTGGTCCACAACAGAATCGGATAAATATGGATGTAACATGTTTCAGAAGGTGAACCTTTCATCTCCAACCTTTCACTGCATATGACATGTACAATATCTCCTTCGACTTCTCCTTCCTCTGTGTATGACCTGTATGTTAATTATGTAAATCTTGTGCACCACTACCAACCTCCATGTTTTAGCCCCCTCAATACCAAGTTTTCTTCACATCAAGAGAATTGTGTCAAAAAATGTAATCACCTTGAGGCATCTACTTTCTAAAAAGAGGGCCATTTCAGGGGTGTGCATGCTGTCCTTGCTTTTTCGACATGTTCACAGAAATAAGGGTATAACAGGGTTTGCATTCAAAATTAGTAGTCTTTATTTTCTTTCTACAGTAATACCTCCAACAGAAAGTAAAATTTACACAAATTATTGCAAAAATTACCCGGGTCAAGCAGATGACATTCATAATACTAATACTAATACTCCCTTAAGGAGAACTTAAGGGAGCTTTACTTAATTTTTGGATTTTCTGTATTCATTCTACAAGAAAAAAAAAACATAATGCTTGAATATTGCTAAAAATGTGTGTGTGCCTGTTTGAGGTTCCTGACCTTGCCGCTCCAGTCACCCTCTCCTCTCCTACCAGCACCTCCTCCTCCTCCATCCATTTCTGATTGTCATGGCCTGTGTAATATAAAATAGGTAAAAGGTGGGTATGTTTGGAATTTATGTGGAAACATTTTGCAACAGGGGGGTGTGGGCACATTTCAAAGCAGCAACATCATTCTAATCTTCCACATACATTTTAGGTTTTATGTTCTGAATAAAGCAGTTAGACTGTATGTGAATTGTGGACTCCATATTCCTTTATTGGTATTTGTACACAGTGATCATGTTATCATTTCTGTCTCTTCTATATGCAGAGAGGATTGTTCCCCGCCAGATTTAGCTGGGTAGGTGATAAATACATTTTCGTTTTCAGACACTCTGGTCACCTGCACCAATGCTCTGCAGTATCATTCCTTCATGGCTTTGTTTCTTTTTTTTTTTCTCAGTTCTATTAGTTTTATTTATTTACAATGTTAAACTAGTTTCTGCTCCACTCACAACTGCTTTCCAGCCTTGCTACCCATAAAAGAAAATTCCGCTTTAGCTTTATTTACAGGAGGATGATTGAGCCACATTGACTGAAAGAATATTCTATTATTTGAATAAAAAGTGCCAGTTTTAAGTGCTAATTTGTAAATTCAGCCACAAGTACCCAGTAAGAATTCACCATGTACAGGTGTAGCTGCAGCAAAGTAACCTATGATTGGTTGTACTAAATTATTGCCAGTCATTTTTTCGAGCCACAAAAAAAATTAGGTATTACAATTAAATAATTCAATGGCTCTATGGAACTATTAGATCTCATTGTTTTATTAATACTGGCACTCTTTTATTAATAAGTCTGCATAAAAGGCTTTTTCCTATGTTAAGATGTTGCTTTTTGCATGGCAAAGCTATTCTTTTTCCAAAGCTCATGAAACACTGCTGGTGCTACTCTATTTATTCCTTCTTGAGATGACAACTTTCTTTTGAATTCAGTGAAAAGAAGAAAACTTTTCTAATGCACTTTTGCTTTTTTTGCTTGTTTTTATACGTGTTGTTATGTATGTGTTATGTGTACACTTGGATATAAGGTGTTCATTGTAAGATACAGTACATGTATTGTTGAACTAGTTTGTCTGTGAAGAATGGATGGCCATACTAGATAACCTGTAAGAAGAAGAGTCCTTATAGTAGTATGCATTTTTCAGCTAGTAATAATCTGTTCTCATTTCCAAAATAGACTATGGTATTTATGGCCACGTGTGTTTAGATCTTAACAACAGATGCTTACATCTTGCAGCATAAAAGCATTCTTTGAATGATTACCCACATGCATGGGTGTGAGAAGTCTTCATTTTGGCACATATGATATCTTTCAAGACAATTACACTACATCTGTATTCATTTTCTATTGAGCTTCTAAGCTTTTATTGCCATTTTGACATGCAACAGACACACTACAGTAGGACACATAGGGGAGGATTTACTAAAACTGGTACACACAAAATATGGTGCAGCTTTGCATAGTAACCGATCAGCTCCTAACTTCATCTTTGACAATAAAACCTAGAAGTTGATTGGGTACTCTGCACAGCTGCACCAGATTATGTTATTATTTTCCTGAAGCCCTGTACACACTGCCTGGATTCTCGTCAGGAAAAAACGTTGTTTTTCCTGACGAGATTCCTGGCAAGATTTTCTTTCCTTCCGAGTGTACACACGTATGATTCAAAAGAACCGCCGTTCTTTTGAATAGCACGCATGCGGTGACGTCATCGACTACGATAAGCATGCACTCGTCACATTCGATGCCGTCGCCGCCATCTTGCAGGTTTTCCATGGAGACAGGTAAGTATACACACGCTCGGGTTTCTCGGCAAGAAAACACTGCTGAGAATTACGACAAGAAAATAGAGAGCAGGTTCCCCTTTTTTCTCGTCGAGATTCTGAGCAGTTTTCTTGACGAGAAACATCAAAGCCTCGTACACACGCACTGTTTACCGTGCGTGTGTAGGAGGCTTCAGTGAATGTACATACAGGGCAAAATATAAATATATTTTATTTTTTTATCGTCTATACATATTTTTTAGTTTTATTCATGTTCAGAAGCATATTTGATATGTGTGTCTGAGTTGTCTTAGTTTGACTGTGCTTTAAATGTTGAATATTTTTATGTTTTCATCTATTTTTTCCTGTTTTAGAGATGGGCTGTGTTTAGAATGGGATTGTTCCTTTTTTTTATTATATTTATTTATTTCAGATGTTTTTTTTTTCCTTTCTCCAGCTCCAGTACAGACTAACCATATCCCATGCTTTGCCTCAGATTAAATATATTTTGCTCAGTTCATGATAGTGACCTAATTAGGCTATCTTTACTGAACAAATACGTATTAATTCTGTAAGACTGAATGAACAATACAATTATGGATATGTTCACAGCTAGAATCTTAGCCATCATATTGAAGTTGCTCGTATGCATAGATAATATATGGATTTATTTTCAAATATATTCTGGAAGTGGGTTGCTAACAAATGTCACTTGTCTCACTTGATAGACAATCTGACACATAAATATCTGCTGGTGACCCAAATACAGGGATCTAACAGTGATAAGCTGTTTCAGTATTTTTGATCGTTATTAAGAGCAAAAGATATTTCTTTGTAGATTAACAAAATAAGGCTTATAGCAAATGTGTGACCCTTTAAAAGATGGCTCACACCTGTGCATAAAACACATTTTGTTGCACTGTGTATATGCAAATGGGATGCCATTCACAAATTATACAACACAATATTATACATCCAACTTTAAAATGTACTCGTGCCCTGATAATGCACGCTGACATATTTAACTATTCCAAACAAACAGTAAACGTATTTTAAATCATTCATCTCTGCTATCTATAAGCATTGCATTCAAAATTTACAAACAGCCACAGCTTTTTACTATGAGAGCAGATTTTGCCAGGCTGTCAGCCCCCCTAATGTCCACCACCAGTAGGTGTTTCTAACCTGTAAGGCCTCATTCAAACAGGCATTGTGGCCTATACAGCTTGAATGAGCGGCTTGTTTATGCGGCTGGACCCATTTGGAGCTGTGTGCAGCTGCACTACTTTTTTTCAGTACTCACCAGGAACAAGGGGAAGCCAGTGTGGTCCTAAAAGCATCTATAAAGGAATGGTGTGTGTTAAAACTACTGCTTCTTATGCATAATTATTTTAATGTCCATATTCTGATCACAGGCGCTCTTTAAGGTAATACAATGATCAATGATGATGTAAAAAAAAAAAAGGCAAAGAGATGTGCCATGGGCCTTAGTTGATAGACAGGGTGCGGGGTGCACTGTACCCTGTAAGTATGTATGCCAGCTGGTGTAGATTTTTTTAAATACAGGCATAAACATTATCTGGACCACTTTTTATATAATAGGTGTTAGTTGGGCATCCTCAAATTATAACACTTCAGAGACAGAGATTTAAAATACTGGTAGATTTTTGTTTAATTTTCAGATTCATCAACAATAAACAATTTAACACATATTTTTATTTTCCATTTAAGGTTGCATTGTTCTTTCTTATCTTTGGAGTCCATTATTAATTTTATTTACTTAATTGGTTTCAGTTAAGCCACTAGAGTCTGGAATGGCTTATTACAAAAATGATGTTTCTGATGTGTCTATTATATTGAATGTAGGGAGGAGAAGGGCATAAGACTTGCTATGGATCATCCAGTCCCAGGTACTATGAACACCACAAATCATCCCACAAGGGATACAAGGATGCACACAGAGATGGTCAAGGAACCCTATCCAGGATCTTTAAACTGGTAACTACAGATATCATTATATTACTGAGCCTGTGAACCTATTATTTCCATATTGCTTGTGTTATACATAATCATATATTTGTCTTAGTTGCTAACACCAGAGCCGAATTCATGATTAATGATAGAGTGGGTTGCATTAAGCCATCATGTGTACCTGAGCTGTAGTTTTGCCTTTCTTGATTATAAAAAGGAAGTCATTACACAATATGCTGATCAAGTAGATCCACATGGAGTGTAACATAAAATATATATATATATATATTATTTTTATTTATTTTTTCTCTTGTTTTATTTACTTTTGTTGTAGGCCAGTGGGTGACTTTAACCAGCCACGCATCTTGTATGAGAACAGACACATTTACATGCTTTTTAATTGAAATATAAACTTAAAAACAAATTATTAGCAAAGGAAAAGGACTGAAGATATTAACCTTTTGCTGTTAATGTTTTAATACATAATTAGTGATAACAAAAACTGGCCCATCTATGTGACACAATCTTTTATGTCTTAAGGAGTTGGCACAGCAGGGGTAAATTGTATGTGAATTAATTTTATACATGTAGGATTTAGTACAAAATCCGGATAGCTGTGAAGTACAATCTCGTCTCTTTGGTGAATAATTCAATTACCCAGTTAGACATCATGCAAATAACGCTACTCTACAAAGTTCACCATAATTTGAATATACCTTGGTGTCACATCCTTTAAAAAAATATTCAGATTTTGAATAGCTAGACCATTAGACTGTATACTCTTATCTTCCTGGCAGGATAATGTTGTACATTTTTTATAAATGCCTTTTTGCTTTGCCTCTGAGTACCTGCCAGGATGATGATAGCTTTTATATGTTGTTTTTTTTTATTGTTGTTCGATACCATTACTGGTTGACATTCCTATCTGCTGGTATTCTCCAGTTTGCTTGTTATTTCACTCTATCAAGAATACTCTGCTGTAAAGTAATGGTGCACTTGGTTTAAAGGACCACCGAACAGCCATACGTTAAAAGATGCTTATTCAGCTGTTCTGAACTTTTTTTGTAAGATGATGTCTAACTGGGTAATTGAATTATTCACCAAGAGACAAGATTAAGAGTCTTTGTACTTCACAGCTATGCGGATTTTGTACTAAATCCTACATGTATAAAATGTATTAAACTGAATAAATAATAGAGCTATTTTAACAGACCATGCTAATAGCATATTAGTAAATCCCAATTGCAGTTAAATTTTTTATTGTGCAGTGAATTCAATTATGTAGGAAAACATTGTTCTGCACTGGTCTTAATATCAGTTCCAGTGGCAGCACAAAGTTCTAAGCCTGGACAGTATGCTGCTGGGAGCATCAGTCCAGCACGTTCCCACAGACTCATGCCACGTAAACACGATCTGTTCGTCAGATGAAAACGTTCCGATGGACCGTTTTCATCGGACGAACCGATCGTGTGTGGGCCCCATCGTTTTTTTTCTCATCAGGGAAAAAAACGTAGAACCTGTTTTAAAATTATCTGATGGTTAAAAAAAAACGATCGTCTGTGGGGAAATCCATCGGTCAAAAATCCCTGCATGCTCAGAATCAAGTCGACACATGCTCAGAATCATTGAGCTCTCAGCACGTTGTTGTGTTTTACGTCACCGCGTTTTGACACAAAGTTTTTTTTTAACTGTTGGTGTGTAGGCAAGACTGATGAAAGTCAGCTTCATCGGATATCTGATGAAAAAATCTATCGGTCTGTTTTCATCAGATGAACTGATCGTGTGTACAGGGCATTAGATCAATAACTCTGCAATAGGCAAAGCTTTTCCTCAATGCTGATTATGTGTTCTTTTATGGACCGGAGAAATGTTTATATTTTAAGTATGGGTCTATTGGTTTGTCTATAATTTGTAATACAGAGGATAAACACATATTGTCACTTAGAGACACGCAAAGCTTTTTTTTGGGGATACCCTTTTCCAAAATATATTTTATATATACTGTATTTTTTATTTTTATTTTGTATTATCAAGACAAAAAAAAGCAAGAAATAATTACACATTTTTTTCCAGTATGACCTTGCTTATAACAACACAGTTTAGGTGGTGCTACAAAAAAAATAATAATAATTGAAGCGCAAACAGGAAAGAACTATACAAAATTGTTTAAACATGGAGGGGAGAAAAGAGAAGCAAGCAATTAAATAGGGCTAATTATAATTAACTATGTGTTAATGAAGGATTAAATGGGAATGAAGTGTGCCCAAGGTCTTAACTGTTAAATTCTTAAAATATATGTTTTATTATGTAACATGCCATAGAGAAAAATCTCAGATTTCTGTAGATATTAACGCAGGTACTTAGTAGTGCCTACATGCGGCATACTTCCAAACCCTCCTGCCCAGATGGAATGTAGGTCATTCTAATAGGTAAACTTTCTGCAGTACTATGGGGCCACCTTTCACTGCCAACTGTTTTCAGAAATGAAAATTTCTGTACTGTAGGCTTCCGCGGCAATACGGTATGAGGTTGTTGGCAACTCCTACTCTTCATTTTTTTAGGTTAGCTAGCAAGTGACCAATGTTCTTTTATGTAGAACATAGTATAATATATTGCATTACATAGTTTTGTAAAAAAAAAAAAAAAGTATATATGCAAAAATCCTCATATACATAAAACTATTTTTAAATGTTTTCTCACAAGATTCTTTATATTTTATTAATTCAAAAGAGCCAACACTGGCTTCTTGTGTGTGTAAATTACTGTAATAGCAAAAACAACATCAATGGCATCAAAATGTATTTCTTAAATACTTTGAGTGGTTATTGCTAATCACTATGACACTGCTAAGCCTGTCACAGTAAAAAAAAAAAAAAATAGATGCAATGAATTAGTGTCATTTTAGTGACGTAAAGGAGCCACTGCTTGTCTTTACCTGTCACCAGCTATTTCTGATATTTTTTCCCTATTATTTTAGTTATTATCTTTTACAAATTCAGTAACATACTATTAAGCAGCACTTTATAGTGACCTTTTTAGTTAAAATGTGCTTTTACATTGTTTATCTCACAAAACACTGGGAAAATACATTTCATTTTCTCCCTATGATGACAGCTAGTTGCAACAACCTCCAGGCTCCTATAGGAAACTTGCCTGAAACTTCACAATGGATGATGTATTGTAGGCACTTGGTGTCTGATGGGACCAAGCCAGTACAGACAATGCAAATGTGACGGCTTCCCTTGCCTATTGCAATCCTTATCAATGACATTTAAAGGGATTGGTTGGCCAAATCTGCTTGCATGCTTTTGGCTTTTGCCTTAAAGCATAAATTCAGGAAAGTTGAAAACTATCCCTTGCAGTGGGACTTTGACCGCACTGCAAGGGTTAATTGTTTGTTTGTTTAGGTCTAGGGGACTTGTTAATGTAGATTTAGTTACCCAATCCTGCACTATTAGCTGGACTGGGTACTGCAGCATCTTCTCCCTTACATACATTCCTTAGCATTGGATACCATGCAGATGCCAAAATGACATAAGTTTGCTAAACCTACATAATTTTATTGTACATGGTGAGTTCTCCCTGTCCAATTTGCTGATCTCTAGTACACACAAGCTGAATATCGTCTGGTATTGGCCAGTTCAACAGGAACTGGCCAACATTCGGCCAGTGTGTACAGTAGCCTGTCCTACTTCTGTCGAACGGGCATGTTGGAAAACAGGCGGCTGATTGGCATTTAATTGCTGCGAGCACTGACCCAGGGGTTCTGGCAGAGGGGTGGCCCCCCTGTCATAACACAGTAGCACAGCATTAAAAGGTTCGATGGCTGTTGGTATTATACACATTTTTTTTTTTTTTTTACAAAGAAACAAAGTGAAATAAATGTGTACATAAAAGCAACATCAACAAGAATCTTTTATATAGGATCTTTAAAATAGTAAGCTGAGCCTAGAACATACCTAAACCCCTGACTCTGCTCAAGACTTGCTCCTTTCATCACAAATGGAACAACCCGGGTGCTGGCTATCCCAGCCCATCTCCACTCTTCGTCAAAAATATAAAAACTATAAAAACTGTATGACGCACCCCAAAACTTG
This sequence comes from Rana kukunoris, assembly GCA_029574335.1. Classification (NCBI taxonomy): domain Eukaryota; kingdom Metazoa; phylum Chordata; class Amphibia; order Anura; family Ranidae; genus Rana; species Rana kukunoris. The sequence goes on from CM056053.1 coordinate 308,357,446, forward strand.
GCTCTTCTTTCTGTATTTAATAATTTCTAAAGAAGAATGCATACAATAAAGCCTCCACCCAAAACCAACCTTCCTTGATGTGTTTCACCACTGCTGGCTTACTCACAAGGATAGGGGAAGACTTTTCCAAAAATAAGGCCATGTGGCTATATTAGGTCAGTGTTATCACCAGCATTCCTGTCCCTTTGTTATGTGCAGATGCCTTAGCCTATCCTTAATTTTGGTCACAGTGTAGTCCACCCTTTCCTTATGTTTTCATGTTAGTATTGGCTATAAAGTGTTTTGGGCTTCCTCGCTGGCTAATACAAGGGGAAAAGAACAATGAGGGTTGTCTACATACTCTTAGGCCGCGTACACACGATCGAACATGTCCGCTGAAACTGGTCCGCAGACCAGTTTCAGCGGACAAGTTCGATCGTGTGTACGGCCTATCGGACCGTTTTCCAGCGGACAAAAATTTCCAAACATGCTTGAAAACATGTCCGCTGGAAACCTGTCCGTCGGACAGTTTCGATGGTTAGTACACAAACCATCGGACCAAAATCCCCCGCATGCGCAGAATCAAGTCGACGCATGCTTGGAAGCATTGAACTTCATTTTCATCACGTCGTTGTGTTCTACGTCACCGCATTCTGGTCCGAGGGGAATTCAGCGTTGTCTGATGGAAACGGTCCATCGGACATGTTTCCTCGGACATGTCTGATTGTGTGTACAGGGCCTTAGTACCCTGAATATGAAGAGACACATTTAAGGCAAAGTAACAGTGTCTGCTGATGGTACACCTACATCTAGCATGGTATACCTATTGATATCTGCTCCTTCTCAGCCTCCCTACTCCATCATATCCCTTGTAAATTAACTGTAACACGAAGGGCTTCTGGGTATAAAGGAGCATGAACCAGTGAGTGAGTTTAGGAGTATACCTTCCTGAGTACGCTGTCAGTAGACACTATTTCTTTGGACAGACACGTATGCTGCAATGCCACCAGAGGTTGCCTATGGCTGCAGATTTGCTTTTGAAGTCAACTCATGTCATGTTTAAAAATTGTTTTGTCTTTTTCATTCATTTCCTAGTACTATATAATTGTATACACCACCATTATACACTACCATTATTCAGCACATGCCCACATGTTGCTAGTTATTATATCAACATTATCTATGTGGCTTCATTAGGGTCATTGCAGAGGACAAGGGGGCACTCTTTTTATTTTATGTTATACATCTGGAGGAAAATATATTTGAAAAGGTGGAATAGACTCCCTTAGGAGCTGGTTCTGTCTAGCTCAGTAGATTGCTTTAAAAAAAAGTCCTGGATTCTTTCCTAAATGTACATAATATAATCAGATACTAACATTTATAGGTAAAGTTGATCCAGGTAATATTTGATTGCCTCTTGGGGGTTTAGGAAGGAATTTTTTCCCCTGCTGGAGCAAATTGCATCATGCTTTCTTGTTTTGTTTTTTTTTCCTTCCTCTGGATCAACTGTGGGTATGGTATTATATGATTTCTTTTCCCTTTTATTGGTTGAACTAGATGAACTTATTTTTAGACCAGAATATGTAATTTAATATAATTGAAGCAGACCTTATGTCTTGTTAATCTGCTGCCATTTGTACTGGCAATACTTGTTATATTGTAAATGACCAAAACAAAGTAAGGGTCTAATTGACCAAATATCATTGCGTCTTCAGTAAAACAAGCTGAATTTCAGAAATCACCATCATTAGTAGACCCATTTGTTGCTAACTTGTTAAATATTATTCAAAGATTTTGTTTAAAATTAAAAATTATCACAGATGGCGCTGAGTTATTGCTTGAGTCTGGCAGGTTCTGCCTTTGGCTGTGTTTTAAAGTACACTTGGCCAATGAAATCTGTCATTCTCAAATCCAGTATATTGTTTGGCACAGTAGAAAAAAGCCTATCTGCTTTAGGACTTTATGTTGGAGAGAAGAATATTTGGAAAGCAGATTCAATTAGTTACCGAATTATATGCAAAATACTACATGTACTCAAAAATTAGAGTAGGACCACACTTTCAAAATGTGTCCCATTTATATATTTCAATCTGTATGATTTTGCTGTTTATCATTAGGAATGATGACAGTCTATCCAAATTTAGAAAACAAATTTAGCATGCATCCTAAAATCTGCAGTATGAAAAGAGCATCTATGATACAGTCCTCACAATACAGTAGATTAGTTGCTGAGGATCAAACAGTAAAGGCATCTTTAGAAAAAGGTCCATATTTGGTTTTAAACATTGATCCTCTGAATCGGCATTACTGTATGTGAATGCAGAAATTCATTGACAGGTTAATCCATGGTTGTTTTAGTTTTGCATAGGTGTGGACAACCTAAATCAACCACTGTCCTCTTATGTCTTTTTTAGAAAATCCTAACAATATTAGGAACCTAAACTTTCCCCACCCTTATGCCGCGTACACACGGTCGTTTTTTGCGATGAAAAAAAACGTCGTTTTTTAAAACGTCATTTAAATTGATCGTGTGTGGGCAAAACGTCGTTTTTTGTCTTAAAAAAACGACCAAAAAAAAATTCCAACATGCTTGAATTTTTTGTGTCGTTTTTCAAAACGTTGTTTTTTGTTTCACAAAAAGTCACCGTGTGTAGCAAAAACGTCGTTTAAAACGACGTTTTTCAACCCGCGCATGCCCAGAAGCTAGTTATGAAGCGAGCTTCAATGGAAAAGTGTGGTGAACGTAACCTCGTTTTTTGTGAAAAAAACGATGGTGTGTATGCAACATCGTCTTTGAAAGTGACGTTTCAAAAACGTCGTTTTTTACTTCACAAAAAACGTCGTTTTTTTTTCATCGCAAAAAACGACCGTGTGTACGCAGCATTACACTGCTGTGTGCAATCTCTTTGGAATCTGCTGAGATTACCATCTATGTACAGAAGCTCTTGACAACAGCTCTCTTATCAGTGATCAGTGTAACAGCTTGTAGTAGTAATGTTGATAAAAACAATGTAACTATTGTGTTACATTGTATTCCAGTCACCTGCTGTGCAACTTCAGTTGCAGAAAACTTACAAAGTAAAACAAGTGGGATTTTTTTCCTGTTTAACCCCTGCTTTAGTCTTTCTTAAAGTTTTACTAAACCCTGCATTCGTTGTATTTGGTTTTCCACAGTACATAGAACAAGGAAATGCAATTATTTTAGTAAATGGTCCAAAAACAATTAATATCTATCCAACATACACATTTTGTTGGGGGGGGGGTTATGAAGCTCTCTTTCAATAATAAGCTTCAGCTCATATTCTGTATTTTTATATTGCCATTCTCCAGATAGATATACAAGAACATATTCCTTTTAAACAAAAAAAGGTGATGACCCTTCATAAAATGTCTCACCAAAAAGCAATTAAACTAAAAAAAAGTCACTAAATGGATAGGAAAAGAACTGACATTGTTAATTCTGGTTCTGTAGCTGGGTCATTTTAGCCATTTAGACATCATTACTATGTTTGTTTTACTAAAGAAAAGATGTTAAGATCTTGAACGGAAACATTTATAACAATAACAATGTACAGATATATATATATACACACAAAACCTGTATAGAGACACAGGTCTTGCAGAGGAGATAGATCACAACAGCAAAATGATTGTCAATGTTTTGATAAAGGTCAGTCCATCTTTTGAGAAAGATAAACTACGCTTCGAAATGTTGACAATAAAAACTTTGCTGATTTAATCTATCTTGTCTGCAAGGCCCGTGAGTGCCTCTATACCAGTTTGTTTTTGTAGGGATTTCCTTGGGGGGGAGCAACTGGCCATTTACCTAAAGCATAGACATAGAGTTTGGTGTGGTGGCTACCCTTGAGACTATATATATATATATATATATATATATATATATATATAAATTTATTGCTCTCTGGATTGAGAAGTCCTTATTAGGGACCCAAAATTTCAGAGGTTCGAAGAGTTTTGGGAGGTAAGAACCTTCAGACCCTGATTACAAGGACTTTGAAGGGGTTAGCCCTTTAAGGCATGGGAATCTTGAAATGCAGCAGGATGGAATCAGCACTTGTTTCGGTGAGGCAGAGTGGAGTGATTCACAAGCTGTGAGCAAATGTGAACTCTCTGGCAACTGAGGCATTTGTTGCTGAACACCTGTGGCCTTTGCAGCACCCTAAGATAAGTGGGAACCCTAAACCCAGTGTGGGACCGAGAGTCTGACAGTGAGCCTGTTGTATGATTTTCTTGATACCAAAACTATGAACTGTTTTCTTTACTTTTGCTGAAGAAAGATCTTTATGTTTACATGTTTTGGGGAGACCAATAAAGATTCTTTACTTTTTTTACAAGCTTTAGCCTTAAAATGCATTTAAGTGTTTAAAACTAGCATAAGCTAAGCAGGGGGAGGGGATTTAATGGTTCTTCAGACACACAAATTATTACAATAATCCCCCAGGAATATTTACAAAAAACATCAAAAACTATATTTTATGAGTGCATGTGAACAGTGGGTTGGTGTGTACGGTTGACTATCCCTAAAAGTTTTTGTGTCTTTAAGCATACTTGCTCTGGTTATCATCCGTGAATACTTGACTGTATATACAGTATGAATGCTAATTTCATATTCTTTATCTTTACCTATATTATTTGCTCATTTCTATGGATATAGCACCGGTATTTTTTGTAATGCAGCTTATATTTAGTAGTTGGCAAGTGGTTGAAACCCATATTACCAGTATTTCGATATCATGGTAGTTCACAATAAGTAGCTGTGAGTTTTACAGGTAATTGCCTGCTAGGAGCTCAATCATATATTCACCAGATCATGGTCTGCTTTCAATATTTATTAGCCAAAAGCAGATCATGGTCTGGTTTTGGCTAATAAATATTGAAAGACTATAGCTATCTCTACAGCAGAAATAACAGCCAGTCGCAGCAGTAAAAGAAAGAACATTTAGAATACTGTTGGGAATAGAACGAGCAAAGGACGACGAAAAAAAAAAAAGATAAAATATTTAAAATAAATTCTGTATGTGCCTTGACTGCACCCATATCTGCAATATTTATTGGTAACCTGGAATAGAATGTATTTAACAGATTTAGCAGTAACGAGTTCATAGAAGGGAGGACTGTCTGATACCTGCATGCACAGTACATGGTGATGGTTTTTGCACCTGATTTTGGCTTGACAATGCAACATATGATGGATTTTTCAGTATTATGGGAAACAGCATCCTCTTTGGGTAGCTCCTTCTGTACTTTTCATCAGTAATGATTCAGCAAGTACACTGTATAGACATTCAGAGCGAGGTGCCCTCTAGTGGCTCTGTATTAAAAGTAGAATTCTGAAAATATGATGCAATAAGCGTTGGAAATATAAAAAAGGATATATTTCTGTATGTTCATGCTTTTCTGTCCTATTACATTTCCAGCCTAATAATAGTATTTGTCTACAATACAATTCACAGGGCAGAACACTGACCATTTGCTCTGTTTTTTTTTTCCTGCAGGGAGGACGAGACAGCCGGTCATCTTCTCCTATGGCCAGGCGTTGAAGCTGCCAAGATGTCTACCAAAAATGATATAGCCTGCCTCGTAACCTGAAGTGCCATTATCAATAACACTACTACTATTCGTAACACTTATATACATATAAACAATCTGTCACTTAGAGCCAATGAGCTGTGACCACAGATAATTTGTGTCACCAGTACCAGATAAATAAAAATGATAAATAGGAAGATGGAAAACATGATGATGGACCCTGCTGTCTACATTCTAATACAATATTAATCATAAAGCAAAGTCAATTCTACCTTTGAACCAAAATGTTATAACATCACAGTGACCACTATGAGGGTCAATACGTTGCCTGGCCAGACAACATAGACAACCAACAGAAAGATAATTAATAAGCAATAGTTACCCCCATTTAGGAATCTATTGGTTTGCTGCTTTGGGTTGATTTATAGGTGCATTTTATGATTTTATTTTTAGTAACATCCATTCTCTCTCACATGCATGTTTTTCTTTCATACTAGGTAGAGACAGCAGTTGGAGAGGGTTGCAGGGTGTAAGGGCAATTTTCTGCATGTGAAAATGGGAAATGGTGAGCTCGTAAAGATACAAGGTGGTGGAAACTTGGACTAGAAGCTCTGTCCTTGCCATAATATGGGAGGAGAGAAACAGTGAGAGAGACTGGGTATTTTAGGACGTTCTGAGCTATCCTGAGTACTGGATACACACACAGAGCTTACTGCTTACACTTGACACAACTCAGGCTGAAATCTATAGTCTACTCTAGAAACTTTATTACAAGCAGGGCAAATAAAAAGCAAGTGATTCAGTAACCTTCTGAAACTGCTACACTGATATAGTGTTGCCTTGCAGAAATAGACTAACTATCATAGTTTAAATTGAGACATTTAACAAACTACTAGAAATGACAACATCTCTATAGCAGAGGGCACTGATAAACATTGGTGCACCAAACGGCTCTTCTGAATTGCACTGTTTTATTAATGAAGTAAAAATGTACATTATATTGACCTTTATTTAATGGGGTTTCTTTATTTTTACAGCTCTTTTTTAAAGAAAAAACAAAACCTTGCATATTTTAGAAAATATCAAGGTACCAGTGTTGCCATTAAAATACAGCTTGTTAATATGTGCCTTAGTTAAAGTCACAACCATTTAATATGTGACGAAATTATATACTAATGGAGTGCAATGAATCATGGGAGCTTAAACACACAATAATGTGTACGGATTGTGAAAAAGATAGGCATTGCAGCCCACAGCTCTCATTGCCATCATGGTCCCATTTGTTTCTCCTTGTAGGTTTACCCATCAAAAGTAGTGAACATTATTCATTTTATGGTGTTTTTAAAGATATTGAAATAAAGTAATCATATTAGAATTATTTGTGTTTGTGTGGTCTTTATTTTTTATTAAAGTGTTAGAATGGAAGGACAATTTATTTAGTCTAGCAAAACCTACCCAACCTTTTTCTTTTCAGCTGTCTCAGCTGCTGCTGAGGATAGGAGCACTCATAGCTATGGAGACAAAAATTAAGATCTATTAAAAAACAACTTCATGTAAATATATAAACCTCTTGCACTTTCTTTGTAGCTGCTGTGCACCCCTCCTGGCATTTTTGGACACCCAGATCCAGCATTTAGCCCTGATGACTGCAGCCTGCCAAAGTCTATGGCCGGCTGTGGCTGGACGGGGCTGAAATTCTGTTGCTTGCATTGAGGCCTGGTTCACACTTATGCATTTTTAGTGCTTTTTGCATTTTGCAGATCTGCACCACAGAACATGTTCTATTGGGAAACCATGTTATATGGACTGTAGTGCAAAATGCAAAAAGCACAAAAAATGCACAGGTGTGAATCAGGCCTTAGGGCCCTATGTGTTCGGGAACAAATGCCCAGAATGCAAAAGATCTGCATTCATCCTTGAATGCATAGGGCCCTAAGGCCTGGTTCACAACTATGCAGGATTCAGGTTTCCATATTCCAGGTGCATTTTGCGTTTTTCAATACACATTTCTGATCCATTAAAATTCTATGGAACCAAAAAACAGAAAAAAGTCCCTAGCCCTTTCCATAAAATGCACAGAGGTAAACATGACCCATAGGAAACCAGGTTAAATTGACTGCAGTGTGTTTCTGCAAAACTGAAAATGTACTAAAAAATGCATAGGTGTGAATTAGGCCTAAGGCCGGAATCACACTTGTGCGGTGATAGATAAGGGAAGTGTTCAGCAGATCCATTGCGTTTTAGCTGCGAATTTGGAGACCTGGGAGAAGTTCCGGGTGAGAGGAGAGTGGGGGAGAAGTGTATTGAGCTGAATGACAGAAATTCCTGAAGAGAACTGAACACATCTGCGAATCAGCTGCGTACCCATAGAAGATAATGGGACTGAATTTGCACCTGAGCCACACCGCAAGACATAAAACCTGCACACGTTTTTACTGCAATGCGCAGTGCGAATGCATCGCACATATGTGAACCAGCCTCATTGAAAACAATGTATTTAGAAATGTTCTGCGTATTAGATGCGGTTTAAGCCGCAACCAATTCACATAGGTGTGAACCTGGCCTTAATGTGAGTACCACACAGTAGAGCTTTTAGCCTTATCCAGCCTTAGACTTTTACATTCTGCAGGCAGCGGGGCCAGGCACTACACCTATGCCTCCCAGGAGCACTATAAAATGCTGGAGGAGATGCACTGCAGCCTAATAGAAAAGCGGTAACAGTCCTGTACCTGGGTGCTAGGAGGGGATGTTATGTGACATCTAGATTTTTTTCCTACCTCTATGTCTTTGGGAAACTTGATTTCCTCTCATGTTGATATCAATGGCAAAGCCTAAGTTTCGCCTAAATAGTAAGCATAAAAATCATCACAAGTGTCCCTTGTGCTTATCCTTCATGGTTTTATCATTCCTACCCCACCCCCAGCTGCTTTAATCTTCTGGTATGGTGGGGTTTAATACAACTGAAGAGGCTGGCAATAACTCTCACCTGGAGAGCCTGACCATGCTTGGCCTTTCTGCCCTGCTGTACCATTCATTAAAGTTGTACTACAGCTTCTATGAATGACATAGGATCTCTAAATGGGGGGTGGGCAGGTGGATGATAGTTCTGCCGCCTCCATTCATAGATCCTGTGACATTTATAGAAGCTGTAGTAAGGCTTCTATGAATGGCACACTAGGGTAGAAAGGCCAGACATAGTCAGGCTCTCTTGATGAGAGCTCCTGGTAGCCCCTCAGCTGTTTTAACCCTGAACCAGAGGTAGGAAAGACAAACATTTCTAAACCAAGCACTGGGAAAACACAATGGCTCTGTAGGAGGGATTCCCCCATTATCACCGATGGGGAAATTAAGTGATTTTCTGGATGGAAAATCCAGAATTTTACAATTGTCACCAGAACAGAAGGTGACGGAAGATCTTCTGGTAAGGACACCTGTTCCAGCAACAATAATTTTTCTAATCAAAGATTTATTCTCATTTAGGAGACATTTCCTCTAATTTCCGGCTGCGTCTGTAGGAAAGGAAGTGAAGAGAATCTCCCCAATAAGACAAAGATAGCAAAAAATGTTGGTTGTAAATATAATTTAGTGCTGCGTTAACATCTGTCAACCTGGAGATACCTATGGCTGCCAATAGAATTTTAGTTTAACGGGGACAAATAATTGCTACATTTATTTAAATTGGTTAATATCATACTGGGACCACTGCTCCTTACCTGTTTAAATAAGACTTGTATAACACATCCTGGCAAATGATTTGCAATTCTGTTGAGCAACTGTTGTGATTCACATACCACTGCCATTCTGCACAGCCAAGCAGAAGACATGATATTCCCTGGTTCCATTTTCACAGTTTATGTGTTACCTGTCTGCATACTTGGCATAGCTGGCAAAGGTGACTCATTCCCCCAATTAGAAAACAGGAGGGAGAGAATGATGCTGGAAGCTGCAAAGATCAGTCAGAAAAAAAGAGATGTCAGCTTACTGGCTGTGGAGAGATAAATGTATATGGTTTACTACAGTGGTTCTCAACCTTAGTCCTCCCAGCAGGCCATGTTTGCAGGTTTTCCTTTATCTTGCACAGGTGCTTTAAATCAATTGCTTGGTATTTTGGACAGCTATTTCATCTAAGAGAAATTCCCAAAACATGTCCTGTTGGGGGTACTTGAGGACTGAGTTTGAGAACAAGTGGTTTACAAGGCTACCTAAACTGCCTTACAAATCTTTTTTCTGGTAGTGAAGTTCAAATACAGTATACTGTGTATTTTTACAGGTCTTGTAAAAGTTTTTTTTTCCAGTAGTTAAATTCCCACCTAAACTGATTATTTTTTTTGGCCAATTTGTAGTCCAGACGGCATAGCCAGGGCCCTAACTGACCTTTTATGCAGTACAGACCTGATCACGGATGTGGAAATAAGGGTCAATTTACAGGTAAATTAGCTTCAGTATAAATCACACAAATTTCAAAAGACCAAACTTCCCTAAACTATGAACCTTGCTAATAGATATAAATTGGGATAACATCTTAGGAACAAAGAACACAGAGGATAGATGGGTTTTCTTTAAGAGCATATTAAATGGCCATGAGCCAGTGCATCCCATTGGGAAATTCATTGGAAAGTAAATTTAACCACTTGGAGCCCCGGCCATAGGCAAAAGACAGCCACAAGGTGGCTCTTAAATGCCGGGAGGAAATTTAGTGTGCAGTTAGGTTGGCTAAGATAGAACACGAAAGACACATAGCAGAGGAGAGCAAAAAAAATAAAAGGAAATTCTTTCAGTATATAAACAGTAAAAAAGGGAGGACAGACCATATTGGCCCCCATAAAGAATGAGTAAGGAAATCTGGTTATAAAGGATGGGGAGATGGCGCAGATATTAAATGTATTCTTCTCCTCAACAGGATTAGAACAGATCAGGATTAGAGAACATATAGCCAATATTAAAAAAGGGTTCCATAAACACAGTGGCCCAGATTCACAGAGATATTAGATAAAGCAACACTGTTAGTGAGGAGCTCAGCAGTCACACGTGTTGCACAACAATCTGTATGCCAACATGCCAGGGGCATCGTCGCACATAGCTATACTACTGACTTTAGATGAACAAAGAAGGATGAGGGCACGGAGGATGGCACGGGAGAGGATATACCGCACCTGTTTGGCATGAGTGATTCTGAGGTGTTTCGCATCTTCAGATTCACCCCTCATGTCATCCTGGAATTAACCACAACCCTGCAGGAGGACATCACCAGCCCAACACACCGCTCACATGCAGTGCAGCCACTGGTCAAGGTCATGGCAACACTCCATGTCCTTGCCAGTGGCTCTTTTCAGCGTACAAGTGGAGTGGTGGCTGGGATGTCACAATCCTCCATGAGCAGATGTGTGCACCAGGTTGTCCCTGCAATCCTCAGACGCATGGCCAACCAAATCATCAAACCCACCACTGAGGAGCTGCGACTGAAGGCAGATTTCTACAGAATTGCCAGATTCCCACGCACTGTGGGGGCCATTGATTGCACACATGTGGCACTCCAGCCCCCCCAGGAGACAGAGCACATGTACCGCAATCGGAAGCATTGGCATTCCATCAATGTACAGGTGATAGTCGATGCCCAAGGCCTCATATGGCACGTCCGTGCCAAACACCCAGGGTCCAGCCATGACAGCAACATATACAATCAATGCCACATCCGAATGGAATTTGATCAGAACATGTATGGGGACACCTGGCTGGTTGGTGAGTGACATGGGAGTCAGGCATGACTATCCCCTCCCATGATGCACACAACACAAGGGCCACATGCATGACTAACATCCTCCTGTCTTTTCCCTTACAGGTGACTCTGCATATCCACTGGGACCCCATCTCATGACTCCTATCCGGAACCCCCAAACCCCAGGAGAGGAAAGATACAATCAAGCACATGCCCAAACACGAGCAGTGGTGGAGCGCACCTTTGGCCTACTAAAGTCACGTTTCCGATGCCTGGATAAGTCTGGGGGTACCCTCTTGTATTCCCCAAACTTCGTGTGCCAGATCATCGGTGCATGTTGCATGCTGCACAACTTCGCAGAAAGAAAGGGCCTGCAGATTGGCCTACGTGATGACCTGACCCCTGAACCAGACAATCCCCCCCTAACCGAGGCTACCCCGTCTTCTGAGGGTAGAGCAGCCAGGAGACAACTCACATTGGGCATCTTTGCACGTTAAACACACACATTAATCATGGCACAATGAGAATGCATGCATGCACAACACTGTGGTCCCTAGCACACACACCCCACATCCACATCAAATTGGATTGGCACCAGTCCACCATGCAGGACTTGTGAGCAGCAACGCCACGCCAAGGCTCCAATTATGTCACTGTACATTCATACACCATTCACACGGACCTGGGGATCACTTCTCCCTGGTCCTGGGGAACCCTTCTCCACCAAAATTGAGGGTGACACCCCTTTTCCGGCAGGAATGTCACCCCCACATTCAAACAGCATTCACAACCCAAAAAATAAATAAAAAATTACCTGCAGAAGCAAAAATTTTCCAGCAAAAAAAAAAAAAAAAAAGGGGAAAAAAAAAATTAATGCCCTTTGCGTGAGCCACGCCTGGGGCGCCCCCGGCCACGGCCCCGGCTTCTCAGGGGAGACTCATGGGGGAGGGGTAAAACCGGGGAAGGAGGAGCAGCCCCTGATCTCTGCCCACCTGGCGGCCTGCCCTCCAAGGCCACGGCTATTCTGTCCAGGGCAGCACCAAGTGTTGCCTGGATAGCCTGGGTAAGGGCCCTCACATCCTGCCCAACGCCTGCTGATGTCGTCTGCAGTTCGTTTAGGCAGGTTGTGAAAGCCCGGGAGTGGGAGTCCAGGTTCCCCAGCGTATCCTTGATGGAGGACAGGCTCTCCTCCATCCGCACCAATGTCTGGCTGACCTGTCCCAGATGGCGGGTCTGGAGGAACTGGTCCCTTCTCAGAGTGGAGGGCAGGAGATCGGCCAACCCCCTGGTGTTCTGGGATGAAATCCTGCCTCCAGCTGATGCTTGTGGCCGGGAGAAGGGGAGGCCCTTGTGAGGGGAGCCATGTTGGGGGAGGAGGGGGGGCTCCCCCTTAGGGAGGGCTGCCTGCTGCCAGCCAGAGGGGAAGAGTCCTCAAAAACCAAACGTCCAGTGCCTGACATGGACTCCTCCTCCTCATGATTCTCCTCCTCCTCTTGAACCTCCTCCGCGGACTCCAGCCTTGTTGGGGGGGCCTCATTAGGCTGCTGTCCTGGGGTTGGTGCGGTCAGGCCAGATGGCCCTGCACCCTCCTGCACATCTGTGGATGACACAAAACATTCACAGGTTGGAGGATCCACACACTTGCCACATATTCCCTTTCACCCCCTCCCCCACACATGCTACACACCTGATATTAAAAAAAATACTTACCTGGCACCACGGGCTCGGGACTTGAGTCAAAGCCGGGCAGGCCCTCAACTTCACGCCGATGAAAGGTCAGGGCCACCGCACGCTCCTCCGCTGTCAGCCTAATATGGCATGGTGGGCCCCCTCCTGTGCCCCTGGCATGGGCATGCATTCTGGCCAGCTTCTGTTTGACCAGACGCCAGAGGTCATTGATTTTTTTGTCAATCCCAGACCGGGTCCGTGTCTCCCCCTGCCCCGCTGAATTGACCTGCTCAGTGATCATATCCAAAATCTCCCTCCTCCTGGCCGGGGTGGTGTTGGCACTGTCCGGGCCGTGGAGGAAACGCCCATACTCGCTAATGGCCCGGGCAAGAATTTGTTTTTCCCCAACTGTAAAATTGAGCTTTCATTTTCTCTCTGTCATACCTCCAAAAAAATTCACTCCCAGTCAACAAAATTCACTCACAAAAACAAGCACAACCAATCAAGCAAGAACACACACAAAGACAAAACTCCCAAAAAATAACACTAGCACTCAGCAAGAAACAGTCACAAAAACAAACAGCAAAAAAACTGCAAGAAAACAAACGAGCAGAAATATATCAATCAAACAAACAGTCTCTCAAACACTTATCAAAAAACACTTTCAAAGATCTACTAACAAACACTTGATCACACAGAACACTAATCTGACAACTACAAAACACACCGCAACGAACAACAGGACAAAAGCACTTGGTTAAATGGGAAGGGACAAAGGGATGTACTTTTGCAATGCAAGTGCGTTTGTGTGTGTCTATTTATGCTGTCTGCGTAGTTCACAACGTTGCCCTAGTCCATTTCCAATTTCACTGATTGCGCCGCTCCCGAGTTGTGAGCATGCACACAGCGGAGCTGACATGGTCTGCTTCAAGCGCGCATGCGCGAGCCGGCCGGCCGGCCCTTCATTTGCATGGGGTCACGGCTCATTTCAATGTAACACGCCCACGTCCTTCCCAATTTGTATTACCCCTCCTTACGCCTCTGAAAAAACGTTACGTATGCGCAATTTTCTGCGCAAAAGCTACGAGAATAGGGTGATTACGCGGCAAAATTGCGCAAGTCTAACGTAAAGGCGGTGCGCTACGCCGGTCCAATAATGCGCAGATGTACCTGAATCTGGGCCAGTGTGTCTAGACATTTTAGAGATTACCACCATAAAGACCCGGGATGTATGACTTTCTATGGAATAGACAGGATAAAGGAACACTGGAGGGGGGAGAATAAAACTATAAAAGTATCCCAAAATGAAACCCGGTGGATCTATACGTTAGATACCCTCCAACCGTCTGGTATGAATATTGATGTGGACCTAAATTGTTTCTTAACCAATTTTTAACCAATTTTAACAACTTATTTTTTTTTTTTAACAGAAAGGTATTTTTATTCACAAAACAGCATTACAAGATATGCATTAGTCGACAATCAGATTTGCAGAGAAACGGTGACAGTTAGAAACAAGCAATTTCAGCGTTTGCAGATAGTAAAACAAAAGAAAATCAAAAATAGGGGAAATAATAAAAGTAAAATAATCTATCGAGGTGCAAGTTCATAGCTCTCTCACCCCAGTGCCCCCCATCTGTAAACCATCAGGCGCAGACCCAACCGAAGACCTTCCCAGAGTACACTAGGGTAAACGACCGTCGCCCCTACGCCAAAGCCACATATATCCAACCAGAACATGTAAGTAACTCAGCAGTCGATCGAGTTAGGTGGCGCCCCGGGAGAGAGGGGAGGGGCAACAGCCCCCATACCGGGCGGGGGAATCCATCTCTAGTCCCCCACCCCCCCAGCCCCCCACTCCCGCGCATCCACCCAAGCCGACCAAACCTTATCGTACTTAGCAGGGCACTGCCTACTCTCATACGTGAGTTTGTACAGGGGCAAAGCCGAGTCCACCGCCTTCCTCCAGGAACCAAGGGTGGGGGGTCCCACCGACTTCCACCGTAGCAGTATCTCCCTCCTAGCATAAAACAGTGAGAATGTAATACATAGCTTAGTATATCTGTCTCCCTCGACCTCACCCAAATGACTCAGAAGGAGCACCATGGGATCCAGCGGCACCCTGGTCCCTCCTATATCGCTAAGCCTCTCTGCTACCCCCGCCCAGTACGGCCGAAGCTTCGGGCAGTCCCAGACCATGTGCCAAAAGGTACCCACCCCTACCCCACACCTAGGACAGTTCGGATCCAGATGTGGGAATATGCTGGCCATTCTATGAGGGGTGAAGAATGCCCTATGTAGGAACTTGAGCTGGATGAATCTGTCTTTAGCTGCTATCATGGACGGGATGTAGGTGGAGACACATTCCTCCCATTCCTCCTCCCCCAAAGCTGGAATGTCCCCCCTCCATTTATCCATTACCCGGGTGAGTTTAACATCATGGCCCACCGTCAGATACATATACAGAGTGGAAAGGGGCTTCCCCATTGCGCTCGACGTCAACAGTCGCTCGATCGAGTCAGGTTCCAGGGTCAGTGTGTCCGGGAATTGGGCCCTCAACGCATGCCTCAGCTGGTAGTATTTAAACTCGAGGGAGTTAGGGAGGGAGTACTGCCGCCTCAGCTCTCGAAAGGGCTTGATCCTACCGTTTGCCATGACATGTTTAAGGGTGGTAATCCCGCGTCTGGCCCACTGTGAGGGTTCAGGCAGGTCGCAGAGGTGAGGCAGGGTGGGATTGCCCCACAATGGGGTGTGTGGAGAGATACAATTCGGTTTAGAGTAAATGGCTCTGGCCGCCCGACACACTCTAACGGTTGTCTTCATGGACGCCGTCAAAGGGTGAGGGGCACTGGGACCCCTATATACCAGATTAGTCAATGCAGCATATGACCCCAGTATGGCCGCCTCAAGTCTCACCGCCGGATTCTGTCTGGGCTGGGAGAACCACCAGCGCACAGTAACTAGGACAGCCGCCCAGTAATACAAAAGAAAATTTGGGAGAGCCAGCCCACCCCCCGATAAGGGGAGATATAGTATCTGCCTTGCCACCCTGGGGGGCCTCCCGGCCCAGATGAAAGAAGTCAGCACCCCCTCCAGTCGTCTAAAGAAGGATCTGGGAATGTGGGAAGGGGTATTGCGAAAGAAATATAAGAACTTAGGGAGGAACACCATTTTGAGCAGGTTCACTCTGCCAACTGGGGTCAGCGGGAGGGTGCGACAGGCCGTGCATTTGACCGCAAGATGCGATAAGAGAGGCTGTACGTTCCCTTCGATATATTCCTGTGTGGTGTTACTAATCCGAATGCCTAGATATGTGAAGTCGCCCACCCACTGGAGGGGAGTTTCAGTATCTACCCTCGGAAGCGAGGGGTGCAGTGGGAAGAGAACGGACTTGCCCCAGTTTATGCGAATTCCTGAGAACCGGCCGAATTCCTCAAATAGGTCAAGTGCTCTCCGTAGCGACTGACTGGCATCTGCCAGATAGAGTAGGGTGTCGTCCGCATAAAGGGACACCTTCTCCTCTACATCCCCCACCGCTATACCCCTGACCCCGGTCTCAGCCCTCAGGGCAATGGCGAGGGGCTCAACCGCCAGGGCAAAAAGCCCCGGCGATAGCGGACAACCCTGGCGGGTCCCCCGGCCAAGGGGGAAAGTATCCGAGAGGAGGCCATTCGTGCGGACCCTGGCCCTGGGGTCAGCGTAGAGCATCCTCAACCACGCCAGAAAGTTTGGCCCGAAGCCAAACCGCCCAAGGACACCCCACAGGAACTCCCACTCCACCGAGTCGAAAGCTTTTTCGGCGTCTAGGGACGCCACTACCCCCGCCGACTCCGGCTGTGCCCTGTCCATATGCGTGAAAAGCCGTCTAATATTAATGTCCGTTCCCCTCCCCGGCATGAACCCCGTTTGGTCTGGATGTACCAAAGCGGTTATGACTGTGTTTAGTCTCCTGGCCAGGACCTTGGCCAGGAGTTTCGCATCAACGTTTATCAGTGAGATGGGGCGGTAAGTGGAGCACAGGACCGGGTCCTTACCTGGCTTAGGGATTACCACCACCACTGCGTCACTCAGGGAATGCGGGAGCTCCCGCACCCTCTGAGCCTCTGTCAACATACCAAGCATTTTGTCTGTCAAGTCCTCAGAGTATTGTTTGTAAAATTCAACTGGTATACCATCGGGGCCCGGCGACTTACCCGATTGGAGGGTCTTAAGAGATTTCAGGAGTTCATCTGCAGTTATGGGGGCATCAAGCAGCTTGCGGTATTTAGTGGTCAGGACTGGGATGTCAATGGGATCTAGATAGGAGGCCAGGTCGTCCCCAGAGTATTCAGCCCTGGAACTGTAGAGGTTTTTATAGAAGGAGACAAAGCAATCGTTTATCTCTTCAGGGGCATACAGTAGGTCCCCCCCCGGTCCCCGTATACAGGGGACGCACATCCCCCCGGACTGTTCCCGTGACAACCAGGCCAATAGCTTCCCGGACCTCTCCCCCTGCTCGAATATACGCTGCGATTGGGCGAGTAAACGTTTCTGGGTGAGAGAGGTGCGAATACGCACCACCTCTCCAGTCAGGGACTGAAGTACGTCATAGTCACCGGGATCCCTGGAACGGACATATTGTGCTTCCTGCAAGGCTGCCCTCCCCTCTGCTCCCGCCAAGTCAGCCCTCCTCTCCCTCCGGACCCTAGCTATAATTGATTGATACCGACCCCGCGTGTATGATTTAAAGGCATCCCACACCGGTAATGTTCCGGCCGAGCCGGGGTTGACTGCCCAGTATTCCTGTAGTGCCTCCCTAAAGTGACCCTCCACCGCCTCGTCTGACACCCAGAACCTGGACAGCCTCCATAAAACTGTGCCCGGGGCCGAGGAGAGCTCCATCGCCAGGAGAAGCGGCGCGTGGTCTGAAATGCCCCTCGGAAGAATCCTAATGTCCTGAACCTTAGGCAATGCCAGGCCCCCCAGGTACGCCAGGTCTATTCTAGAGAAGGATCTGTGAGATGCAGAGTGACAGGTGTAAGCTCTGGAGTGAGGATTTCTCCAGCGCCACACGTCCGTCAAACCAAACAGTTCCGCCCACTCCACCAGACCAGAGTGGAAGGGTCCACTCTGGGACATCCTGTCCATGCTCTGGTCCGGGACCATGTTAAAGTCTCCCATTATGACCAAGTTATCACTAGCAAAATCAGCTATTTCCGAGGTGACCCGATGCAGGAGGGAGATCGATGCAGGAGGGGGCAGATACACACCTGCTACAACCAACCTCATGGACCGGATCTGTGCATGCATTATTACATACCTGCCATCCGAGTCAAGTACCAAGTTGAGCAGCCTAAAGGGGAGGGACTTGTGCACCAGAACGCTGACTCCCCTGGCAAAGTTTGAATATGTGGAATGATAATGATGTCCAATCCAAGGTTTTTTCAGGGCCAGCGTTCTACTACCCACCAAGTGGGTCTCTTGGAGTATACAGATATGTGGGCTGTGGGCCCTAATGAATTGAAATACCAGCGACCTCTTCGTCGGAGAATTTAGACCCCTAGTGTTCCATGACAGTATGTTAAGGGCTGACATAGCCACACCCGGGGTGAATTATCGCAGGATGAAAAGGGCGCCCACCCCCTGAGACCGCTCTCTTGACTCGGAAGGGACAGCCAAAACATATACCTGACACTGACTTACGTAATGCATATTCAGAACCTACTTGCAAGACACTTTTTTTGAGAAAACAAACATAAAACACAAACCATAAACCATCCCAAACGTGGGAACCCTCCCCTCCCCCCCACCCCACCCAACCCCTTAAAACTGAGGCAGGTTTCCATCCCAAAAACCAAAAATCAGCTCGCTGGCTGCAAAGGGGGGTCCTGTGCAAGAGCCGCTCCCAACCCCTAACAAGTTTAGCGGGGTTAAGGAGTGAGTTGCGCTATGTCCTCCTAGCTGTAGCATCCGCCGGGATATATCTCAGACTGTCGGGAACCAAAAAAAAAATTAAAAAAAAATAAATGGAAAAAATAAATAAAAAATAAAAATAAAATAGCAATTCAAAAAATGTATATGTAAATGAGAAGTCCCTCCAGTAAGAAAGGGGAAAACTTAAACCATCAACTCGGAAGGGCTGCTGGCCTGTCTATCAGATCCTTTGGGTGACAGGAAGCTGCAGCTTTAGAAGTCTCCTGGTTCATCTAACCAGGGGCACCATCTTAATGTCCCACACGTGGGGAGTATCTGGGCCCCCGTGAAGGCAGCCACAGCATCAACGGGCACAACGGTTGCAACAGACGCTGTGGGCGCACAACAAAACGGATGAGTGGCGTAGTGCTCGGCCGGCGAGTCAAAGCAGGGGGGCCCAGTGCATATTAAAGGTCGTCAGTGAGCCCTCACGTCTCAAGCTCTTGGATGGTCACGAGGCAGGGACTCCAGCCAGGCAGAAGCGTCTCTCGGAGAGGTGAAGAAGCGGGTTGTCTCACCATCTTGGACCCTCAGGCGGGCTGGAAAGAGAACGCTGTAACGAATGTTGCGAGCCCTCAACGCTGCCTTCACGTGATCAAACGATTTCCTCAATTTCTGCGTTTCTATAGAGTAGTCAGGGAAGATCATCAATCTGTTGTTCTGGAACCTCAAATCCCCCACCGCCCTAGATGCACGGAGGACCTCGTCTCTGTCCCGGAAATTGAGGAGTTTGAGGATAAGCGTGCGGGGGGGAGCACCCGGAGGGCCAGGCCTGGGTGGGATCCTATGAGCCCGTTCCACCGCGTAGTGAGGGGACAGGCGTGCATCAGGCAAAAGGTTGCGTAGCATGTCCTCCACAAAGCACGTCGGATTGTTGCCCTCCGCGCCCTCTGCCAGGCCAACTATGCGCAGGTTATTGCGTCTATTTCTGTTCTCGGCATCTTCAGCTCTATACTCCAGGGCCTTGACCTTAGTTTGAAGCGAGTGGAGTGCCGCACTGTGTTCCGCAACTCTATCCTCTGCATTGCTGACTCTCTGTTCAGTCTCTGTCATCCTGGACCTGAGCTTATCCATGTCCTGCCTGAGAAGGCCAACATCCATTTGCACTGCCTCTATTTTAGCCATGAGTGTGGATTGGCACATGGCTATGGCCGCCATAACATCTGCCAGCCAAGGGGGCCTCTCTCCCTCGGCCTCCATCGGGCCCGTCTGTGATGCCCTGGGCTGGCCGCGAGTGGCCCGAGGGGTAGCCAGGGGGTCCGGCGTCAGCTGGGGGGACACCGGGAGAAGAGGGAACTTGTATTTTTTCCCCTTACCACCCGTTGCTCCTGACCGGCCGCGCCTCATTCAGGTGTCTCTGCGACCGCGGTGGGGGCCCCCAGACGCCCCAGCCCCTTGCTCCAGATGAGGATCAAAGTCTAGAAAAGCGCTGGTGACAGGCAGCCGCAGTAGTACCCCCCAGGTGTGGACACCAAGGCCACCGCTCCCAGTGAGGGGGGAGCCGGGTCAGGGGAGAGGCCCGGGCAGCTATCAGTCCTCCTGGGGAGCCCCTCAGTGATCGCTCCGCCGTTGGAGCCGTCTGTGTGCAGGACCGGTCCGCGAGTGAAAATCGAGGCCGCGGCTTCGTTAAGGCCTAGTCCAAGTCCCGTGAATAGGGGCAGGGGCGGGCGGGGAGCACACCCACGACGGCCCCCCGAATCCGGATCAATAACCGAGGATGTCAGGTCTCCCTCGCCTGTGTGCTGGGCGGGATCGTTGCGCCGGGGGTCCGCGAGTGGAAATCGAGGCCGCGGCTCCGTTGAGGCCTAGTGCAGGTCCCGTGGTGAAGAGCAGGAACGGGGGAGGTGAGTACATCCGCGGTGATCCCTGGAGCCGGAACGGCGATCGAGGATGTCGGGTCTCCCCCACCAGAGCTGGATGGGGTCGCTGGAGGCCCGGAGCAGGCCTTTTCCACGCGCCACGTGTGGGGGGCCAGGCCGGACCGGGAGAAGACAGTACGGCTCACACCTCAGCAGGGCCAAAGAGGCAGGATCCGCCGACCAGCTCCCCAGATCCCCAACGCTGCAAGGTATCCCTGGCAGTCCTCAGATCTTGCGCCGATAGCTCGGATATTGGAACGGATGCCGGCGGAGCTCAGAGGTTAGCTTCTGCTCACAGCGCCATCTTGGACACGCCCCCAACAACTTATTTTTAATATAATATTTTATATACAAATTCTTATATATTTTTTATATATATTATATTTATCATTTATAACCGGAATTCCCCCATATACATTAGCACATTAATGAATAATATATATATATATATATATTATATATTTTTTATTGTCTTATTGACATATATATACTATCTCCTTTTAACAACATCTCCTTTTAACCACTCCTCATATTAGATATCCTAATTTTTATTAATTTGTTATTAATGTTTATCTATTCATTTTTTATTATTGTTTATCTATTCATTTACTTATTTTAATAATCTTATAGAGCATCGTATCTTATCATTAATTTATGCTTGATTATATTATAAACATCACTTTGTGTCAGTTTGGAAATTATCAAAATAATTGTGCATCTTAAATTCGATGCAACCATTGTTAAATCAAACTTCCGGGTTTTTCCGATCTGAAAAGCGAAAGTTTTTTAAGAGAGACTCTTTAATATAGAGCCTCTAGCGTCAGGACTTCGGTCTGCAAAAATCTTCAATATGGAGGACGCTCGAAAGACGGGATTTTTTTCGACGTAGGATCGGATTTTTTTCCCGACAGAACGTCCGTTTTAGCGTCGACTCTAACATAAATAATACAGAGCCTCTAGTGTCAGGACTTCGGTCTGCAAAAATCTCCAACATGGAGGATGCCCGACTGAGTTTTCTCCGACGTAACGTCGGATTCGTTTCTCCGACGCAACGTCCGTTCTTTCCGACACAACGTCGATTGTAACATAAATAAGGAAGTGCTGAAAGCTCAGAGGCACGCTCCAGATGACGTCAGTACGACGAAACCGGTAGAGCGTTCGTTCCTCAGAGCTACAGCACTCATTTCTCAAGGCTTTTAAAACTACATGTAAATTGTGAGTACCCATTGTTTGTCAGAAATAAACTTTACTATTTCTGAAACGGTATCACGCTATTGGGCACTTTCGTTTGTCTTCTCTATGAGCGGTTGAACGGTTGGACAGATCCCATGTGAGAAAACCAGACAGATATAGAAGTTTGGACACTTGTTGTGAGAGCCTGTTACCCCTGCAGGGGTGATTGGATCCGGTGAGTGCGGGACCATTGGGGGAGAGCACTGAGTGATCCACTGACGGCTATACCTGCATGAAGCACTTATCACTTTATTTTGTATGAAGCAATCTTGAAAATAATTTTTGTTGCATTAACAAGAGTGAAAATTGGACTTTTCTTGGATTATTATTATCATCAATTTATTTTGAAGAACTTATCATGGAATGATTTTTAAAAATATTGTACTGCACATAGTAAGATTGGGAATTGGACTTGATTGGACTATATGGATTATTATTATTATTATCAATTTATTTTTCACATAGTGTTTTATCATATGTAATATCAAAACTACTGGTATCGCTACAAGGATTTGCACTTTTCAGCACATTATTTTCGGCCACAGTATTTACACTGTTTCTGGCTACACCTTTTTTGCGCCTATATTTTTATCTTAGTAGGCGCCATCACCTGCTATTTATACCTATTCTTCTCCTCAGTCTTCACAAGGGAATTGGGGGGCTTCAGTAACCAAAACTGCAGTGTTTATCCTCATGCCACATCACATGAAGCATGGCTAACAGAGGACAGAATTAGAAATAGACTTGGAAAACATAACATTAATAAGTCACCGGGACCAGATGGCTTGCACCCGTGGGTCCTTAGGGAATTCAGTCAAGTAATTGGCAGACCATCGTTCCTAATTTTTACTGACAGTCTACTGATTGGAATGGTACCAGTTGATTGGAGAAAAGCCAATGTAGCTCCAATATTTAAAAAAGGGCCCAAATACATCCCCGGGAATTACAGACCAGTTAGAAAACTGTATCATTAGCAGTAATCAGCATGGATTTGTGAAGAATTGTTCTTG
Organism: Rana kukunoris; assembly: GCA_029574335.1. Classification (NCBI taxonomy): domain Eukaryota; kingdom Metazoa; phylum Chordata; class Amphibia; order Anura; family Ranidae; genus Rana; species Rana kukunoris. Next base: position 308,380,413 of record CM056053.1, read on the forward strand.
CCAAACCAATCTATTAACATTCTATGAGGAGGTGAGCTGCCATCTAGATAAAGGTAGGCTGGTAGAGGTGGTGTTTCTGGAATTTGCAAAAGCATTTGACACAGTTTCCCATAAACGTTTACTGTACAAAATAAAGCTCTGTTGGCATGGACCATAGTACATTCTATTCTATTCCATTATTTTTTGTTCTTTTATTTTCTATCCTATTTTGTTCTGTTTTACTATTATATTCTTTTCTATTCTATTCCTATATATATATATATATATATATATATATTCTATTTTATTCTCCTTGGAAATTGAAAAACCATTTGAATTCAATAACATTTTGAATTCAAAAACTATCTAAATCGTTTTAAATTAGAAAAATTTGAATCGATTCGAAGATGAATAAACAAAACAAATTTCAAAAACGAATTAAACAAATTTAACTAAACAAATTTATGTAAATAATAAATTGAAACGAAACAAAACACATTTCTGCACATGTCTAACAACCACTAATATTTTCCACAGTGCCACGCAGTATAAATAAACTGCCATACACCAAGTGACTTCTCCTCCTGTGTACCTCTCAAAAAAAATGACCTACAGCTAGCAATAGAAATCTTATGTCAAAAAAAAACGCAACATGTTGAGAGGAGTCTATGATGTCAGTGCCATAGACTGGAAGTGCTCTGGCTGCCATTTTCTGTGAGCCAATTCTAACACACTTACCTATATACTGATATGCACCAGTACCAGTGCATTTTATAAGTTTCCTTTTTTTTGGGATATATTTAAAAATATATATATATTAATACGCAAAGAGCACTATATACTTTTATGCTCTTTTGAGCTTCCCATACACTTCCACTGGTAGATATTGGAGTATGGACATTGATTGAGGATACCTATATGAAGTGGAGAGGAGAAGCATTCCTGCCTTATCAGACCCGATTTAACAGAAACGCGCATTCGATTTGACAATTATTTGGGTCTAACTATAAGATGAGAGTATTGGCATACTGGTGATTGGGTTTTGCAGTGTTGGATTAGCATATTCACAAAGGAGGATACAGAACTTTCAGCACAAGTGTATTTTCGATATTAATGAGCATGCATCTTAATATTTGAAGGACTTTTATTTAATTTTTATTAGTTTTGCGCTGTTATGTACAGTAGGTAAATATTTATAGGTAAACATGTGGATTGAGCACACTCACAAAGGACACAGTGATCCTTGCACAAGTGGATGAACAACAATAATGGACATGCACAGTGATATGTGAAGGACTCTTTATTTTAATTTAGAGTTTTGCTTTGTTTTGACATATGATTTCTATTGCTAGCTGTTTTCTGAGAGGTACACAAGAGAAGAAAATCACTTGGTGTATGTATGATGGTTTACATTCATACTGCGCAGCATTAGTATTAGTATTCATTATGTGTACTTAAAAATACAATTAAAGGAGAGCTGTGCTTTTAGCTAAACCTTTGCTAGATAAATAAAACTATACCCTCCATGGCCTCCTCGGTTTTTTACAACCTGTATGCCGAAAATCTTGTTAGGTCCAAATATATTGGCCATTCAAGACTATAGGGACTCACAGCACTGTGGAGATTTTCAGCGGACAGATTGTAAATAATGGAGGAGGACCTGGTTTTGAAAAAGTAAGCAGCTGGGAAAAACACACCTAAATTAGTACCTGATTATTGAAAGCAGTACTAAACCAAACAATGGGCCAGATTCAGGTAGATGGGAGCATCTTTAAGCTGGAGTAACGTTTCTCATTTACGTTACTCTGGCGGAATTTTAGGAGCAAGTGCTGTTATTCATGAAGCACTTGCTCCTAAAGTTGCGGCAGCGTATCGAAAATGAGCCGGCGGAATTCAAATTGGGCGGGTACGGGGCGTGTATTATTTAAACTAAGCGCGATCCCGCGGCGAACGTATTGCGCATGCGTCGACTGTCAATGCATCCCAGTGCGCATGCTCACAACTTCCGTCGGCACCACTTCCTTGGAAACGACAGCGCAATGCGTTCCGTTGGACGTTTAAATGCACCCGTAGATGCGCCATTCCGGCACTAAAGTATATCCTGTTCCCCCTCCCCGCAGTGAAGTTACTTTTGGTCTGAGATGGCTGCTCCCGTTCCCTGCAAACACAGGAGAAAGCTGAACTTTAAAGGCCAGGAGCTGTCAGCCGTCCTATGATGTCTTCCTCCATGGCTGTAAAAGTTGACAGACAAGCAGGGACAGAGGTGTTGTCCTGCAAGTGGGGGTGCTCAGCTAGCTCTTATCGTCGGTAACGCTGCTGTAGCTGCTCTCCTGCTGACCTGTGGCCGTCTGGAGTAAAGATAAAGCAGCTATTTGTAGAAATAACTTTGCGGCGGACGAACGAGATACGCGCGGCGCATGTAGCCAGCGTATGGTGCTAATCCGTTCGCGAATCGGGAAATCTCCCTCATTTGCATATTTGCAGGGGAAATCAATAGGCGCAACTGATGCGTCAAGCGAAACTATGCGCTGACGATACTCTGGCGTTGGAAAGTTAAGCCGGTCGGGGAAAGCCCGTTTTCTGTCACATCTAGTTTGGTGGGTACGGCCACATAGAAACAACGGCGCATATTCACAGTTATGCGGTGCATATCGAAATACTCCAGCGCAAGTCTTGCTGAATCTGGCCCAATATATTTCATTGCATCTTACCAATCCTTAGATGTTGTAGTTGCATTCGTTTTTTTTTTTTTAAGTTTATTTCTTTTATTTTCACCTGATGATCCAGCCAGTAAGTCCGTTATTTTCAACTTCCATCAGACCAACGCTGTCCAGCAAGTGTCAGTTAGAGTATTGAGACAAACTATGTAACACTGACAGGCATATTTACAATAATTTGCCTTTATTCATAGAGGTAAAATCTTCATGTCAAAAAGAAAAAAAAAAAAACTTGCTGTAATTGCCTAAACATTTTTATCTGGAGTTTGTCCTTAAAATGGTACTAAATGCTATTTTTTTGCTTTAAAAAAAAGTGGTTAAATTTACCCACTCTGTGCAATGATGCTGCACAGAGCGGTCCCTTACCTCTTTTTCTGAAGTACAATGGTGGCGCTCTTCACTCCTCCTTTCTTTCAGGTGCTCAGCAAGTTGCATGCTAAGGGGGCACTGATGAGGGAATGTTCCCAAGCCATGCTATGCGCATCCATAGACATGCACAGCACTGTTAAGCTATGCCCCCATCCCCTCCTCACAAGACTGAAAGCAACAGGAACCCATGGGTCTCACTCCTGTGTCTTCTGTGAGACCAGGAATTGGATGGTACCTCACTGGAATGCTGAGACGTACCAGGTAAGCGTTTAGGGGAAGTGGGCTAGGACCAGGTAGTGGATTTTTTTTCCCTTAATGCATAGAATGCATTAGGGTAAAAAAACACAATTTGACTTTAGAACCACTTTAAAGTTCACCTTTCCTGAAAAAATATGGTAATAAATGTACATTTTTTTGCAAGAAATATTGAGTATTCATTATTATTTTCCTACAGGAGCCTGGAAAGCATTGCAGCTGTGACCAGGGGTGCAATGTCAAGATCCTGCAGATTTCTGCCAACACCTTCATATGGGCTGAGTACAAGCTGCAGGGCTTGTGAATGAGAATGCTCATTCAGAACTACATTAGCCGTGTTGGCTTATGGTACTTGTAGTTCATGCATTCACAGGAAACTGTGAATGAATGTTGTGGTTACATGGATGAAGCCTCAATCCACCACGCTCTTTTCAAAAAGTGACAGTGGGTGTGGGGAGAAGATTCCCCGCCCGCTGTCCCAGTGAAGGGGGGATTAGGGGAACTGGGGGCAGGTTTGTTGCATGTTCCACCCTAAAAAAGGTGAACCATAGAGGAAGCAATTTTCTTTCCTGCAACTATAGAATGGAGAAACTCTTAGGTGCCCCACACACGGCAGAGAACCTCGACGGGCAGAACACATCGTTCCGCCCGTCGAGGTTCTCTCCCGGCCGTCGGATTCGGCGACCCGCCCGTCGGGAATGGCAACCAGCCATTCTTCCAGGCGGGCCGTCGAGGAAATAGAGAGCGTGCTCTCTATTTCGGCTCGACGGGCTTCCCGACGGGAAGCTCGCTGAGACCGTACACACGGCCGAGGTCCTCGCTGGAATGTGCATTCCAGCGAGGTTCTCGCTGATTTTCAGCGAGAACCTCGGCCGTGTGTACGGGGCCTAAAACAAGAAGTGTGTTACTGGCTAGAAAAAAAAAGGGAAACAAAGCCTAAATAAAAAGAAAACAGATGCAGACACAACATTTAAAAACTAGTAAGCTTCACTATGGGCCAGATTCAGGTAGATGGGAGCATCTTTGCTCCAGAGTAACGCTTCTCATTTACGTTACTCTGAAGACCCTTTCAGCGCAAGTACTGTTATTCACATAGCAGTTGCGCGTAAACTTGCGCCAGAGTAACGATAATGCGCTGGCGTAACCCGACGCAAGTGGAAGTGGGTGTGATCATATGTAAATGATGGGCGGAGCCCAGCGCAGAGGCTTACGTTCAGCGCATCATCCACGGAGCATGCGCAGTGAGTGCGGCTCCACTCGCCCCCTTGTGCGCATGCTCACAACTTCCGTCGGCACCACTTCCCGGGAAACGTCAGCGCAATGCCTTCCGTTGGGCGCTTAAAAGCGCAGGCGGAAACGCCATTCCGGCGCAAAAGTATATCCGTTTCCCCCCACCCCAGGGAAGATACTTTTGTGCTGTGATGGCTGCTCCCGCTACCCCCAGAGAGAGGAGGAACCTGAACTTTAATTCACAGGAGGTCTCAGTGATCATATCCGCGATGGAGACTTATAATCATTTTCTCCATTGGAAAAAGAGCCGTAAGACCAGCCGGGAGAGGAAGCAGGGCATCCTGGACACCATTGCTGGCCGGGTCAATATTTTGGGGTACTCCACCCGGACTGCTGGGGACATTCAGAAGAAAATTAATGACCTGCGGCGCAAGGTGAGGGGCAAGGTGTCCACCATCAGGAGGCATGAGAGGGGCACAGGTGGTGGTCCCCCATGTCCTGTCACCCTGACCGCGGAGGAGGAGGTGGTCGCACGCTGCCTGGAGAGGGAGCAGGTGGAGGGGGTCCCAGGCTATGACTCCATGGAGGAAGGCTCCAGGACAGGTAAGTGTTTTTTATCCCCTATTTGATTTGTTGCATTTGGGGGGGAGGGTACATGTGCCAAGTGTGTGGGACCACCAACATGTGTCTGCTTTGTGTCATCCACAGATGACGGAGCTGGGCCATCATCGGTCAGCGTCCATTCCACCCCATCCCCCCCACGCCATCGTGTGCCCGAGCCCCTGGGTGGTGAAGAGGTGGTGGAGGAGAGTGGCCACACCACCCCTGCCGAGGTCGTTGAGGAGGAGCCTGCTGTGGCAGAGCAGGACTTTACTTTAGTTTTGGAGGTCTCCTCCCCTTCTCCTGGGCCATCTGTTATCCCCTCCCCCATCCTTGGAAGCCCCTCAAGGGTGACTCCTTCCCCCCGGGGACAACCATCTTCTGGCCCCAGGAAGGCGACCCAGAAGACCAGGGGGGTGTCTGATGTTGTCCAGGACCAGTTGGCGAGGGATCACGCCAGACAGACTGAACAAATGGGGGCCATAGTTGGCCACTTACAGAAAGTGTCTGACAGCCTGGGCTCCGTTGCCCAGATAAGCAACGCAGTTCAGGATGTCAGCTGTAATTGCGCTGCAGTGGTCACCAGTTTGGGGGAGGTGCATGGTGAAATTACGCAACTCACTGCAGCCGTCCAGGCCAACACTGCTGCCATCCAGGGTAACAGTGCTGCCATCCGGGACCAGGGGAGGCTGAGTCGGCGGGCCCAGCATTACCAGGTCACCCGTCAGCTCCGGATGCAGGCCCAGACGAACAATTACCTCGGCCGGATAGCCATGGCCTTGGAGGGCATGCAGGCCACACCTGCCAGGAGTGGCCCACCTGGGGATCAGCCACCTCCAGATGCCCCCCCACCCCCACCCACTCCATCCAGGCAGCTGAGGAGGCAGACAGGGGCCCCCAGAAGAAGCCCCCGGCATCCCCGATGAGGCTTTTTTTTTGTTTTGGTTTCTATGATTTTTTTAATTAGACTCAGGTCATGAGTTTTTGTTTATTTTGTATTCTTTATTTTATACTTAGGTCATGAGTTTTTGTTTATTTTTTTTCTCAGGTTATGAGATTTTGTATTTCTTTTTTTACTGCACACGGTCAGGAGTGCAGGGGACAGTGTGAATGGTGTGTGAATGTGAGAGGGTGGCACTCCTGACAGTAAGGGGTGTCACCCTCAGCCGTGGTGGTGAAGTTAACCCCATGGCTGTATGAATGACGTGTGAAAGGTGTATGAATGGACAGTGACATCATTGGGGCCTTGACACTGGCGTTGCTGCTCCCAAGTCCTACATGCTGGACTTGGGCTAATCCAATGCGATGTGTATGTGGTGTGTGTGATCTAGGGACATCAGTGGTGTACACGCGTGCACTGTCTGTGTTATTAATGTTTTGGTTTAGTGTCCAAAGATGCTTACGGCGAGGACCCTCCTGACTGCTCTTCCATCAGCAGACTGGGTGTCCTCTGGCAGGTGGGGATTGTGTGGGTCGGGGGTCAGGTCATCACGTATGTCAATCTGCAGGCCTTTTCTCATAGCAAAGTTGTGCAGAATACAACATGCACCGATGATCTGACACACGAAGGTAGGGGAATACAATAGGGTCCCCCCGGACTTATCCAGGCAGCGGAAACGGGACTTCAGGAGCCCAAATGTTTGCTCCACCACTCCACGTGTTTTGATGTGTGCTTCATTGTATTTTCTCTCTCCTCTGGTTTGGGGGTTCCGGAAAGGAGTCATTAGATGGGGTCCCAATGCATATGCAGAGTCACCTGTAAGGTAAAAGACAGGAGAATGTTAGTCATGCATGTGCCACTTCTGTTGTGCATCACGGGAGGGGATAGTCATGCCCGACTCCCATGTCACTCACCAACCAGCCAGCTGTCCCCATACATGTTCTGGTTAAATTCTGCTGGGATGGGGCTCTGATTGTATATGAAGCTGTCATGGCTGGACCCGGGGTGTTTGGCACGGATGTGCCATATGAGGCGTTGGGCATCAGCTATCACCTGTACGTTGATGGAATGCCAATGCTTCCGATTGCGGTATATGTGCTCTGTGGCACTGGGGGGCTGTAGGGCCACATGTGTGCAATCAATGGCCCCCACAGTGCGTGGGAATCTGGCAATGTTGTAGAAATCTGTCATTGCCTTCAGCCGCAGCTCCTCAGTGGTTGGTCTGATGAACTGGTTGGACATGCGTCTGAGGATTGCAGGGACAACCTGGTGCACACATCTGCTCATGGAGGACTGTGACATCCCAGCCACCACTCCACTTGTACGCTGGAATGATCCACTGGCAAGGAAATGAAGTGTTGCCAGGACCTTCACCAGTGGCTGCACTGCTTGTGAGCGGTGTGTCTTGCTGGTGATGTCATCCTGCAGGGTTGTGGTTAGTTCAAGTATTGCATCAGGGCTGAATCTGAAGAGGCGATACACCTCCTCATCACCCATGCCAAAGAGGCTCATACGAGTGCGGTATATCCTCTCACGTGCCCGCCTCCTTCGTTCCGGGGGACCCATCAGTAGTTCGAGGACCACAATTGCTCCTGGCATGTTGGCACACAGAGGTGTTGTCCTTGCAAGTGTGGTTGTTCAGCTAGCTCCTATCGTCGGTAACGCTGCTGTAGCTGCTCTCCTGCTGACCTCTGACGGTCTGGAGTAAAGATAAAGCAGCCTTTTGTAGAAATAACTTTGCGCCGGACGGACGAGATACGCGCGGCGCATGTAGCCAGCGTATGGTGCTTATCCGTTCGCGAATCGGGAAATCTCCCTCATTTGCATATTTGCAGGGGAAATCAATAGGCGCGACTGATGCGCCAAACGAAATTATGCGCTGACGATACTCTGGCGTCGGAACGTTCCGCCGGTCGCAAATGCCGCGTCTTCGGGCGCATCTAGTTTGGTGGGTACGGGCACATAGAAACGACGGCGCATCATCACAGTTACGCGGCGCATATCGAAATACTCCAGCGCAAGTGTTGCTGAATCTGGCTGTATATATTTTGGTTTTTGGGTTTTAGGCCCCATTCACACTGTCGCATTGTAGGAACGCACATATTCCTATGCATGTTGCTGTAACATCCAGCATTATATGCTCATTGTGATGGTCAAATATGGTCCCATCGTACTGTGCTGAAGGACGTGTGCTGCACCGCAGTGTACTGCGAGGTAAGGCACGTAAGTGGGTTGCAGTGTGATGTGCTGTCAAAAAATATGCGATTTTTGGACCATTGAGCTGTGTGACAGCCCCTTCATTTTTTAAATGAACTGCCCGTTGAGTAGTAAAAAAAAGTGTGTGCTTTTAGCGCACTGCGCATCATTAGTAATATGTGAACCAAGCCAAAGTCATAATTGAATTACATGTGGTTTTTATATGTCTGCCTGGATGGGACTTGATCATGTAAACATATATTGGGCGAAGTGTTTGATATGCCAAGGCTGATTTTTATTCTCAGTCCAGATCTAATTCTGTTGAGCAAATATAAGAAAATACAGCTGTACACAACCACAGCTATTGCCACATTTACATCAGACATATGGCTGTGCCCCATACAACGACAACATCAATATAACATTTTTACAGGCATATTATTTGTGCTGGAAGGTGAAAAGTCATTGAATATGAACAGATAACATATTGAAAAAATACAGACCCATCTCACTCTAGGAGAAAATGAGACCAAGAGCATAATGCGAAAATGTTCTTGCCACATGAACCAGACAGGGACTGATACAAGATGTACTAGTACAAAGTAAACAAAAAGTCTACGACCACTTAGAGTAATAGAAACTTGATCTGTATATATAGAAATGCATAATACTAATCACACAGGGAACAATGGAATGGTTATTTGTACAAGGTAAAAGCAATCTAAATGGCAACTGACAGGGTGAAGTGTATTACGCAGTGCATTAGAAAAAAACACAAATGCAAAATGACAAGATTATATGTAGAACACAAATCAAGAGAATAATGTGGCATCAAATATTAAATGCAAACGAAACAGAACTGAGTAATCTATCATCCTAAAACTGGCATAAATCACACATCATTATGGCATCTCCTGATTAACTAACTTCGGAAAATCCCCAAATGTACGCAGGATGCGCACAATAAAATATGGTTGAAGTCAGAAGAAGATACATCAAGCCCGGAGAGAAATAAAGTAAACTGATATGGTATAATAAAGAAGAAACTGCTGACGATGTGATCTTTCTTATAAAACTGGTAACCACAATTCAAGTCCTGTTGGCCTTCTTTCCTAGACAGGTGTAGTTGACACAGCCAGTCATGTGAAAAATAAAGTACACCCTGTGGAAATTGTTGACTTTTTTAAAAAACATATTTGAACAGGCAAACGTAACATCTTTATTCAGAGAGTGTCTACAGGCATAATTCGACCCATCTTGAAGAAACCCACCCTGGACCCCAAGGACCCACTCCACTGCCGTCCCATAACAGGCCTAAATGTACTCTCAAAGGTAATGGAAAAAGTAGTGGTACAACAGCTGCAACATCACCTAGATACCCACAACCTATTTGATCCATTTCAATCGTGATTCCGGCCCGGACACGGGACGGAAACAGCATTGCTCAAGATATGGGACGACGCTCTCGAGGCCGCAGACGAAGGAGAATCTTGTCTTCTGGTTCTGTTGGACCTAAGCGCAGCCTTCGACACAGTAGACCACAAGCTTTTATTGACTCGGCTAGCCGAGGTAGCCAAAGTCGCAGAAGGCGATTTATCTTGGTTCTCCTCTTTTTTGGAAAACTGATCGCAAATAGTGAAGTTAGGACCTTTCACTTCTGAAAAACGCACATTATCGTGCAGAGTTCCCTCAAGGATCCCCTCTGTCGCCGGTGTTATTTAACATCTACCTTCTTCCTCTTTTTGAAATAATCAGCAGCCAAAAACTGATCTATCACTCATATGCAGACGACACGCAACTGTATTTCCGCATTTGTAATAAAAAGGATCACCACCTCAATCTAGAGACATGCCTCTCTTTGATAGAGGACTGGATGACAAAGAGTTATCTTACACTCAACGGAGCCAAAACAGAACTTCTCCTGTTTCACGCCAAGCGTAGGAATCAACCTGCAACAACATGGACCCCCCCGCCCATTCTGGGCAAAATCATCACCCCTAGCGCCAAAAACAAAAGTCTTGGGGTCATCCTCGACTCCTACATGACAATGGACGCACAAATAGGGTCAGTAGTCAGCGGATCTCACCATCTGCTGTGCCTACTACGCAGACTTATTCGTTTTATTCCCAAAGAAGACATAGCGGTCGTGGTGGGAGCGATTGTAAACTCAAGATTGGACTATGCAAATGCCCTTTACCTCGTACTCCCCAAGTACCAAATTGCTCGTCTACAAGTCGTTCAAAATACGTCCGTCAGACTTGTGACTGGGAAAAAACCTTGGGAATCAATCTCACCTTCACTGAGAACCCTTCACTGGTTACCAGTAAAAGACAGAATCACTTTAAAGCACTCTGTCTAACGCATAGATGTATTCATGGGAATGCTTCCCATTATTTATGCAAAAAAATAAAAGCTCACAATCCCAATCGCGTTCTGCGATCCACCAATCAAAATCTACTCCAGATACCGAAAACCAACTACAAGTTCAAAGGAGATAGAAGATTCGCGGTCCAAGGTCCCAGACTATGGAACGCTTTACTCCCCGGTTGGGGGAGAACCACTTAGCATTCAGGAGAAAGATCAAGACTCATCTCTTTTAATACCAAAGGAGACAGGAACAACAAGCGCTCAGAGGCAATTTAGTTTGCATGTGCCGCGCTATATAAGTATTCATTCATTGATTCATTCATACAGATAAAGGTGATATACTTGAACAGGAACACAAGACAAATATGGAATTTCAATCATTTATTCACTGTGGAATGTTGTGTACTGTGTATAAAAACAACCTTGGCCATCAAAAGCCAGTATTCGCCCTGGGATGGCTGGAGACATTAGATTAAAGTTCTAGTGACTTCCTCTCACAGTTTGAAGCTATGTGCCTAGATAAAAAGGGCTCCTCCCACTAAGACCCCTTTCACACGGAGGTGCTTTTCAATCGCTTTCACGCTAACAAAAGTGATATGAAAAGCTCACGAAAACCTATTTACATTAAAATCAATTAATGCTTTTAACATTGGGGCAGTGTGCTGGCATACTTTTCAGTAAGCCAACATTTCTGTATTAAAAATACTTTTTTTATTATTGGTCTTATTGTATGTAATATTCAAATTTTCTAAATACAAAATGTTTGTTTTTTCACTAGCTGTAAGCCATAATCATCAAAATTAAAAGAAATAAATGCTTACAATATATCACTCTGTGTGTAATGCATCTATATAAAATATATGAGTTTCACTTTTTGAATTAAATTACTGAATTAAATTTACTTTTTGATGATATTCAAATTTTATATGATGCACCTGTATACTGGATTTTTTTTTACAGCTATGGCACTGTACTGGTAATGGTGGTGATCAGTGACTTATAGTGGGACTGTGATAGGGTGGCAGGCAATCTGGACATTATCTGGGAGGATCACTAACTGACACTGATGTCGCTAGTGACACTAATACATTGATCAGGGATAATACTGTATACTGACACTGATACTAATGATACTGTCTGGGAAGGGGTTAACATCTAGGGGAAATCAAGGGGTTAATTGTGTCCCTAACCATGTATAATGTGTGCTGCATTTACTTTACTATTTCTTTGCTATCTGGCTGTTTTTTCTGCCTGCGTTTTAGGGAGACAGCTAGATCTCTGTTCACAGTACACGGAGTTCTGTGTTTTTGTAAATTGTGTGATTGGACACAGCCATTTAGCTGATTTCAGCTGAAATCATTGCCTAATATCAACTGCCAAACTTGTGCTGAGTCCAGTCACAGCACAAATCAGCAGGGGGCGTGTGCATGCATGCCCCCAAACCTAGAAGAAGGCTGATTATGTACATTGATCCTGCCTGTACTTGCTACCCTCTCGCAGTTTATTTAGGCCCCTGTCACACGGGGCGGTATAGCGGCGTGATTTTTAGCACCCCTATATCGTCATATTTACCGCGATATTTGGCCGCTAGCAGTGCAGTTTAAAACCCCCGCTAGCGTCCGAAAAAGGGTTAAAACTGCCCGCAATGCACCTCTGCAGAGGCTCATTGCTGGCGGTATTACTGCAGTTTGCCATTGATTTCAATGGGAAGGAGCGGTATAGGTATACCGCTCCAAAGATGCGGCTAGCAGGACTTTTGGAGCGGTCCTGCTAGCGCACCGCTTCAGTGTGAAAGCCTTTGGGCTTCCACACAGAAGACTGCAGGGCATGATTTTTTCAGGCGGTATAGCAGCACTATTTTTTTCTAAACCGCCTGAAAAACGTGTCAGCGTCAAAGGGGTCTTACTCTGAGCAGTTGACAGGTCATTAAGGAGGTTTGTTTGTAAACAAACTTCCAGTGATTACCATGGTTGGCTGTTGTGATGATCACATGATTAGGAGCTGCCCTAATTGTCTCCTGGCCGCTGGCCAGAGGCCAGTAGCTGTATATTACAGCTCTGAAGTAAATGGCCTACCTGCAGCAAGTACAAATAATGATTTCTGGCCTTTCTCTGTCTTTTCTGATCTGCATACTTGGTCCAGGTCAGTAGCTAATCCACTGGCTTCAGTGCGTTCAGAATAAGGGTAGAATAAACCATACTATTACTCATTCTTTCTATTTATTTTAGTACTTAGTATTTGTTTTACCCATTCTTTTTATGTTTATTACTTTTGTACTATGTTAGTTGCATAAAAAACAATAAAAACACAGATTGCTACTTACAAAGGCAGGGTCATGTTAATATTGGGCAAAGAAGCCCCCTACATTTCGTACCTGTTGTAATTAGTATAATGGCACATACACACGATCAGACTTTTGGACAAGAAAAGTTTGATGTGAGCTTTTAATCGAAAATTCCGAGTGTGTGTAGGCCCCATCCAACTTTTTTTGTCGGAATTTCCGACAGCAAAAATTTAAGAACTGGTTCATCTGTATGCAATTCCGACGTGCAAAAAAAACATGCATGCTCAGAATAAATTTGATGCATGCTCGGAATCATTGAACTTCATTTTTCTCAGCTCATTGAAGTGCTGTACGTCACCGTGTTCTTGACGGTCGGCATTTTGTGTGACCGTGTGTATGCAACAAAAGTTTAAGCCAAAATTCCGTCAGGAAAAAAAAAGTTTTCTTCTCGGAATTTTCGATCATGTGTACGCGGCATAACACTAATTTGGGCAGAACAGTGGCTTCTCCTCAGTTCAGACCCCAACTAGAATATTGCAAAGAGTCTGCATGTTCTCCTTGTGCTGGTAGGGTAATTTGCCCTTGTATGTATGTGAAATAGGGACCTTAGATTGTAAGCTCCGTGAGGGCAAGAACTGATGTAAAGGTACAAATGTAAAGTGCTGCATAAACTGTAATTATAAACATCTAGAACAAATCAATAAAATAAAAATGTAAAAATTAATATCTCTAAAGGCTCCACATATTTGTGCAACAAACGCTAGACATGACCCATGTATATTAGTTGAAATACACTACAATCTAAATAGTTAAAACTTGTAAAATGCAGCAACAAAAATAAATGAGAAGCTGAATGAACATGACACAACACAGGTGGAAATGTGACTCTATGAATCCCAAAATAGCTGGCAGGAAGCATGAAAAAGAAAGCACAGGGATGTGGCCAAATTGTCGGCAGCTCAGAGCATCACATCGGGAAATTCAGTCCAAAAAAAATGATTGTCGGGAGATCACAAAAACAAATAATCCCAGGTGTGCCGAACATTACATCTCTTATTTCCCAAGAACACAGCAAGGATATTGCAAGATTGAACTGAATTCTCAAAGGAAGCACATTCAAAGAAAAGAAAAATATGTCCAGCACAGTTTAACCAGTTCTAGACTGCTCAGTGGTTTGATATTGGATGAGAGTATTGTGGCCCATAACTGTCAAAGAAGAGCTGATGTAAGAAGTTTAAAAGGCTCAACTTCTATATTGTCTCTATCTATGTCTACATTGAATTCCAGTTATGAGTCACATAGTAACTCATAACTGGAATTCAATGTAGAGATAGAGACAATATAGAAGTTGAGCCTTTTAATTTTTTTTTTTTTTTTTAAACATTGTTTATTTGGTTTTCTGCACATACAAAAGCATAAAGAATATGGGCACAATACCCCAACATCAGGTACAGTTCACATAGATAGTATCAAAAAGACAACATCGTACAGGGCAGAAAACAGTAGAGCACAGAACTCGATTCCCGAGGCCCCAAACATAGGGACCCAAACAACCAATGATCCAATGTATTTTCGGTGGACCCAACATGGATCCTTACCTTATAACCACCTAAGACAGTAGAAAGTCAAACCTTATTCAGAATAGACCAACACTCACACACACAGTCACCCCCATCCACACATCTACTCCGGACCCCTCCCACCCCTCCCACTCCCAGCCGCTTACGGCTGAGAGAGCGGTGTATCCTTCCAAAAGGAATCCGCGATATCAAGCCAAGGCTGCCATATCTTGGCAAACTTCTGCGGGCACTCCCTACTTCGATATATGCATTTATATATTGGTAGAATCTTGTTTATCATACAGAACAACATTTGAATAGTAGGAGCAGAGGCACTTTTCCAATGCAGTAGAATCAATTTCCTAGCATAAAACAGGATCAACTGTAGCAGGGTTCGGGCATGTGTCGTAGGTACAGAGTCATTGAGCGCTCCCAACAACAGAACTGTGGGAGCAAAGGGAACAGGAAGGTGCAGGGTGTCCCTAAAGAACGAAAAAAATTCCGTCCAGTACATAGACAAAACAGGGCATGACCAAAACATATGTAAACAATCGGCCTCTGAGGAGCTGCACCTAGGGCAGGAGACAGTAGAAATCAGCCCCATTCGAGCCAGCCTAGCTGGCGTGTAGTGCAATTGGTGTATAAATTTAAATTGGACATACTGGTAGTTTGACCCGATAAGGTCAAGAAAGCAGACCTCCGAGGCCTCCTCCCACCCCTCCTCGGACAGCCCCGGAATGTCCACCTCCCACTTCCGCTGATCAACCTGGAAGGGGTTAGCCCCGGCCCATTGCAGGCGGCAGTAGATCGTCGTAACCAGCTTTCCAATATCAGAGTGAGACATAAGCGCCTCAAGAGGCGGTTCAGTGAGCTCCTGGGCCAGACCCCCAAACTGCGCCCGCACCGCATGATGCAATAACATGTATTTAAACAGGAAGTTGTCCGTTACCCCACTCCTCACTTTTTAGTCTGCAAAAGAAATAAATTTGTCATTAACAAATATGTGGGAAACTCGTGAGACCCCCAGGTGGGTCCACCACCGAGAGTCTGGGTGACCCAGGAGCTCAGGAAAGTTAGAGTTTTGCCAGAGTGAAGCACTAGGAGACACCCCACCCGAAGCTGTGACCATCCCATTACCTTCATGCCAGGCCAACCAACTGACCTCTATCGGGGAATAACGGGAGCATCGCCCTGGAGCAGACCTATGCAGATAGTCAACCAGTGACTCCCTCGAGCCCCCCAGAGCAGTCAGGAGAGCAGTGGAACAAGACGGGGAGGCCTTCAGGAACCAATCATATACGTACGCAAGCTGAGACGCTATAAAATATTTCCGCAAATTTGGGCAGGCCAGCCCCCCAGCCAGCCTAGCTGCCTGAAGAGAGGCCCTAGCTATACGTGGGTTAGACCCATGCCACAAAAAAGCAAAAAGAAACGAGTCAAGTTTCTTAAAAAGTTTTTTCAACAAAAAAATCGGAGACGCCCGAAACACAAATATAAAAATATTTATTCGATCTATAAGGTTGAGCGGCAAAGAGGCCCAGGTCTTCAGCCTGGTCTCCATGTGTGATACGATCGGGGTAACGTTAAGACGTTCATACAAGGACAAGTCCGCGTTAACATGTATCCCCAGGTTTTTAAATGTGGGCTGCACAGACAGTTTAGAGCAGGGGTCTCAAACTCAAATTACCTGAGGACCGCAAGACAAGTTTTCATATCCCATGGGGGGCCGCATGCAAACTTTCAAACTTCAAAAACAGTACTGGTACAGTACACATTATTAACCCCCAGCACTGGTGTCAGCAGATGCATTATTAACCCCCAGCACTGGTGTCAGCGCACACATTATTAACCCTGACCACTGCACTGCACACGGACCACTGCACACGGACCACTACACACGGACCACTACACATGGACCACTACACTGCCGACAGACCACTACACTACACACTGACCACTTACCATCATGGCACAGCACATCAAGGCTCAGAGCCCAGCAAATCAGGGCACATGGCACAGCACATTAGGGCACATGGCACAGAACATCAGGGCACAGCACATCAGGGTACAGCACATCAAGGCACAGACCCCTAGCAAATCAGGGTACAGGTCACAGCACATCAGGGTACAGCACATCAAGGCTCAGAGCCCGGCAAATAAGGGCACAGCACATCAGGGCACAGGGCACAGCACATTAGGGTACAGCACATCAAGGCTCAGGGCACATGGCACAGCACATCAGGGCACATGGCACAGCACATCAGGGCACAGCACATCAGATCTGGGTACAGGCACAGCACAGATTAGGGCACAGTGCACAGCACATCAGAGTACAGGGCACAGCGCACATCAGGGCACAGAGCACATCAGGGCACAGGGTACAGGGCACAGTACATCAGGGTACAGCACATCAAGGCACAGAGCCCAGCACATCAGGGCACATGGCACAGCACATCAGGGCACATGGCACAGCACATCAGGGCACATGGCACAGCACATCAGGACACAGCACATCAGGGCACATGGCACAGCACATCAGGGCACAGCACATCAGGGCACATGGCACAGCACATCAGGGCAGAGGGCACATCACATCAGGGCACAGCACATCAGATCAGGGTACAGGGCACAGCGCAGATTAGGGCACAATGCACAGCACATCAGGGCACAGCACATCAGGGTACAGGGCACAGCGCACATCAGGGCACAGAGCACATCAGGGCACAAGGCATAGCACATCAGGGCACAGGGTACAGGGCACAGTACATCAGGGTACAGCACATCAAGGCACAGAGCCCAGCACATCAGGGCACATGGCACAGCACATCAGGGCACATGGCACAGCATATCAGGGCACATGGCACAGCACATCAGGACACAGCACATCAGGGCACATGGCACAGCACATCAGGGCACAGCACATCAAGGCACATGGCACAGCACATCAGGGCACAGCACATCAGGGTACAGCACATCAAGGCACAGACCCCTAGCAAATCAGGGTACAGGGCACAGCACATCAGGGCACAGCACATCAGGGCACAGGGCACAGCACATTAGGGTACAGCACATCAAGGCTCAGAGCCCGGCAAATCAGGGCACAGCACATCAGGGCACAGCACAGCACATTAGGGTACAGCACATCAAGGCTCAGAGCCCGGCAAATCAGGGCACAGCACATCAGGGCACAGCACATCAGGGCACAGGGCACAGCACATTAGGGTACAGCACATCAAGGCTCAGGACACATGGCACAGCACATCAGGGCACATGGCACAGCACATCAGATCAGGGTACAGGGCACAGCACACATCAGGGCACAGAGCACAGCACACACATCAGGGTACAGGGCACAGCACATCAGGGTACAGGGCACAGCGCACATCAGGGCACAGAGCACAGCACATCAGGGTACAGGGCACAGCACATCAGGGTACAGGGCACAGCGCACATCAGGGCACAGAGCACATCAGGGCACAGCACATCAGGGCACAGCACATTAGTTTACAGCACATCAAGGCACAGACCCCTAGCAAATCAGGGTACAGGTCACAGCACATCAGGGTACAGCACATCAAGGCTCAGAGCCCGGCAAATAAGGGCACAGCACATCAGGGCACAGGGCACAGCACATTAGGGTACAGCACATCAAGGCTCAGGGCACATGGCACAGCACATCAGGGCACATGGCACAGCACATCAGGGCACAGCACATCAGATCAGGGTACAGGCACAGCACAGATTAGGGCACAGTGCACAGCACATCAGGGTACAGGGCACAGCGCACATCAGGGCACAGAGCACATCAGGGCACAGGGTACAGGGCACAGTACATCAGGGTACAGCACATCAAGGCACAGAGCCCAGCACATCAGGGCACATGGCACAGCACATCAGGGCACATGGCACAGCACATCAGGGCACATGGCACAACACATCAGGACACAGCACATCAGGGCACATGGCACAGCACATCAGGGCACAGCACATCAGGGCACATGGCACAGCACATCAGGGCACAGGGCACAGCACATCAGGGCACAGCACATCAGATCAGGGTACAGGGCACAGCGCAGATTAGGGCACAGTGCACAGCACATCAGGGCACAGCACATCAGGGTACAGGGCACAGCGCACATCAGGGCACAGAGCACATCAGGGCACAAGGCATAGCACATCAGGGCACAGGGTACAGGGCACAGTACATCAGGGTACAGCACATCAAGGCACAGAGCCCAGCACATCAGGGCACATGGCACAGCACATCAGGGCACATGGCACAGCATATCAGGGCACATGGCACAGCACATCAGGACACAGCACATCAGGGCACATGGCACAGCACATCAGGGCACAGCACATCAAGGCACATGGCACAGCACATCAGGGCACAGCACATCAGGGTACAGCACATCAAGGCACAGACCCCTAGCAAATCAGGGTACAGGGCACAGCACATCAGGGCACAGCACATCAGGGCACAGGGCACAGCACATTAGGGTACAGCACATCAAGGCTCAGAGCCCGGCAAATCAGGGCACAGCACATCAGGGCACAATCACACAGCACATTAGGGTACAGCACATCAAGGCTCAGAGCCCGGCAAATCAGGGCACAGCACATCAGGGCACAGCACATCAGGCATCAGCACAGGGCACAGCACATTAGGGTACAGCACATCAAGGCTCAGGACACATGGCACAGCACATCAGGGCACATGGCACAGCACATCAGATCAGGGTACAGGGCACAGCACACATCAGGGCACAGAACAGCACAGCACATCAGGGTACAGGGCACAGCACATCAGGGTACAGGGCACAGCGCACATCAGGGCACAGAGCACAGCACATCAGGGTACAGGGCACAGCACATCAGGGTACAGGGCACAGCGCACATCAGGGCACAGAGCACATCAGGCACACACAGCACATCAGGGCACAGCACATTAGTTTACAGCACATCAAGATCAGGGTACAGGCACAGCACAGATTAGGGCACAGTGCACAGCACATCAGGGTACAGGGCACAGCGCACATCAGGGCACAGAGCACATCAGGGCACAGGGTACAGGGCACAGTACATCAGGGTACAGCACATCAAGGGCACAGAGCCCAGCACATCAGGGCACATGGCACAGCACATCAGGGCACATGGCACAGCACATCAGGGCACATGGCACAACACATCAGGACACAGCACATCAGGGCACATGGCACAGCACATCAGGGCACAGCACATCAGGGCACAGCACATGGCACAGCACATCAGGGCACAGGGCACAGCACATCAGGGCACAGCACATCAGTATCAGGGTACAGGGCACAGCGCAGATTAGGGCACAGTGCACAGCACATCAGGGCACAGCACATCAGGGTACAGGGCACAGCGCAACACACATCAGGGCACAGAGCACATCAGGGCACAAGGCATAGCACATCAGGGCACACACATGGGTACAGGGCACAGTACATCAGGGTACAGCACATCAAGGCACAGAGCACCAGCACATCAGGGCACATGGCACAGCACATCAGGGCACAGGCACAGCACATATCAGGGCACATGGCACAGCACATCAGGACACAGCACATCAGGGCACATGGCACAGCACATCAGGGCACAGCACACAATCAAGGCACATGGCACAGCACATCAGGGCACAGCACATCAGGGTACAGCACATCAAGGCACAGACCCCTAGGGCAGCAATCAGTCAGGTACAGGGCACAGCACATCAGGGCACAGCACATCAGGGCACAGGGCACAGCACATTCAGGGTACAGCACATCAAGGCTCAGAGCCCAGGCAAATCAGGGCACAGCACATCAGGCACAGGCACAGATTAGGGTATCACAGCACATCAAGGCACAGGACGCACAGGGCACATAGGGTACAGCACATCACAGGCACAGAGCACCAGCAAATCAGGGCACAGCACATCAGGGCACAGCACATCAGGGCACAGGGCACAAGCACATTAGGGTACAAGCACACATCAAGGCTCAGGACACATGGCACAGCACATCAGGGCACATGGCACAGCACATCACATCAGGGTTACAGGGCACAGCACACATCAGGGCAAGAGCACAGCACATCAGGGTACAGGGCACAGCACATCAGGGTACAGGGCACAGCGCACATCAGGGCACAGAGCACAGCACATCAGGGTACAGGGCACAGCACATCAGGGTACAGGGCACAGCGCACATCAGGGCACAGAGCACATCAGGGCACAGCACATCAGGGCACAGCACATTAGTTTACAGCACATCAAGGCACAGAGCCCAGCAAATTAGGGCACATGGCACAGCACATCAGGGCACATGGCAGAGCGCACATGAGTGCACAGAGCACAGCACATCAGGGCACAGCGCACATCAGGGCACAGCGCACATCAGGGTACAGGGCACAGCACATCAGGGTACAGGGCACATCAGAGCACAGCACATAGGGGTACAGCACAACAGGCCACATCAGGGTACAGGGCATGGCACATCAGGACAGGACATAATAGGACAAGGCACATGGCACATCAGGGTACAGGACATGGCACATTAGGACAGGGCACATGGCACATCAGGGTACAGGGCACATGAAACAGCACATCAGGGTACAAAGCCCAGCAAATCAGGAGCACAATCAGAGCACATGGGGCATATCAGGGCACATGAGAGCACACCAGGGCACATCAGGCACAGCACATCAGTACAGGGCACATGGCACATCAGGGTACAGGGCACAGGGTACCCTGATGTACAGAGCCCAGCACATCAGGGTACATGAGGCACATCAGGGTACATGAGGCACAGGGCACATCAGGGTACATGGGGCACAATCAGAGCACATCAGGGCACATGAGAGCACATCAGGGCACATGAGAGCAAATCAGGGCACATGAGAGCAAATCAGGGCACATGACAGCAAATCAGGGCAAAGGTCAGCGTTTACTTGTTGTTTTCTTCAGATGCAGAGCAGTGCAGGAAGCGTCTGTCAGAGGTTCACTTCTCTCTCATGTTATGCTGCTATTCCCGGCGGCCCCTCCTCTCTTCTCGTCCATCTCAGATGATGTCAAAAGCAAATGGGGATGGAAGAGAGGAGGGGCCGCCGGGGAGTAGCAGCGAGAGAAGTGAACCTCTGACAGACGCTTCCTGCGCTACTCTTCATGCACCTCGATCTACACTTCCGCGGCACCCGCCCTGCCTGCGGGCCATTTATTACCGGCCCATGGGCCGTAAATGGCCCACGGGCCGGTACTTTGAGACCCCTGGTTTAGAGTGAGAGAGGTAACCATAGTCAAGCATGGGGCCTGTAGGAAAGGCCACCGACTTGTCCCAACTCACCCGCAACCCGAGCCTTTTAACTTTACTTTTTGTAATATGTTAACAATTTTGTGATACGTGAACAATTACTTAATGACAAGTTAGAAAAGCCATACTCAATGTCTCATGTTGCATTTTAATGTGTTTACTAGGTCATAGAAATTACACAGTTGTAAGATTAAGCTTAAGCTCCAATTGGTCTAATTTTTATTTTTTTCATGCAATACACATTTTACCGATTCATTACTAGTAGAGTGTGCATCAATCAGAGCCATGGAGTGGCAATTGTAAATGAAACTGATATTGTTCTCCAGGTGCAAGAACTTCTTGCATTTACCATGGTTTCCTATGGAACATGTTCTGTAGTGCAAATCTGCAAAATGCAAAAAAGCACAAAAATTGCCTTACCGTGGAAATTACACCTGGGCTATTGGAATGTGATTTAATTTTTCTACAGCACTTCCTCAATGATTGATGGTTCACAAGGGTACAACTGCATGCACTAAGAAATTATTTCAAGTTGTCAGTTGCATTGATGTTTTCAGTAAATGACAAAGCTTCTGGAAGAGGTGATTGGATGTTATTCAAGGTGCATAACAGTTTAGGATTTCTTAAGCTCAAAAACAGCCAGATTCAAATTAAAGCAGAGTTCCACCCAAAAGTGGAACTTCCGCTTATATGCTTCCTCACCCCCTCCAGTGTCACATTTGGCACCTTTAAGGGGGTGAGGGGAACTGTTAGTTTCTTCCTTGTCAATCCATGTGCATGCAGTGCACCACATTGGCTCCTAGTACTGTCGCTTCTTCTTCCAGCCTAAATGCTTCAATACAGGGATTACAATAGGATGATACCAAGTCAAATTCAGATACTTACAGTGTCTTAAAAAAGTATTCATATCTATTTAAAAGAAAGAGGGGAGTCGGATTGTTTCCAAGCACAGATAATGGCGTCTCACAATCCCATAGATTGATGAAGACAAAAAGAAAAGAACTACTGAGAGAAGCAACAGTTCTCCCAAGGTGACCCCACCACCGTGAACAGGGAGTGGGTCACTGCCTCAGCCCTCCTGTCTGCAGGGTCCTTGAAAACAGGAGCCCCTTCCACAGGTAACATGGTCGCCTTGTTCAGTCTGGACACAGGAGGGTCCACCGACCGGGTAGAAGTACATTTTTTCAGGAATTTCTCTTCAAAAGGATAACGGACCCCTAAACGTTTTGGGGCTGAAAAAACATTTTGCGGCCGATCCCATTTCTTGTACAAAAGTTTTTCCAGATAAGGAACACAAGGAAACACCTTAGCAGTGTGGGCCGGCTTACGGAAACCAAAAGAGACCGACATCACTGACGTCTCCGCCGTATGTGTGCCCTAGAGCATATAGCTCACTGCCCCCCCCCCCCCCGAAGCAACGGGTTATGACGGGGATGGACCAGCGTGTAGCTAAAAGGCCGGCACACACTCGATGGCCGAACTGGGGGACTACAAGGAACGAGGACCCAGCCTGTCAACCAGTCGGCAGTTTATTGTAGATCTCAGGATCAAAAAAGGTATAAAAATTAAAAATCCCCAGGCCACATGGGCCTACTGGGAGCCATGTCATTCTCTTATGCTAGGCAGAAAAAACTGAGCTGCAAGATGCAGGGAGAGGGGATGTACCCAGGGGAACCACCCCCTGGGCGATACTGTACTGTGTGATGTGTTTTAACACTTAACATGCTGTTTTTCTGCCTAGTCAATCTTCTAACAGGAGAATAATACCCATATTTAAAGATGCTGCTGTGTCCGTCCATGAACGGAAGAAAAAGGGTCTGGATATCCAGAACACCACACAGAAGAATCAGTCTAACATAGAACATAAATGGCAAACTGTGGCAAAATATAGCAATTAGCACATATAGTATATGTGAAAGGGTTTGCCAAGGAGATCAAGGTAAGGTCCTAACGCATTAGTATAAATAACAGGATTAACTGGATGTTCATCATTTCCCTGTGAATCAGGGTGCCAAGAGCATCAACAGATAGTCACCCAGAAGTTCCAAATGATCATGTAAAGCAATTGAGGCTTAGCTGTTCATTAAGCCCCTTAGGGTCCAAAATTTGTAATTCATGGATCCATCGGCTTTTCTGGATAGACAATATATTCATTGATCATATATATACAGTACAGACCAAAAGTTTGGACACACCTTCTCATTCAAAGTGTTTTCTTTATTTTCATGACTATGAAAATTGTAGAGTCAAAATGGAGGCATCAAAACTATTATTTAACACATGTGGAATTATACATAACAAAAAAGTGTGAAACAACTGAAAATATATTTCATATTCTAGGTTCTTCAAAGTAGCCACCTTTTGCAGCAGACACATCTCTAGACTGTGTGAATCAGGCCTTCATGGTAGAATATCTGCTAGGAAACCACTGCTAAAGAAAGGCAACACGCAGAAGAGACTTGTTTGGGCTAAAAAACACAAGGAATGGACATTAGACCAGTGGAAATCTGTGCTTTGGTCTGATGAGTCCAAATTTGAGATCTTTGGTTCCAACCACCGTGTCTTTGTGCGACGCAGAAAAGGTGAACGGATGGACTCTATATGCCTGGTTCCCACCATGAAGCATGGAGGAGAAGGTGGTATGGTGTGGGGGTGCTTTGCTGGTGACACTGTTGAGGATTTATTCAAAATAACCTCAAACACACCTCCAGGCTGTGTAAGGGCTATTTGACCAAGAAGGAGAGTGATGGGGTGCTGCGCCAGATGACCTGGCCTCCACAGTCACCGGACCTGAACCCAATCAAGATGGTTTGGGGTGAGCTGGACCGCAGCAGAGTGAGGGCAAAAGGGCCAACAAGTGCTAAGCATCTCTGGGAACTCCTTCAAGACTGTTGGAAGATCATTTCAGGTGTCTACCTCTTAAAGCTCATCAAGAGAATGCCAAGAGTGTGCAAAGCAGTAATCAAAGCAAAAGGTGGCTACTTTGAAGAACCTAGAATATGACATATTTTCAGTTGTTTCACACTTTTTTGTTATGTATATAATTCCACATGTGTTAATTCATAGTTTTGATGCCTTCAGTGTGAATCTACAATTTTCATAGTCATGAAAATAAAGAAAACTCTTTGAATGAGAAGGTGTGTCCAAACTTTTGGTCTGTACTATATATTAAGCTGGTAAGATGGCTCAGCGGGCTAATGCTCCGTTGCAGCAATCTGTGATCACCTGAGCCCTCAGGGTCGCAGGTTCGATCCCGGCGGGGTCCACTCAGCCTTCAATCCTTCTGAGGTCGGTAAAATGAGTACCATTGATTTGGGTAATAGTGACTATGTTACTATATAAGCGCCTCGAGACCCGATGAGCTACAGCTTCGGCTGTGGCTTCAGAAGCTTGCCTGGCAAGAAGCTTGCCTGGCTTCAGAAGCTTGCCTGGCAAGAAGCTTGCCTGGCTTCAGAAGCTTGCCTGGCAAGTTAGGGTAAGACAGCGCTATATAAGACTTGCATTATTATTATTATTATATATATATAAAATAAATTCAACTTTCAGGGATGTTACCCTCACAAGCAATGTGAATATATATGGTGGTCAGCAGTCTCATCAATACAGATATATTCCAGCAAGATCAAGGTAGATATGCTATAAATGGATCTGGATGACATATGCTGTGGATCTACTTATCCTTTAACTATTATTCATATCACGTGTTTAATCTCATTTTGTATCAGAGTTTCCCTTTTTAAATCTTTTAGGCCTCTTTCACACGGAGCGGTCCGTTTTTCGGTCCGCTCCGTGTGTGTCCGTCGGCTCAGCGGGGGGTCCCGCTGATCTGTCGGTGGACAGGGTGGTCCCCGCACACTGTGCAGGGACCGCCCTGTCTCTCCTCCGCTATCCCCTATGGGGAATCGGATAAAAACGGACCGTCTGTCCGTTTGCATCCGATCCGATCCGCCGGACGGACGAAAAATAGGGTTTTCTTCCGTCCGAAAAAACGGAAGCGCATCTTGCGGACGTTAGCGGATGCATCATCCACTAACGGACGCAATCCCATAGGGGGCCATTACAAGTCCGTAAACGGACTTGTAATAAGCGGACGAACGGTCCGCTCATGTGAAAGGGGCCTTATGCAGTCCTCCTCCCCCTGCACGCCCTTTATTGCCCTTCTTTGTCCTCTCAGCAGCTCACGCTCTTCTCTCTGATCTCTCTCTTGCTTACTTCTCTTTTATCTTTCTTCATTCCCCTCCTTTTTCTTCTTTCTCTACCATCCCGTTCTAGATTCCTGACCTCCCATTTAAAAATTTTCATTGTTTTTTCTTTTGGTTTTGAACGAATAGGCTTTGTGGTCGAATCGAATTCTTATTTCACTTTGCGATCATTGATGTTAATGTTGTTTTACATGTTGTTAGGAGTTCTGCTGTGGGCGATTTTTATGTATATTATTTAAAATACCAATAAATGTATTTTCAACCCTGGTTTTCATCAAAGGTTCTGTATCTTTTGATCAGATTGTTATATCTCCCTCTTTTTATATTGGACAAAGTCACTCTGATAGCTCCAATAGCTCTACATGGTTATTACACATC